>QEPC01008200.1:1310130-1332433 GCA_003113815.1 Sphenodon punctatus
GCCAGAGCGAACAGCCAGGTCTTACAGGCTTGGCAAAAAGCCAGCAGACCCGGGTCCAGGCGAGCTACCTCCGGGATGGAGCTCCAGGGTCGCAGCCCGGCCACCGAGAACGCCCTCTCCATTGTGGCCCCCGTTTAACACAGAGGACCTCCAGGAAGGGGCCCCCGGAAGACGTCAGGGGTCTCCCTGAGGCACAGAAGATGAGGCGGTCCCCAAGGTATGAGGGGCCCAGACCGTATAGGACTTTATAGATCAACACCAACACCTTGAATCTGGCTCGGTACGCTATAGGCAGCCAGTGCAGAGTGCGGAGCCCAGGTGTTATATGCTCCCACCGCCTTGTCCCTGTAAGGAGACGGGCCACCACATTCTGCACCATTCTGGGTCAGTCAAAAACGAGAGGTACAGCGGAGTATCAATAACCTTACCTAAAAAGGGAAGATTAGAGACAGAATGGTAACTGGCGAGTGCGTCCACATCCAGCGAACGCTTCTTCAGCAGGGGGTGCACCACAGCCTCCTTGAGACTGGGTGACAACCTCCCCTGTTGAAGGGACGCGTTAACCACTCTCGCCAGAACTGACCCCAGTATCTCCCTGGAAGCTTTTACCAACCAGGACTGGCACGGATCTAATTCACAACTTGTGGCTCGAAGAGACCTCAAGACATCCACCGCATCGGCCGGCATCTCTTCCTGAAACTCCTCACAGAAAGATCGACCAGATGGTGCCCCCATAACCTCACGCTCCTCATCTACTGCATCCAAACCAATAATGGCATAAAGATCCACAGCAGTGAAGAATCAGAAGCTATACTTCCAACAGTGAACAGATGGAATTTAGTAACATATAGCAACGATAATAGCACTTGGAGAGCATAAAGTCAGCTTGAAATAGACCACGCTTGTCTACACTTTTCCTGTGCTTAAAAATTTACCTGGAAATACTAGAGATAAAAACTCAATCAATCATCATGTCAGAACGCTCACTGTTCAAATATAAAAGTTCAACCGCTTCTGCTATCTCTTGTAAGATAAGGTTTCTAGAGTATATTAAAAAGAAATCCATTGCAAATTTACAACCTGGCAAAACCAACTGTTTCTGATAAATCTCAAAAGAACAGCAAAAGCGGATTCAAAACTGCTGAGCACAGAGAGCTTTTGCCCTGGTTCATTTAGCTACTCTCTAAATCCACAGCTGGGGGCCTGCAATGGGAGCGAGAGGGGGAGTATTACTGAACAGCTGAGAGTCAGGAACTAGCATCACTCCCTCCTTCTGGAAGCTCCCAAGCTTGAGGGGTGCAGAGTGGGAGTGGGGGGGGGAGGGACAGGAAATTTTAATATTATGCCTTGAGTGGCAAAATGTGTAAAGCTGGCTCTGCTGGAGCCACAGATTGGGAACAGCTGCTGTGGACTAACAGCAATGGGAAGAGCTCCTAGCCCAGGAGCCATAGGTGGCCTACACCCCATGTTATCTGCCCCCTTCCCAATCCCTGGATCTGGCCTGCAGATCCAGCCCCTACCCTCAAACACTGAAGGAATGCACTCGGGAGGACTGAAGTAAAGATGAGGGCATGCATTTGAGGATAGGGCATGGGCTTGTGGGTTGGATCCATGATCTGAACTCTCCCATCCTTTCCCCATCTTGTGTAAACCCCTCAGGTTGCTATCCCTCAGCTCTTATTGAGCCCATGGTGCTAATTCTGGTGCTCAGCTTGTGCTAATTTTAACAAAGTGGTCCCCAGGGACAAAAGGCTCACTGCCCCTGATCTAAAACAAGGGAAAAAAACAACCACTTCTTCCTATGTGTAGTACGAGACATTCAGAATTCTTCTAGCATGTTCACACATTAAATAATATATGAGGGCATTTTTAGGTAGGGTATTAAGGACTCAGTCTCTGTTATAACATCTGTTCTGGGCAGTCTGCAAACCCCAGTAAAATATACATTTAAATTCCTCATGCAGTACCATGATTTCCTATAAATCTCAACAAATAGTCAAACACGCCCCTAGTTGTAGCAATCTGTTATGCACAATAAGCAGCAAAACATCATCCGTACCTCAGTCCTAAAACTACTTGCTCACAAGAAGTCTAACTGAAACCTGCATNCGTAACATCTGAAATCACCCTGAGACACACACAGAGTGATAGAGTGAAGGAAGAAGGAGGGGTTACATAAAGGAATTCAACTGCAAAAACCCCATCTCCCTTACATGCACATATAAACATAGCAGCGCTATCTGGTGGCTCTATAATCAATCACTATTCTGAATACAGCAGACATTAACTTATGGATGTTACATATACCAACACCTTATTTAAATCCAGAAATTTAGGGGTATGAAACAAAAGGGAGTCAAATACACATTTGCAACCAAAAGACTGCCCCTAGTTTTTATGTGGCCCCCCTTTTTCAGTCTTTGGAGCTGCCTCTGCTCCTTGGATCCAGTTTACCTAACTCCAAACAATGAAAGACCAAGCTCAGGATAAGTGAGCAGAAATTTATTTATTTTATTTATTAATTTCTTTATATTTATTAGCCACCTCACTCATGCCTACGGCATCTCGGGGAGGCGTACAATAACCAAAAGTACATAAAAATACAATTAAAATACTAAAAAGTGCAACAATATATTTAAAAAATCTTTTAAAAACCCAAAATGAGAGCATACACACAAAGAGAAGTGACAGTTTCATGATCTGGACTGTCCTCTTCCATTCCCAACTTCTATATGGTAAGGGGAATTTGTACTCATTTTCAGAGTGGCCCCGGGGAGAGAAAAGGCTCCCCCCACTTCTGTGTAAAATCAGTCAGTTACAAACAGGCAAAAAAAAACCCCACAACCAGCGGAGTTTGACTGTTCAGAGCATCAGGGTTGGCTTTTAATTTGTGACCCATTTCACAAAAGCCACAGCTTTTGACTCTTCCAGATAAGGACTTTGAAAAAGCTGAGCTCTCTCTCCCTCTCTCTCTCAGGAACATAGATGAAGTGGACGTTTTCCAAAAAGTGCTCACAACACAGCTGCTTCCATTGAGAACAATCACAGCTGCAGGGAACTCAATGCTTCTGAAATCTGGCCACTCCAGTTACGTGCCCTAATGGCTGTTCTTAAAAGCTGTCCACAAGTGGCTAGAAAGACAGACAGCACATTCACAGTGAAGCATCTGGTGCAAAGTTGTCACCATTCATCCTAAAATGTTATTATTTTTAATTAGGAATTAAGAGCACGCAGCCAAAAATAAAAAGACAAGACCTTGCATTTGTTTCTAAGGAGTCTTAGCTGCTTCTGCTTAGCTTCGCCCTACCTTGCTTCTTAGAAAAAATATCAATCCACTCTGGTATTTAAACAATTTAAGTTGTAGAGGGGAAAAAAATGAAGTCTGATTATTACTTTAATTGTTTGACACCAAAGTGAGAGCAAACTGGGAACCATTTATTCCTTTATTGTTCACACTTTCCCAAGCAGAACAAGCAGCATACATTTTAGTGCGGTAACTACAAAACAGGGAGGTTTTGGGGTACATGTGTCACTGAAAACTGAGAAGATTGCATGCCCCATTTTCAAAATTAATAGAGGCAGTTGCAGTTCTGACCTATTTCTTCATGGCTGTCGAAGTGTCAGTGACTAGAATCCCACAAGAGATCTATTTATACCTGATGCTGGAGTAAATCAGGCGCCCTACTACATCTCAGTAGTTAAGTCATTACACAGCAGGTACTGCTCTAACTGCATAGATGCCTGCAGAGCCAAGTACCCATAGCTCTTGGGAGAGCACTTTTATCTTTCATTTTTAAAGGTGCTGGGGTGGATCATTTGGCCTCCCTAGCTCTATTTAGGGGCTCTCTCTGAATCTCTTCCCCATGTATCTCTCTGGCTTGCTAGTTCCTTCAAGCTGCTTTTTGCATTTGAGATTTTGTTCAACATTAATTTATTAATTTTTATTTATTAAAATGTATATCCCGACCTTCCCCAAAGGCTCAGGGCAGATATACAAAAACAACAAATAATAAAAATATAACACATAATAAAAACCCTTCAAATCCCTAACCTCACCCCAAAACCCCCACCCACCCAAACCTCTATCCGTGCCTGCCAAAAGCTCTGCCAAACAAATATGTTTTACACTGCCTCTGGAACATGCTCAAGCTCGGGGTCTGACAGAGCTCTGGGGGAAGGGAATTCCAAAGTAGGGGGCAGCAACCAAGAATGCCTGCCTGCGGGCCCTTGTCGTACATTGGCTGGTGGTACCCTCAAGAAAGTGCTCATGACTGACCGCACGGGCTGCAATGGAGCATGGAAGGAATTTTCAGATGTGTAGGTCCCAAGGCCATTTAGGGCTTTAAAGTTCAAAACCATTATCTTGGATTGTGCCCGGAAAGCTATAGGTAGGTAGCCAGTGCAGATTTTAGAGCACAGGTGTAATGTACTCATGGAGACCCACCTCAGAAAGGAGCTGGACCACTGCATTCTGCACCAGCTGCAGCTTCTAGACACCAAGGGCACCCCCACGTAGGGTGCACTGCAGTAGTCTAGCCTTGAGGTAATGAAAGCATGGATGATGGTGGCCAGATCTGAGTCAGAAAGAAAGGTTGCAGCCTCCTCACCAGATGAAGTTGATGAAAAGTGCTCCTGGCCACTGCCACAACCTGACAATCCAGGCGCAGCAAGGGGTCCAAAAGCACACCAAAGCTGCAAACCCGAGTAACTAGAAGGGGCTTGATAAAATTTTAGTTTTATCTCAGAAGTACAATATAGAATATTGTATACCCTATTCTATATTGTATATTCTATAACCTGTCACCTCTATACAGGGCTTAGCAGGTCTAATGTGCACTATAGGGGTGGCTGTGGGGTCCTGTCTGGCCATAGGCTTGTTACACGGTGGTTGTTCCTGCAAGAAAATCTTTGCATAAGTAGCAAATATATATTTTATGTTCCCATCTATTCCACTGCACTGAGCTGTTCCACTGAAAGCCCCTTGTAAGACTATATAAATGCCAATAAATAAAATAAAATAATAATAATAATAATAATAATAATAGCAGTATAAAATGTACTATCCTCTTCAACGATAGAATTCTACACAAATACAGATTTGGAGAGACTACACTAAAAGCTAAAAGGACAAGACTTTGAAATCAGATACTTCAGGGGTGTACAACTTTCCATAAACATGGCAAGCAAGTTACACTAAGGAAAGAAGCTTCACATTTTGCGCTGTCTCTTGTGAGTCTGTGTTGCCTTGCATCCTGTAAAGTCAGCCAATGCGTTTGTTTGCATGAGTATAACTGATTTTACATGATGTGAAGTTATGAATCCCCGCATATCTCCACGTTTTATTGAGCCCCATGTGCTGATAACGTATCAGCACGTTGTAGCGTTGATTCGTCATCTCTGTACACCCTCCCGTCTTGTAAAAGGGAATAACTATGATTAATGAACAGAACAGATAACAGAAGTAACACTGCCCCCTGCCCCTTGCAAACACAAATGCCAATACAGATTCACAGATCACAACTGATAGAACTGGATAATGCACAAAGAATCCAGGGTAGCCTTCCAGGAGTATTTTAATATCTTCTAAGTAAACCCATAAACAGAGTCCTTTCACATGTTCTCTGTACCTGTAACTATGGTATGGAGTGGCACATATGTGAAATCTAATTATGTGTGTTTGCACATGCACTGGCATTTGTGGCAAGACCCACCACTCTGCCCACAGTAGCTGTAGTTCCTTCCTGGGTGGGGCTGCTGCAGGCAGACTGGCAGTCATTCCACTGCAGCATCCCCTGGCTGTCACTTTTGCAAAAAGACCAGTAGGAAATTCTATTGCTGTCACCGATCAGCTGCTATGTAGCAAATCTCTTGCTGTGAGCAGCTGATCAGCGCAGCAGCAGCAATCCCCAGGTTCCCTAAGGTAGCCACGGTTTCTTCCTAGGGAACCGTTCACATGTCACAATAGCTATGTGGAAGCCACACACGTTGCTCCAGATTTTTTCAGGTACAACTTCCCCAGTTTTAGAAGGGAGTCAGATTTGTGTTTGGAATGAAACCTATGTGGATAACGTAACATGAGACATAGCCCAAACACAAGACAGATCCCAAAGAGGGGGAAAATTGGGCTTGTCACTATTTATTTGCTGCTTGTTTAAAAAGAACAGAGAGTTTTGAAGGCATGTAGGTTTTTTAATTCTGCTTGTTTGTGATATTAGAAATTGAAAACTTATTCAGGACTTGATGATGTCTTCACTGAAGAACTTGTGAAATACATCACAAGAGGAAAGAGAGAGAGTTAGGCATATGGGAAGGGAAGGGAATTATAATTACTTTTTTCCCAAACTGTTTGTTTGCTTTTGTTAACATCTACTAATCTTCCAAGATCAACTGATTTAAAAAAAATTAATAGTTTTTTTTACTGCACATGCACAAAATGGCCACAATTTTGGGAAAGGGCATGCACAGAATGGTTCAGTTGCCATTTTGCACTCATATTTTTAATTTCTTAATTGATTTAAATCTGGATCCATAATACGATCCTTATGTTGCAGAGTAATATCTGATTCACAATCAGTAAAGACAAATGTAGCTGAAGCTTTAAACAAGAACTTTACTTAGACTTTTCAGGCACAATTTCTTCAGTTACATCTAACTAGTATGAAGACAAAATGGAGACTGAGGGTATTTTCAGACGTTAAGAGATCACGCTCAACCACAGTGAACCACGGTCAATCCCGCAGCGGGGTCAAAGCGCCCTGAACATCTGTTCAGCGGCCGCCAGATGTTCACCACAGTCAATACCCACATGGGGTCAAAATCAACCATGCTTCCAGAGCTCTCCACCGGACCATCTCCGAAAGCGTGGTCAAAGANAACACCCCGGTGTTCGCACATCCCTACTACTTACTATAAACTTAATTTTCGGTCCATCACATCACTTTCTCACATGACAATTCAGTAACGCTGCCTGCTTTATTTCCAGCCTAACTTTCCAAGAGCACATCTTCTTGACCTGCTGTTATGAAGGTAGTGTCCATTATCACAGATGTTATGTAACAGAAGCCCTCCCTTTCTCTACCATGGTACATCACAGTCTCTGGAAGCCGGTTGCAAGTGCATGCAGCATGTCTGCTCCAGCCAGGACAGCTTGCAGGTGAGAATTTTGTCGCTGTCTTACAAGAGAAAACCATACTGCAACAATGTGATTTAGGTGGGAGAAAATGTGAGTAAAATATTATAGGTGAGGAGCCAACTTGAGCCCTATTATCATTAGCTAAAAAAGGGCTCAGTAACTCCAGGCACTAAATTCACAGTTCGCAGATGCATAATGAAAGAAAATGGCTAAGCTAGCCATTTCTTCCCTGTTGAAAGAATTTCCTGTTTTTCCCCAGCAGCCTTTGGAGTACTTGAACTTGACAACACGAGTGAGATAAGACAGTGCTTCCCATTTTATTGAAGAGGAACACATGCGCGCACACACATACAGAATAGAGATGGAGTGTCTAGTAGCTATTTTGTTTACTAGTTCAAAAATTTGCAGCCTTCCCCAACTCAGTCTTCCTATTGGTCTTGATCAATAAACAAAATAGTAATTGTAGGTAGAGGTTGCTATGCAGAATTTAAATGTATTTAAATCCCACAAATATTATGGAAGGCTTGCACCACTAGCCTCCTGATGAGGAAAAGGATCCAGAATGCACGATGATGAGGGAGGATGGTCCAGTAGTTAAAGCACTAGAATGGGATTTGAGACCCAGTTTGGCTCCACTACTGACTGTGTGACTTGGGCAGTCAACATGGTTGCTCTCTTAGTGGCTCTCCAGCTGCAAAAACGGGGATAGCATTACAGAATAAAAAACCACATCCCGACCTCCCATACTGGGGCCTTTCTGGATATGCTTTATGTTCCTCCCTTCTACATTCTAGACATGTGTTTTGACCTTCTCATCTCTCTAATCTGGACCAAAAGCATGCCCAACAATATGTCTGAATGTCATTGAATTATAGATTTGGGAGGTACCCCGGGGGTCATCTATTACACCCCTGCTTGAATACAGGATGACTACAGCTACATCCAAGAGATGGCTGTCCAGCCTTTAAAAAAAAATCTCCAGCAATGGAGAGCCTACAACCTCCCTAGGCAGCTTGTTCGACTGACACACAGCTCTTAATGTTAGGAAGTTGTTCCTGATAATTAACCAAAATCTAATCTTCCTGCAACTTGAGTCCGTTATTTCTAGTTCTGCCCTCTGTAGCAATGCAGAACTGTTCCTTGCCATCTTCTTAGTGGCATCTATTTACATATTTGAAGACTGCTATCGTATCTCCCTTTAATCTCCTTTTTGCTAGGCTAAATGTACTGTGACAGTCACTTAAGTCCTTGCATGACCAGGCTTGTGGGGCTGGGGTAAGTTGCTGCAGTACTGCAGTCCTGAAAGCAAGCTGAGCTCCAGCAAGCATTTGGCCCACCAACAGGAGTTAGCCCAATAAAAGAGATTAGTCTAACCATTTTGCTTCCCTCTCTTTCACTTGGGACCAACATGGCAACCACACAATCTCTCTGGATTACCCATTTTATACTTGTGCATTTAGTTTTTCTTTCCCAATGCAGTACTTGACATTTATCTTGGTTGAACTTCATTTTGTGTGTATTCTGTATTCTGTATACACAGAATTTTGTAAATTTCAGGCCAAATTTACAACCTATAAAGATTTTCTTGAATTCTAATTTTATTTTCCAAGATGTTAGCCACTCCACTCAGTACCTACCTCCCTCCAGTTTGATGATAGGAGATTCTACTTTATATTCTTTACTTCCCAGGAATTCTGATTATGAAAAATTATAATCATAAAGGTTGTAATAGTCTCAGGTACAACAGCAATAGGGTCTTGCAACTTTCTAAGATAAATGGGAAATCAGAGACCATTAAGCCTAATAGAAGAATCACAAGAGACTACAACTCCCTGCAAAAGCTGAACTAATGTTCTATAGGGTTATGGTGGAGAGAATTACCCCCCCACGATATATAATTGTTCCTTGTAATATCTAGTTCTAGTATGCAGAGGAGGAGAAGTTGCTAAGTAACAGTGAACACAATATAATTGCGATCAGCATCCTCCGTTGATGGGGAGATATTGTAACAAACTCTAGCACACTGACACCAAACTTCAGGAAAGGGAAACTAAAAATGGGAGTGCAAGTCAGAAAGACAAAAGTAGTTTGAATGGCCAGACTTCAGGATGAAGTTTCTTAACTCAACTTAGTCACAGAAAGTATACAGAATACACACAAAAAAGAAGGCAAGCATGGTTAAATTTCAAGTTCAAGGAGTTATTCAAGCCAAACAGAGAGCCATCAAAGAACTGAAAACCAATCCAAGTGTAGCTGATAGAAAAAGGAAATGAACAAGTGGCAGGTAAAATGTCAGATAGAAATAAGGGGTTTGAAGGAGAATTTGAAGATCAAGTAGCCCAAGACATAAAAACAAATGGCATACCAGAAGCAGAAAGCCTGAAAAAGAACCGGTGAGTCTGCTGGATCACATGTGATTAAAGGAAACAACTAAGCTCAAGATAATACGGTTATCACAGAGAACCTGCATGATTTTATTGCATCAGTCTTTGATTTGGGGCTAGATATCTAGGCCAAAAGTCAGTACTGTACTACTGATAAGTATTAGGTAGTCTACATTAGAAGGAATGACTTGAATTATTCATACATGTTGCTGGGTTCTGGATTAACAGTTAACAGTTCAAGAAAAAGATGCGGGCATTATTGTAATCTGGCTCAGTGAAAATCTGTTTTCAAGCTACAGTGGCAGTCAGCAAAGCAAGCAAAACATTGGGATGCATAAGGAATTGGGTAGCTAACATTCCTGAAATGAAAATACCCCATCCTTATTTAGATCAGTTGTAAATTGTCACCTGGCATCCTATGAGCAGCGTTAATCAATCTATCTAAAAAAAGGTATAGGTAGCAAAAAATGTATGGGCTTAAGGGACAGGGAAACAAAAAATATTATAGACAAGGAAAATGTTCAGATAGGCAGAGACTGAAAATATGACTATTTGGTCAAAAGAAGGCATAGATAAGAGGAGACATGATAGGGGAATACAAAATAATGACTAGTAATTTGCCCCCTTTCAGAAGGAGGTAAACATACACCCAGTAATTAATTAATCTGTAAGACTCACTGCCATGAGATATCATTCAGGACATAAAATTGTTAGAATATCTAGGTGGGTAATGAAAACATCAGCAACTGCATTAGCTAGAATAAAATTATTTATATAAAGGATGTAAACCTCATGTTTAAGGCTTAAGGCAACTACTCCAACAGTTACAAGGATGAAACTTCCCTATAACTGAGTTAACTGTCCACTGTGGGGTTTATTGTGTCTTTTTATGAGGTATGTAGCAAAACAGGATACTATATTAAACAGAGAAGCAATATGATCCAATGAGGAAAATTCTATGGCCAAAATTTCCAAGCACTGATATAAAAAACTAGGCCTGTAAATCCTGAATGAGCAGCCCACTTCTCAGAGATGAAGAAGGCTATGAAAGGGTAAAAACAGACGTGACAGTGGCCCAGACCTCACCTGCATCTGTGTTCAGGCACTGCCAGATGCTGTCCCAGAATTGCCCCGGGTGGTGTCAGTGGCTAGCCCAGGTTGTGACTGTGGAAAACCTCCACAATCACAGCCCAGGCTAAAACCAGGTAGCAGCGGGCTATCACATCCGTCCCATCATGGCTGGTCGTCATTGGCTGCCACAGCTGCATGTCATGGTGGGGGTGGGGAGTAGCGGGGCCAGCTGGCTGCATGGTCGTGGTTCTCCTCACCCTCCCAGCCACGATCACGTTTGTTCGGTGCCCTGACATGGCCTGAACTGTGTCTGCTGCAGTTTTCCTCCCCGGGCCAGACTGGCTGCCACCATGCTGCCAGCATCATGTGCGTTTTTACCCTAAGTAAATGGACAGCCCCCACTTCCAGTAAGCTCCAAGACTGGATGAGGGACAGGAGGAACCTAGGGTGGCAAAAAATCCTTGTGTTGTTCTTGCATGTGATACGAGCCTAAGGCTGGATTCAGATGTGCTTTTAAATTGCACAGCCGCGCCGGCGGCATCGTGCGATTTAAAGAACCCCGCACTTCCGGGTTGGTGTGACTGCGGTGAGCGTGCACATTTCAGCCTAACCCGAACTGTTGGAGTGTGGTTTGAAAAGCTGCTCAGAGCAGCTTTTCAAACCGCACTCCAACAGGTCAGGTTAGGCGGAAATGTTGCATTCAGACCAACCCGGAAGTGCGCAGTGCTTTAAGTCGCACGCTGCCGCCGCGGCGGCTGTGCGATTTAAACGCACGTCTGACTGCGCCCTAAGTTTGGAAATGTTGGTTTTAGTTTCAATCATCCTATTTATCCGTCTTAAGATAGAGAAAACATGTTTCTGCTCTATCCAGGCAGAACTAATCTTATGTAAACTCTCAGTAAATCGCTATGCCATGAATACCTACCAGAGCTATTCCACATGAGAAGAGGAAAACGAATGTGTGTTTGATGAACATACCCCACCGAGTTTGAGATTAGGGCCTTCAGAAATGTGAATGAATTAGCTACACTACCCTATTTAGCTTCTTTTGCGCACATCGTCCCCCTCCACTCGCATGGCTTAAATCCAACACCATAAAATCCTATGCTAAAATCCTTACGCTTGTTGTTTTTGAAATTTAACAATAGGACCCTGCATGTGCCTAGAGAATAGTATAAAACAGTGACACCCCAGAACTCTATTATCTGCAAGCCCAGCCTAGCCTATTATTTGTTAGGAAGTATGCAGTGCCTGCTTTTCTTGGGTCACTGAATCTTCTAATTAATTATATTTCCTGAGAAGTTACCCTTGAAAATGTTTTTGGCACCTAAATCTTTTAGTTGTTAAAATGTGATTGCATTAGAGAAAAACAAAATACGGAAAGCATGTTTGTTTGTTTCATTTCACAAAGCCTAGTGTCTCTTTACATGCAAATATGAAAGAGGCCATTCCTATAAGCTTCTGAGGTGGTGGTGATTCATTGCAGTACACCAGCCTGTGCTGCCTCAGTCATCGTGGATACATGTCTCTCAGCCTGGTTTATGCAGTTTGATGGGAAGTGTCAAAATGTGATTTTGGAAAGTTGATGTGCTCTGAAAAGATCTTTCACAGGTTTTCAACGTTTTGATATATTCCCTCATATTGTTAAATGCCTGCACCTGGACGCATCAAAAGGAATGCATGCCGACTCCAGAATCCTTGGAAAGAATTGTTGCACTGCAGATACTGAAATGCTTTACTGCTTCATGGATGAAAGCTCTTGCCCACATTCATAGAATCTTAGCGTTGGAAGGGATCTCAGAGGTCATCTAGTCCAACCCCCTGCTGAGTGCAGGAAATCCACAGCTACAGCATCCATGACCGATGGACGTCCAGCCTCTGTTTGAAAACCTCCAGAGAAGAAGAGCCAACCAAAACCCTAGTCAGTCTGCCCCACTGTCGAACAGCTCTTACCATTAGGAAGTTCTTCCTAATGTTTAGCTGGAATCTGCTTTCTTGTAATTTGAACCCACTGGTTCTAGTCCTGCCCTCAGGAGCAACAGAGAACAAGTCTGAATCATCTTCTATGTGACAGCCCTTCAGTTATTTGAAGATGGTCATCATGTCTCCCCTTAGTGACAGTCTTCTCTACTCTAGGCTAAACATACCCAGCTCCTTCAACCTTTCCTCATAGGACTTAGTTACCAGACCCCTGATGATCTTGGTTGCTCTCTTCTGAACCTGTTCCAATTTGTCAATGTCCTTCTTAAAATGTGGTGCCCAGAACTGGACACAGTACTCCAGATGAGGTCTGACCAGCGCAGAATAGAGTGAAACCATTACTTCTTCAGACCTGAACACCATGTTTCTGTTCATGCAGCCTAAAATTGCATTAGCCTTTTTAGCAGCTGCATCACTGCAGGCTCATGTTCACTGCTGACTCGTAATCAACTACAATCCCAAGATCCTTTTAACATGTACTGCTGCCAAGCCAAGTATCACCCATTCTATATTTCTGCATTTGATTTTTCTTACCTAAATGCAGAACTTTACATTTATCTCCATTTAATTTCATTTTGTTAGTCTTGGCCCAGCATTTCATCCTGTCAAGATCATTTTGAATCTTGTTTCTGTCTTTTAAGGTGTTAGCTATTCCTTCCAGTTTTGTGTCATCTGCAAATTTGATAAGCATCCCTCTACTCCTTCATCCAAGTCATTGGCCCTTTTCACACGGGCGCCCTCTCCTCCCACACCACCGCACATGTGGTGAGGAAGACCACTGTCACAAAGACTGCCCTCTTATGGATTGCACTCTCACTGAAGTCTGCGTGAGGTATACCCGTCATCCCAGTGCCAAGAAACCATACCCGCATGGGTTCAAGGGAAACAATATACTGCCCTGCTGGACAGAGGGTGCACTGGAACCATGGTGCAGCAAGGAGCTGAGGGTACCACTCCATAATCTCTACACATACGATGTGTGCATGGAGATGTGAAGACCTAACCTACCAGTAAAGAAGAAATGACAGTAGCCAGAAAGATGGCCCGTACAGATGTGGGGGTCATGCCAAATCTGGTCTTTCCATTGATCCTAGGCCAAGACTGGATGAACTGGCAATGGTTGGTGCCTTCACTGGGAACTATAGGAGAAGAGGCATGGAATCCTACTTCATCTGGCCAAGAAGACACAATGGTAAGTGTGTTCAACTTTATCAGGGCCCAAAAGAACGACCCCTCTGAGGTATGCCTATGAACATGTTGCCATTATAGATAGGTGGGTTGTCGAACCTTGGAGGCCCCTGATCTGGCCCCACTTTGAGATTGACAAAGACTGCCTGTACAGGGTAGAAAAAGTAGGCCCTGACAATAGGGAGCACCGGCAGTTAGTGACACCCTTAGAAGTTAGGGGAGAAATCCTACGCCTAGCTCATGAAATCCCATGTGCAGGTCATTTGGGTGAACAGAAGACATGGGATAGGGTGGTTCAGCGGTTCCATTGGCCCGAGGTAAAAGCGGAGGTGCAACAATATTGTCGGTCTTGTCCTGAATGCCAAAGAGTCAACTCACAGAAAGCACACCCTGCACCCCTGATCCCTTTATCGGTGACAGACGTTCACTTTGAATGAATTAGAATGGACCTGGTAGGCCCTGTAGAGAAGTCATCCAATGGTCATTCGTATATATTGGTCATTGTGGACTATGCCACCCGATTCCCGGAGGCCATACTGCTGCGGTCCATTACAGCGAAGATGGTTGCCAAAGAACTATTCAACATGTGTACTAGAGCAGGTTTTCCAAAAGCTATCCTCACCGATCAGGGTACCAACTTCACGAGCCGAGTGTCAAAATACATGTAAATGCTCTTATGGATAAAGTTGCTCTATATCTCTGTGTACCACTCTCTGACAGATGGCCTGGTTGAGTGATTCACCCAGACTCTGAAATCCATGTTACGTAAATTTGTGCAAGCCAAACCCAAAGACTGGCACATCCTGCTACCAGCACTTATCTTCGCATGCAGAGAGGTACCCCAAGCTTCCTTGGGCTTTTCCTCATTTGAGTTATTGTATGGGAGGCAATCCCAAGGTATCCTAGAGGAAGAGTGGGAAGAGACAGCTCTCCCACCTATCGGGGTGGTACACCATGTGTTAAAGTTGCAAGAACACCTGAAACGGATAGGGGCCTTCGCCAAAGAGAATTTACTACAAGCTCAGCAACAATAGAAGAAGTGGTATGTTCAGCAGGCACACCAACAGGAGTTCCAGCCAGGCCAGAGGGGTACTACTTCTGCTACCTACCTCTATTTTAAAGTTACTTGCTAAGTGTCAAGGGCCATACGAAGCTGTACAGAGAGTGAGCCCTGTAGATTACTAACTACATCTCTCAGGACTGCAGAAGGAGCGCCAGATCTATCATGTTAACCTGCTTAAGGAATGGAAGGAAAGAGATGTTATGTGGGTATCCTCCTGTCCTGACACCGCCAAGTGGGTTCTGGCTATGCAGGACACGGCCCATGTGGGACTCCCCCAAATTGGTTGCTCCCTTGCCCAGGAGCAAGTACAACAAGTGTACGCTTTGATTCACCACTTCCAGCACGTCTTTTCATCTTGACCAGGCTGTACACCCCTAGCTGTGCGTCGGACTGAAACTGAACCAGGACGGGTGGTACAGGATTCACCACGGCCGGTTCCCTGACATCAGTTGCATCTCATTAGGGAAGAGGTTAAGAAAATGATGGACCTAGGGATCATTTGAGAATCACGGAGCCCTTGGAGAAGTCAGATGGTGTTGGTCGAGAAACCCAATGTGTCCATACGGTTTTGCATCGATTTCCATAAACTGAATGCCGTGTTGAAGTTCAATGCCTACCCCATACCCCGTGTCGACTTTCTTCTTGAGTGACTTGGGGAAGAGGCCTACATGTCCACAACTGACCACACGAAGGGGTATTGGCAGTTCCCCTTAGAAGCCTCGTCCCAAGAGACGACAGCCTTTTCTACTCCCTTCGACTTATATCACTTCACCCAGATGCCATTCGGATTGCACGGAGCAGCCGCTACCTTCCAAAAACTAATGGATCAGGTCCTGGCCCCTCATGCTCAATACACGGCTGCATACATTGACAACACAATTGTCTACAGTAAAACGTGGGAGGAACATCTGGTCCATTTAGAGCACATAACTCAGCCCTAGCTAAATCCCAGTTGATGACCAACTCAGTAAAATGCCATATTGGCCTCAGAGAAGTGACCTACCTTGGCTTTAGAATAGGCCATGGGTAAATCCATCCTGTCACAGACGAAGTGCAGGCCCTGTGGGAAAGCCCCCGTCCTGACACCAAATGGAAAGTTTGGAGCTAGTCTGTTATTACCAATGTCATGTCCCACATTTCTCCTTGATCACCACACCTCTGACTGAATTGATAAAAAACGCCTGCCTACAAAGGTACGATGGTCTCAGGAATGCGAGACTGCCTTTCAAACCTTAAAACATCATCTCTGTAACACACCGGTCTTGTATGTTCCTGACTTCACATGTCCCTTTGTGCTGCAAACTGACACCTCTGAAGTGGGGCTTGGAGCTGTCCTTTCCCAAATAGTCAACAGGAAAGAACACCCGACAGTCTACATTCGTCAAAAATTATCCCGTAGAGAGCGACGGTATGCCACTATTGAGAAAGAGGCCTTAGCGATAAGGTGGGCTATCAGCGCTCTTCGATATTACCTGGAGGGACAGCAATTCACCTTGATCACAGATCATGCCACCTTACAGTAGCTAAATAAAATGAAGGCCACCAACCCCAGATTGTTATGTTGGTTTTAGCCCTACAACCATACACGTTTATGATACAATACCACTCTGGACCAGGTCTTCTGTGAAGGGAGCTTCATCCCGTGTCCCAGATCCGACCAAGTGAGCCCACGCACTGCTCCGTAGAGGGATCTGGGGGGCCCAGCCCTTGAGGAGGACCAGGGGTGCCTGTTTCCTGTGTCCCCAGAACTAAGAGAGGCACCCCCCCTAGAGAAAATCCCACCTGGGTGTCCCGGGACATGCACAGAAGGGGGTCCCTGAAGACCTAGGGATCACACAGAGGTTCTGAGATTACATCTGCAAGTACCTTTAGTACTCTAGGATGTAATTCATCTGGCACTGAAGATTTGAACTTGTTTAAAGTAGGCAGGTGTTCTCTTACCATTTATCCTGAGCTGCATTTCCTTCCTGTCATCATTAGTGTTACTCTTGCCAGGTTGGAGATAGTTTCCCTTGTGGGAGAAGACTGAGGCAAAATAGGAGTTGCGCAATTCTGCCTTCTCTCTATCACCTGTTAACATTTTGCCATCTTCAACAAGCAACGGACCAACTGCTTCCTTGTTCTTTCTCTTGCTTTGGACATAGATGAAAACCCCCTTTGTGTTGTTCTTAGCATCTCTCACAAGCCTGGTGTTAGCCTTCCTGACACCATCCCTACAGGTTTGGGCTACTCGTCTGTACTCGTACTTGGTGATTTGTCCCTCCTTCCATTTCTCATACACGTCCTTTTAAATTCTCAACTCATCAGAAAGCTCCTTTACTTGTGCACCCACATTGGTTTCTTTAGATGTCTCCCATTTTTCTCTCTTATTGGAATCATTTGTGATTGTGCTTTCAGTATCTCATTTTTCCAAAACTCCCACCCATCTTGAGCTCCTTTCTCCTTTAGATTTTCTAGTCATAGGATCATACCTAGCTTTTCACTTAGTTGATTAAAATCAACTTTCCTAAAGCATTCAAAACCGCTCTCTTAAGGTGTTTATAACTGAGACAATAGCCTGCACTAGCCCCCACCAAATAGGTGTTCTCCTGCCTACCTATTAAGTGTTTGCCAGATGTTGGCCTGCACCCCGCCATGCATCCTCACTCAACCCCAACTCCCAGTGTCCTCCAAGGACATTGTGGGCACACTACGTAGGCCAGTGCATGTTAATGTGCACCCATATTGCCACGTCCCATTAATTAGGTTCGCCTGCATCCAGGTTCACTAGCACCTAGAGAGGCTGCTAGTGATTGCACTGTCTCAGCTGACCGGAGGCTATGAGAGGAGAGAGCAAGGGATCGAGAGTGAGAGAGCTCTTATGGAAAGGGGGAGGTCTTCTTCCCAGGCCGTGACCCCCCTTTCCATCGGAGACAGTGCTCACATGCTCAGGCAGCTGCAAGAGGAGAGAATTATTGTGCTTTCTCAGCCGAGAGGTGACTGCAAGAGGAAAAATCGGGGGTGCAGAAAGGACCTTCTCCAGAGTACCTGCACTCGCACTCCTTTCTCAATTTAGGGAAGGAACCCAGGGGAGTGAGGGATGGGCAAGACTCCTCTGGAAGATCCATGGGGTTTTTGATCATTTTATATATTTCTGACTGGCTATGCTACATGCCTGAGGAAATGTCCTGTGTGATCTGAAAGCTTACATATTCTCACCAACAGAACATGGTCCAATAGAAGATATCATTTGGACTACTTTGTCTCCATGTGAACAAAGACAGTTAACTGACTTAAAGGGTTATTATACAAGTTAGTGTTCCTGTGAGCAAACCCATAGTATGCTCTGGTCATGCCCTCTTTTGTTCCTTATACATCTGAACAACTTCCCTCTGCCCATATGTTGACAGGAAGGAATGTGGGGGAAAGGAGCTGAGGGGGCATGGCAGGCTACATACACTGCACCACCTGGAGATTCCTTACAAAAGCAGTATCACTAGTGGGTTGTTTATGCCAGGATTTAATTCCCTGTGTACTGCTGGTGCATACGAAAAGGTACAGAATGACGCCCAGGATCTGGTGACAACTTTTAGGGAGAAAAAAAAGTTAAAATTTCCTGTGCATCTTATACGTTGGCATATAATTAAAAGGAGGTTTTTTGCTGCCCGTATAGCCTACACAAAATCTCCTCCAGCTGAGCTTTTCCGGGTGGTGAGGGGGTTGTTCGGTCCTCCCTCTCTCCACCTGGGATCGGAGTCATCTAGGGCCCGCTGTGACATGCTGTTGATTATTTTGCTGAGAAAATCGCTCGGATTCACTACAACTTCAACGCCGCACTTATTCCAATGGATGAACCAGAGGTTGTGGAAGTCTCGCCTTGTCCAGTTTCATGGGATCAATTCCAGTTGGTGTCATCCACCGAGACGGGTGATGTTCTTGGGGCTGTGAGGGCCACCTTTTGTGAACTTGACCCATGCCAGTCCTGGCTGGTTAAGGCCAGCCAGGAGATGGTGGGGCTGCTGCTGGCGGGGGGGGATCAATGCCTTCCTTCGGGAGAGCAGAGTGCTGGGCTGCCTCGAGAGGCGGTGGTACGGCCTCTGCTCAAAAAACCATCACTTGACATTGATTCCCTCGCCAGTTATCAGCCAGTCTCTAACCTTCCCTTTTTAGGGAAGGTTACTGAGCGGGTTGTGTCCCAGCAGCTGCAGGGGCATCTAGACCGCACTGGTTATCTGGACCCCTTGCAGTCTGGCTTTCATCCTGGTTATGGCACTGAGACTGCACTTGTGCCCTTGGTCGATGACCTTTGTGAATTAGATCAGGGTCGATCAACCCTGCTAATTTTGTTAGATTTATCGTCTGCTTTTGATACCATTGACCATGAGACGTTGGTAACTCGCTTGCAGGATTGAGCTGGAATGGACGGGATTGTTCTTGATTGGTTCCATTCCTTTCTAGCCAGGAGGACTCAGCATGTGGTGCTCGGGGGCTGTTTTTCATCTCCATGAGACCTCACATGTGGAGTTCCGCAAGGTTCCATTCTGTCCCTGCTCCTGTTCAACTTGTATATGCAGCCACTTGGTGAGGTCGTGAGATGGTATGTGGTGTTGTGT
The DNA here is from genome assembly GCA_003113815.1 of Sphenodon punctatus. Taxonomy (NCBI): domain Eukaryota; kingdom Metazoa; phylum Chordata; class Lepidosauria; order Sphenodontia; family Sphenodontidae; genus Sphenodon; species Sphenodon punctatus. The sequence continues at coordinate 1,329,541 of QEPC01008200.1, forward strand.
CATCAACATGCTGATGACACCCAACTCTACCTCTCATTTTCATCCAACCCAGACCCGGCAGTCTCGGTGCTCATCCGATGTCTGGCGGCTGTTGGGGATTGGATGAGAGCGAGCCGACTGAAGTTGAATCCCGACAAGACGGAGGTGATGCATGTAAGGCAGTGGATGCAGCTCCTGTCATTGATGGGATTCTCCCTCCACTGGTCTCCCAGGTTCACAGTATGGGTGTGCTCCTCGATCCGCAGCTCCGCTTGGATCTTCAGGTGGGGGTTGTGACGAGGAAAACTCATTCCTCGTCACAACCCCCACCTCCAGACTGTCACCATGTGTAGCCCCACGTAGAGCACATTGCAATAGTCCAATCTCAAGGTAATGAAAGTACGGATAGTAGTGGCTAGGCCGCTATCTGAAACATACGGCCAAAGCCGTCGCACCAGATGTAATTGGTGAAACTCATCACCAATTACATCTGGTGCGACGGCTTTGGCCGTATGTTTCAGATAGCGACCTAGCCACTACTATCCGTACTTTCATTACCTTGAGATTGGACTATTGCAATGTGCTCTACGTGGGGCTACACATGGTGACAGTCTGGAGACTGCAGCTAGTGCAGAATGTAGCAGCCCGTCTCCTTATGGGGACGGGTCACCATGAGCACATTACACCAGCGCTCAGAGCTCTGCACTGGCTGCCTAGTCTTTTGGGTCTGATTCAAGGTGTTGATGTTGACTTATAAAGCCCTATACGGCCTTGGCCCAACTTACCTGCAGGATTGCTTTGCTCTCCGCACTCTGAGGCGGCCTCTGTGGTCCACTTGGAGCACCCTTCTCGAGGTCCCCCATGTGGCCTGGGGGGGCCACTATGGAGAGGGCATTCTCGGTGGCCACATCTAGGCTGTGGAACTCCCTCCCGGCGGAGGCCTGGGTGGCCCTGGACCTCTCTTCCTTCTGTTGTATGTGTAAAAGTTGGCTGTTCCACCTGGCTTTTGGCGAGGGAGATGGGGCGTAGGGTGGGATGGTGGGGGGCTTGTTTGGTGCCTTGCCTTTTAATATATGTTAATGTAATGGTTTGGTTTTATTCATTTTATGCGTTTTAATTGTTGCGAGTCATCCTGGGCTGCTTGGAGCAGGAGGGACGGGATAGAAAATTGTTCAATAAATAAATAAATAAATAAATTAATTAGCACAATCATCACAGCACAATAAGAATTAGAATTGACTATTGAGGAAGTTTTGCTGACCTTTCTCAGGTTGCAGAACAAGCTCTGGCTAGAAAGTGCATTGACTGCTAAGCTGCTTCTAGGACAGTGAAGAGCTATAACATATCTTCATGTTAAGCACAGAGTTGTGTTGTGGCTGCCTTAACCTTTGCTTTCCTTCTACAATGGATTAAAGATTTGCTGAGCAAATTTCACTGAGTGTATCTGATCCACTTACATCATAGCCGCTATTGCGGATCCCACGTCTTGGTCTCTCCCGGGTAACTAGAAGATCCATCTCTGTTTCACCTGGGCTAGGGCTGTTCAAAGATTGCCTGCTTCTGTACATAGAGTTCTTCATCGGCTGCCTGGGGAAAACCCAACAAGAAAATATTCAAATAAAGGGAAGACAAGTAAGGGACAAACGGTAGTCTCCATTCTAAGCTGGATAGGATTTGCTTTATCCTAATATGATCTGACTTATTACAAACCGTTGCCTTGAAACCTTGTAATCATAGAGCTGGAAACAGCAGCACTGTGGTGGTGGTGGGGCTTTTTATTTAGGCAGGCCCCGCCACCACCTGCAATGTCGTGATGTTGCAACATTTTGAAGGGAACAAGGACACATCAGAAAGGGGCAAGACAGTCCCTTTGTCTAACCCCTTGCTGCCATGGCCACACACCACCACGGTCCAGTCCATGGGGAAGTTTGGGGCCAAGGGAGGCAAATGCCCTTCTTTACACCTCTACTAACACCTATGGCTGGAAGGAATCACCAGGGTTATCTAGTCCAGTCTGCTGCTACTAGACAGGAGCCACTTCCAGATCATTGATAAAAATGTTAAAAAGCACCCAGGACAGACCTTCGGGAGGCCCCACATGTTACTCATTCCCAATGTGACAATAAACCATTGATTAATATTCTCTGGGTATGACTATTCAGTCGGTTGTGAACTCGCTTAATAGTAGCACCATCAAACCCTGTTCTAGAGAATCATTTTATATTCATTCTACACGCATATCGTATGGAATCAGGCAAAAATACAGAAGACGTGATTATGTGTTTTGGTTCTCTCTGTAAACACATCTCAGAAAACAATACAGGTACTGCAAACTAGATATCACCAGATGAGAAAAAACTCCACGTGCATAATTATCTCTTTTGTGGTTTGTAAGAGTTATGATATAAAATAACCAGCATTAGCTTGCCCATTCAGTTGGGAGCACAGGAGCTCCGAAAATACAGCAAGCACCTGAGCCAATGAAGCCTGATTCTACAAATGCGTGTTTTATTACTGTCTGACTCACTAGCTGAATTATACAAAGATTGTCTTTTCCCCGTGAGTTTATTTATAAGAAATCATGAAAAACACAATGGATTTTAAATTAATCAAGTTGTTGTCTCTCATTTGGGGCAGTAACTGTGTAACAGGGCAGAGTCCCTGAGGGCTACTGGCCCTTTAACAGAGCTAGCACCTGCCATGTGATGCTGCTAACGGGGCTGCAGGTGCTGGTCAGGCAGAAGGATAGCACCTAAGGAGAAGCACCTGAGACTCCGAGCACATTCCTACGCACAGAAAAATGCTGGCATTTCTAAATGCAGGCAATTTTAAAATGCGCTTGCATTTATTCACACCAGCATTTAATTTGCACATTCAAGTAATTTTAAAGAATGCATCTTTCATGTTCCCACAA
>QEPC01008200.1:1338407-1419975 GCA_003113815.1 Sphenodon punctatus
GAGAGAAGTAAATAGTGGAGTGCCCCAGGGATCTGTGCTGGGGCCAGTGTTGTTTAATGTATTTATTAATGATCTGGAAAGGGGAGTAAGGTGTGAGGTGATCAAATTTGCAGATGACACTCCTCCATCCCCCTCCCCCATGGACTCCGGAGGGAGGTAAGTAAATCTTCAATCCTTTCCTGCTTGCCCCCTCCCTCCCCTGCCTGGTGGGGAGGCCACATGGGCCCTGGAGATGCTCAAGGGGCTTGCCTTGCCCCATGCTCACCTCTGGAGCCCCGCTGCACCCCCTTGAAGTCTTGCTGGTTCTCGGCGAGAAGGTTGTGTTTCATGAGGCAAAACAGGGGATACCCCCCCTCTCGTCAAGAACTGGCAAGACCAACAAGACAAGTTTCAGCCCTAGTTGGGCTCTTCAGCTTGGAGAAGAGACAACTGAGAGGGAATATGATAGAAGTTTATAAAATCATGAGTGGTGTGGAACATGTTAATAGGGAACGGTTATTTACCTTCTCAAAGAGTACTAGAACTAGGGGACACTCCATGAAACAGGTAGCAGTTTTGAAACAAATAAAAGGAAGTTTTTTTTCACTCAACACACAATTAAGTTGTGGAATTTGCTGCCAGAAGATGCTATTAGCCAGGTAGGTTTGGGGAATGTAACCTCTTACTGTTGGGAGCTGGAAGTGAACAGCAGGGAACGAATTGTCCCATAGTGACCTGTTGGGTACTTCCATCAAGTCACTGAGATTGGCCACTGTTGGAGACAGATGCTGGGCTCGATGTACCATTGGTCTAACCCTGTATGGCACTACTTTTGTTCTTATCTTAGCATAAAGATAAGTCACTCTGGGCTACCATGAGGTAGGAAGAGCGGGATACAAATATGGTAAAATAAATAAAATAAATAAATAAATCTGGCAGTGCAATGCTGTGGCAAACAGGACTAATTAATGTATCAAAACAGTATAATGACAAACAAAAACAGGGAAGGGAGTTTTACAAAGCACTGTTGAAACTACAGCTAATACTATCTCCAGTTCCGGTGCTCACTTTGCAACAAAGATGAGAAAACACTGGACAGAGTTCAGAGAGAAGCTCCAAAAATTATGCAAGAACTGTAAAACCAGTCTAATGGTGTGATGTAAGAAGTCCAATTTAGTTTATTGAAGGGAAGGTTGTGAGGTGACAGGGTGAAAACAAACAAGATGTTAGCCTGCTGGAGTCTGTGTTTGGTCTGTGGAGCCCCCATTCAGCTCCCACGTTTGGTGTGTCCAGCCTAACAAATGGTGGTGGAAAACTGAGGGAAAAGTGCCAGAAATAAAGTTCCGAAAAGTTCTGGAAATTGATGAAAACGACTCCCACTGTGTCTTTCTTCTGTTTTCTTTTCCCTTTTTGCTTTTTGTAGTGCTGTCCTGGAGCGCTCCAAAAAGCAAAAGTAAACAGTTAAAATGCCAGTGAGAACAAGAGCAGAGAGAGTGCTCGCTCTTTGGATTACTCTAGATGCTGCACCTGAGACTCTATTGTCCCAGAGGACCTGTATGCAGGCAGAGGCGGCCCCATGGGAACACATTAGCCCACATTAGGCTCCACATTCTCAGAGACTCTGCTGTGAGTGGGAGCTGAGTAGCAGGTGGATAGCTGGTGGAGGCAAACATCTGGCGAGCACCTAACAAACGGGCAGGTGAACACTCACCTGATGGGAGCTAATGTGAACTATTGTCTCATTTGTTTTCACCCACAGAATGAAAAAAGTTGAGACAGTAGCTCAGATTAGCCCCCTCTGGATGGGTGGCTACCTGCCCGTCTATTAGTTGGCCACCAGATGTTCACCCGCCCCTGCCCACCTCCCCGTCCCCACTCACAGTGGCGTCCCAACAAATGTGGAGCCCACCATGTGGGCAAATGCTGACTGATGCAGGTAAATGTGTGCCCACATGGCCACCTTCCATCTGTTAGGGTGCACATAGCCTCCATACGCGTGCAAGTCCACCAGAACAATAGAGTATTGGGTGGAGTGCCTAAAGCAGTCCAGGGACCGACCGAGCCTCATGGTGGAGGGGGACACAGATGGGAGGAATGTCTGCTTGTCTGTCTGGTTCGTCGCATGGAATCTGAGAGTGGCAGCTGTGCATGGGCTCCACAGAGCAATCCCAGACTCCCGCTGGCTAATCTCTCATCTGTTAAGACCCATAGTCACTGTAATATAGATCACTTGCAGGTAGCAAAGCTTCTAATAGTAGTGGACTCTCCAATCTTTCAGATATAAGCACTGTAAGTTGAAATACAGAAAATGCACCAGCGCAGTGAGAAACAGACTGCTCACAGTGACGGCAACTGAACACTTGCCGGAGGAAGTTCACCATCATTTGGAGTCTTTAAATTGAGAGTGGCTATCTTTACAAGCCATATGCTTTAATCCAGCTGGGATAAATCCTGTGCACCCAGGAGTCTGACTAGATGATCATATGGGTCCCATCTGGCCTAAAAAACAATGGGGTTTCATTCATGGGCAACACTATATCAGGGGGCAGATCCAACATCCGTCCCAACATTTCACCGAAACCTACACTATTGGTTTCATTCTCTGATTAAAGCTTCTATCAGGGGTAGGCAAACTGTGTCTCACGAGCTGCATTGTAGCTCTTGAGCAGTTCAAGTGCAGCTCTCAGACAAGGTTGGTCCTGGTCCCTGCACTGCTTTAATAGCCCTGTGTCTTACTTCATTGCACCAGAGTCTCAGCAACTGAACTGCAGCTGTTGCTTAGAATCTCAGCAGCCAGGACTGCAGAGTACCAGCTCCACCAGCCAATCACAAAACAGGAGGGGTGTGTGCACATGAATGCACATGTGTCTTATGACTTGCAGCCATATGAAGATTCTGGTGCATGGCTCTTGGGGTTGGGAACTTTTGCCTACCCCGTTCTCTGTGCTACTGTACTGCAAAGGATTACTGTACTAAAATGTCATTCCCACCTCTGTGTGACATGCTCTAACCATTATTGTCCTGAGAAAATCATTACAAATGTTTCCCTGAAAGTGTGCACTGCAGGTGTGTATTGATGTTTCACATATAACGATAGTAACTTGCAAACCCCACTGCCTCAATATAACTAACGTCAAGGTTGAAGGTATGCTCTGGGCACTTTCTAGACTGACTGATTAATTTTCTTATGCACTGAATGTAAAATTCTCCACGAAAGGCAGAAAAACAGTGTGACTTTCTCTTATTGTGGCTGAGTACAAAGCGATAACTTTATATTATGTGGTAATAATGATGTAATTAGTCTGCCACTATGTAGTAGTACCAAATAATTAAATGGTCAGTGGTTACTGCACTACAGAAGGTTATTTATATTGTATATGGTATTTATAAGAATCCATTATACTCAAATTAGTAGCAGTGTTAACTATTTGACTTCTGGCCTTCTCCAACTGCTAGTATAGCCAAATGAATGCTTCAGGAGGGTGTGGTGGAGCTACTCAAAACATTTTTCTTTTGCAACCCTGAAAAAACAAAGGGGAAGAAATGAATGAAAAGAGAAGGGATGTGAAAGTGCTACAAAGTAGCTTGGGTGCTTGGTATACATTTTCAGAGGGCGGAAGAAAGCTACAGTAGCTTTTATACTATTGGACTAAACTGGTCTGACCCACTATGGCAGTTCTTTGCTGTTAAGGTGGGGATTAAAGGAGGATGGAGAAGGATGGAGGAGTGGTTATGGCATTTTTGCATAAGAGAGCATGAAGGTGCTTGTTGACTAATGTGCAACAATTGCAGGTATTAGTGATAAACAGATGGGGGAAGATGGGGATAATGACAGCTCTATAAGGCAAGATAAGCAGGACTTTAAAATGCCAATGCAATTGGTATGGCTTAAAAATTACTCTCTCAGAAGGTTTAGAAAAGGACAACCAAAATTATTAGACTTAGAAGAAAGACTTAAATACTAGGACAAATTAAGATGACTAGAGCATTTTCAGTTAGAGAGAAAAGGACAAAAGTCACTTAAGAAAGGTACATAAAATACTGAATGGTACAGAGGTCAGCCTGGCACTCCTATCTCCCATCCTTCATAATAGGTGGGCAGGAAGTGAAAGTAAAAGAACAATAAAGCCTGAGAAAAGCCACACCTGCATGCAATATGGAATTAATTTCTGGGATGTGGTAATATTCTTCATGATGCTATCTAAAACAAAAACCAAAGAAAGAATATCAGTCCTCATGCCTCAGGAGAGGTAAGCCAATCTATAAGGCCTGTTTCAGCAAAGCACTTAGACACATGCTTGACTTTAAGAAAAAGAGAGCAGTTCTAGTGATTTGGATTTGCGCTATCTGGGAACAACAGTCTATGAGCAGGAAGCAATTTCTGCCCATTTATGTTATTGTATGATAGCTTGCCATTTCCCTTTGAAGGATCGGGCACTCACTATCGACAGAACAGCACAACAGAAAAGGTAGGCCGTGGACAGACCTATTATGGAAAATAGGATGTTTCTAAAATTAAAGGCAGCATCATAGCATTACAGGGTTGGAAAGAACATCAAGGCCTGGAGTAGCGTGGGGCCCACGAGTCCTGGTGCAGCTGCATCTTATCTACTGCTGCGTCCCCTTGTGCAGCTTGTTCAGGCTACCTGTGCCGGTGAGGGCCGGAGAGCTTAGGGAGAGGAAGGATGTGGTTTCTCGTCACTTTACTGTCTCTCTGACTCCTGTCTCCTGCTGCTTCTGGCAATTTATGCTGCAGCTGTTGGCATCAGGGTCCCCTTGTTTCCGCCACCACAGCCAGGAACTGAGCTCCACATTCTGCTGCCACCACTGCTATAATCAGCCCTCTTCCACCTACTTCTGCATGGCCACTCCTGCTCCTGGATTTTTTAAGGTGGGTCATGGATTTTAAAAAAAAAAAATGTTTTGATGGGTCTCGCCCATGAAAAGTTTGAGAGCCACTTTCTGAGGTTCTCATAATTAGGAAGCCTTTTCTATATTTAACTGAAATCTACTTTGATGCAATTTAAACCCATTCCCCTTTGTTCTGTCTTCTGTGGAAGCAGCAGAAATCAATTGTTCTCACACCTTTTTTGTGGTGTCTTTTTAGATATTTGAAAACTGCTATCCTCTTCTCCCTAAGTCTTCTTTTTTCCAGGCTAAAAATACCCAATTCGTTTAGCATTTCCTCACTGATCCAAAATGGCAGATTTTTTTCTGTCAAGAAAGACAACCAATATCCATTCCAGTGATATATATTCTGAAGGATTTGCTTGTTATATACATTCACGCCCTTGACCTGATTTACAAACCATTAAGGGAAAAAAAGTCCAGAATAATACATATCATCAGCAGGCTTCTGGAAACAAACTGCCCCAAGATTGCCAATTAGCTGATTTAAGGAAGACTCACTAATGAGAAAGGAGGTATCGGCATTAACAATTAGCACTCATTTAGGTTAGTCAGTGTCCACTGGGAACATGGATGCAGCATTCTTAAGAATGGATTCCATGGTGCAGAAGGCTCGAAGGAGCACACGGCATGGGGGTCTCAGCTCTTCTGTAAACCAAATTATTTAGTGCTGATGTTTTGTAAACATTTTTCTAGAAGAGCCGTTTAACACAAATCTGAATGAGTAAAGGTCAGCTTGAATAATGCATTTCATTTATTATTTTCTTCTGTTATAGTTCAGAAGTACCATACATATGATTAACAGGAATAGCAGCAAGAGGAAAACATGCTATTTCCCCCCCTGAAGAAATCAAAAATCTTGATCTTTCCTCTCATACTGCTGTTTTATGTTGTTTTTAAAAAATGAGCTGTGTAGCCAAAATTTTAAGATATATGTTTTTAACAGCATATAGATGTGGGAATATTCATTAAGGAAAAGTCAGTTTGAGAGAAAAGAAAGAGTCCAACCTTGGCAGTGTTATTTTAGGATATCTTACCGCATTCAAAATGAGCAAACAAATAGAAGTGTTTCCAATAAAAGCCTAAAGTTTCATGCATAATATTTTAAGGATCTCTCCTCTTTCAGTATATAACCATCCTTCAATACTGCATTACCATGTACTGTACATATTTATGTGCCTGTTTCTACCTGCTTCATTTACATTCTTGGGACAGACTGTGCTAATAAAATCATAATATAATGTATAACGCTAAGGTTCAGTATCTTACCTTTTCCATGCATATGGAACGTTTTATTCCTCCCTCACTGGAGAGCTGTATAAGGAACTGATGCCCCTGACCCTCCAGCAAGGACATCAGAATCAGGTTAATCAGAATCTTTATTCTTCATTGACCTGTATAACCCTGGCACACACAGTCTTGCTCATATAACTCTCTCCAGCCTCCAGTGCATACAGACTCCCCTTGGCTCAAACCATTCCTTATATTCCAAGCAAACCTCACTTTTAAAACCTCTGCTACATTCTCACTCTTGATCCTCCAACCACAGAGAGTAATGGTTGTAGCTACACCAATTCTACAGACCCTTGGATTGCTGATGCTTTTAATTATAGCCCATTTATTTGGGTAGAAAAAGTTCTCCAAATGACCCAGAAAATGGGAAATACTGAACACCTTTATCCATGTGGAGTTTGAACAGGAAAAGTGCACATGTATTCCTTGCCTCTCTAGGATCAGTCAGTGGCTACTGTTCACTATAGGGAATTGAACAGCTGTTTCGTGTTAGATATGTATGCAGTAAGTGCATTTTCCCAGCAGACGCTTCTGAAGACATTCTGCCTTAGGAGGGCACAGCTCTCTGCATGTTAGAGAGCACCCTCTCCCTGAGAAACCAGGTCTACTAGCTAGGAAGCAGCAGAGTGGTTGTGGTATCTCTTCAGAGGGTGGCTTATGCTATAAATTAATGGTTCCCAAATTGTAGCCAACAGATCAAAGGTAGCCATAAGCAATACAGCTGCAGGTACAGCGAAGTAGGCTTGGTTTCTACCCTCGTTGTCACTGTCACACACCACATGCCTGAGGAAGGGCCCCATGTGGCCAGAAAGCTTATTTCCACAAACAACAGGTGGTCCAATAAAAGATATCATTTGAACCACTTTGCCTCTCTGTCGCTTGGGACCAACATGACAACCACACACTATCTCTGGACAACTGTCATCTGTAAGGAACTAGGCCTTGAACTGTTGTCTCTGGTGCTGTGGTCGGCACCACTGTTGAACCTTGTCTTCAGCCTCACTTCTGTGTTGTAGGCCCCTGGTTCCAGTCCCTTGCCAGTCCACCCCCTGTCCCCCAGATTTCTGATTGGCTGCCTGCCCAGATAAAGACTGCCAAACAGCCACAAGAAGCTGGGTGGATGAACATGCTCACTTCCTGTTTCTGTTGTATCCTGTTCTTAGCCTGTTTGCTGCCTGGTTTGTTCCTGCTCCTGGTCCCAGCCTGAGCTGCTCCTGATCTGTACTTGTTCCTGCCTGATCCCCTGCCCAGTTTCTGAGCCCCAGACCCCACTCCTGCCTGTTTTCCTCTCTGGGCCCCAATCCGAACTCTGTTCCTGATCCAAATTCTGAAGTCCGCCCATGCTCCGGCCTTACCCTTACATCATCTCCATGGAAGGGCCAAGGGATGACCATGAATGTACATCCTGGATGACACCCCTCCCCACCCAACCCCAAGAAGGCCCAGAGTGCCAGCAGGCAGCAAAGTTACCTGCCTTGGACAGTCATGGTCAGACCACAAGGCCCATGCATGAGGCCTGTTATCTCCAGCAGTTGGTGGCCTATGAGAATTTTTTAAGGGCTGACAATGGTCCATTAGCTCAAAGGTTAGGAAACAATGCCTGTAGAGATTGGCCAGCATGAGACTCAATACAGACAGGGATCTGCAACTCCTTTACAGAGCATGCGGATGAGAAGGAGCAAGCTTTTTGTTTCCTCACTCTTCCTCACACTGACAGTCACATTTGTGCACAGAGCAGGTGCATTCTACTTCAGAGCCTGCATCATGCTCCCCTGGCAGTTTGTGACAGACAATAAGGTGTACAGGAAAGAAATGGGTGAAAGAAGAGAAAAGAATTGTATTTCCCCTTTAGAGATTTTTTGTGCGTGGCAAAAGTGAAAATTTTCATGACATCCATACAACTTTGCCAGACATCTACAGACTGTGATCTATGTGCTGAATTCATCTGCTCATCCTATCCTAATGTATTTGAGTCAAAAGAATCTACAAGAGGGAGAGAGACAGTATAAGGGTCAATGCTTCTAACACAGTATGGTTATCCTTCACTGAGACTAGTGTGGCTATCCATCCTTGCAAAATTAATGGGGCTATGGTAAATGATGGGAAAGCTAAAAGACTCCAAGGAGGGTAACAGTAACAGGACAATATTTCATAAAATAATCCCAAATCCCAAAAGGACTGATTCTGATATCTTTTTTCACAGTGAATAATTGCACATGTGGCTTTACTGATTTTAATGGGAGTACTCAGGGACTAAGGAGCTACTTGGTTGGTGTAAGGTCAGCAAGATCTGCTCAAGAGCAAGCAATTCTGTGTGCAACATTTCATGCAGTGCAAAAAATGGATGATAGCACAGGATGATGAAATGATCCCTATGCTGACATCTTAAGACAGATGCCCACCACGAACTGTACATATCTTTCTCCAGTTGTGAGGAAGTAAAATGCCCTTTCGAATGTGAATTCAACTTCATGTGATGCAAATTTTGATGTTTTAAAATTCTAAAGAAACTACCTGAAATTAAAGAACAACTCTGTGGATGGATCCCACTTATGGGCCTAAGGCCGCTTTTACACAAGTGGGTTGCCATCGCGCGACCCGCTCATGCAATATTTCAAGATCCCGCAATGCGGGATTACACGACACGGCAGGCAGGGATCATGCACATAAAAGGCGGTTGAGCATTCTTTGCCAACCGCGAATTAAATACCTCACAATCGAGGTATTTAATTTGCGGTCAGCAAAGAATGCGCAATCGCCTTCTATGAGCATGATCCCCACCGGCCGTATCGTGTAATCCCGCATTGCGGGATTCTGAAATATCATGCGAGTGGGTCGCGCGACAGTAACCCGCTCGTCTAAAAGCGGCCTTAAAGTTGCTTCCATCTTAAATCCATCTCCAGAGATAAAAGAGTGGAAATAAAGCAATGGGGCTGAACAGCTCTGAACTCTGGATTTGCATCAAGAACTTCCTCACTAATGGACTAATCAATCTGTGGACAAAAACAGCACATTTTCATGGCTGATCATTGGAAAAAGGACTTACAAAGAAAAAAATACATATCTCTGAAGTCTGTATACTGCCCTTCCCTTTCCAATTATTTTTTTAGAACTATGTTACTGATTTACTAACTATAGTACTTTAACAAATAAACTCAGGTAGCATCAGTCTTCTTAATGAAATTACGACTCACTGAACAGATTAAGCTATGATATATAATAAACACTTTCTTTATAAACAATAACGTTTTGCCGATCAAATTATTGGCCTGCCTAAGATATCTATTCAGCACCCGCCATCTGCTAATAGTAGTAATGAATTATTATTTTTTTACCATAGGTCATAACAAAATACAAAAACACAAATAAGAAACACAAACTGGACAAAAGAGTATAAATGCATTAAAACCTGTCTAGAGTACAGACAAGAAGTAAAAAATGCTGAAACAAGGCCATAATAAATCAATACCCCATATTGCTACTAAATAATTTTCTGATAAGAACCCGGGATAGAAAGTGGATAATATCCATCTCCAGTCTGCACAGCTCAAGCAGAAAAGCCACAGTCATAGAGATAAGGTCACTGAGCCTCCCTAAAGTCTTGCTCTTCTATAGAGCACAGGTTCGACCAGGCCTGGCCCCTGAAAGTAAATCATATGCAGTGAGAAACACTGCTGAACAAGGTGAAGGAGAGCAGATTTCCCTAAGGGGACATGTCAACAATTTCTTTAGCCAAGAGATTGCATCTTTGGATGGCAAAAGCATGAGCTAAGTTTGCCACATTCAATGTAACCTGGTCTTTTGGGTTTGCCAACAAGAAGAAGAGTTTTAATGCAGTGTCCCCACAAGAAGAGGGGTCATTAATTTGGTTTGTACTTCAGCTGTGGCCCACCATCTGCTAATGCTGGCCTTTGAGGTAGAAACAAAAAGAAAAAGAAAAAAGAAAAAGAGATTACCTGTTTTTAGGGTCTGCAAATGGAGAAACTACATCTGGATCTGGGTCCAATACACGATCTATTTCCTTTTGTGCTTTTTCGTATATCTTTTTTCGGTCTGACAGATCCTTATTGTTATCAACCTGTGGAAAATCATAGTATCCTTTCCTCTTGGCTTTCAGGCGCAGCTTGTTGCGATAGTGCTCAATATCAGACTTCTGCTTTAAGGCTTTGTTAACCTACAGCAAGGCCAAAAAAATAAAATAAAATATTTTTAAATGACTGTTCTAAGCCACAGTTTAATAGTGTGCTTGGTGTGTGTGTTTATTTTCTGGGCCTTCTGTTCCATGCCTTCTGTAAGCACTAGAGAAGGGCAAATGTACAGATCCATTATATAATATTGCCTGACTTTGCAGATGATTAAATAACTTTAGTTTCTTGGTTAAATAGCTAGTTTCCAATGCAGAGTTTTCCAGACCCAGAGAAGATAACTGCTTTTTCTGACAGCCTAGAGGTCTATGGCTCTTCCTCCTAGGAGCAGTCCTTCTCTTGGCTTTTGTCTTCCACTTCCCCTTCCAAATCAGAGGTCACCTCCCTGACCCAGTCCTGTAAGGATACTGCCTCTTTAGGAGAGGCAGCCTGCCTATGGATGCAGTCATTTACTGTTTGGTGTAGCTGCTCAGGGGAAATCCTTTGGGAAAGGAGTTACAATAGCAACTGTGATTGGCTCTTGCAAAGAACATGCTAAGGATGAAAGGGCTCTGCGTATGTTTGCCCTTCTCAAACACACCTGCATAATCAGGCCTCCTAGACAAGAAACCAACCCATTAAATATTTTTAGACTTGCCCTTACCTCTCCATTCAGGATAGCAGATTCCTGACTTCTGTCCGAGGCAGGGTGGGCAGGGGGCAGTGCGACAGGTTTTATGGCAATCAGTTGCACAGATCCAGATGAGGTGTCAAAAGGATCAATGGCAGACTTGGCAATGTTATCAAAGAGTATGCCTCCCTCCTCTTCTTCGCTTACAGGCACTAAAGCACATTACGATTATTCAGCATACGGTCTAGGCATTTATACAGCTAGTTCATGAGAAAACTAAATCAACCCATGCAATAAATAAAGATTGAAAGTTCTCACTGCAAACAGCCCTATGTTTCTTGCATATGCAAAAAAAAATGGTAGAACATGGAAACCAATCTATAAGACAAAATCAAAGCGAAAGTGAATTTGCTGATCTCGTCAGCCTCCACTAGCAAGATTGTGATGAATTCATATCCCTGCCAGCATCGTATCTCAGCTCCACTCCCACTCCTGCACGCATCACTCTCAGGCTAACATTGCATTGCAGCTCTGTCCCCATGCACTGCCCACCCCTTCAGCATTGCACTGCAGCTCCACTCATGCCGGCATAGCATCACAGCTCCACTCCCCATTGCTGTTCTGTGTCCCAGTTCCAGAAGCAACAGCTCAAAGGAAGAAGCAACATTTAGATCCCCAAGTACCCCACAAGGTTTTTGTCTTTAATTCCCAAACCCTTTCAATATCATGGAACAATACTTACTATACTATATTACTTGCTAATGTTACAATGTATACATGGTTACTAATGCTACATTTCATATATGCCTACTGTGGAATTAGACTGTGCTTGTATTTGTAGGTGGCCATTTGAGGTGTTTTACTAATATAATGCAATAAAAAGAAACAAAACTTCATTTTAATGGAGAAAGTAAATAAGAAATTCCTCAAAAATAAAACAATTTTTAAAAAAACAACAGAATAACTTCACGGGGCTCTTTCAATACACTGAAGTTGTAGTTCTCAAACTGGGAGATGAGGAGAGAGACAGGAAGGGGCAGAAGGCATTCTGGGGCAGTCATGAAGCACAGCTGCCACATCACTCTGACTGGACTACGGCAATTTCCAGCAAGGCCAGCCTTACCACAGAGCAACCTGGGGCGACTGCCCTGGCCCCACCCTTTTCTCAACTTCTGGGGGCCCAGTAGTGGCTCCTGTTTTCATTAGGGCAGGGTGAGAGGACCCCACTCCCTTCCAGAGGGGCTCCAAACACATCCACCTCTAGGGTCAAGGGGGTGTGGGAAGGGGCCAACAGGGGCCCCAAATGTTATCTTCACCCTGGGTCCAGCAAATTCTAAGACTGGCCCTGATTTTCAAACCCTGATGGGGTAGAAAGGGAGAGGGTAGGAGAAGGCAAAAGGAAGGTGGGAAGGAAAGAGGAAGCGAGGTAGTGGTAGCAGGAGAGGCCTCAACTACCACAGGCAAGTGAAAGTGAGGGGGGGTGCAACACAGTTTAAAATGAGAATCTTGGCAAAAGATAACCAAACCCTGAAGCCTTCCACACTGAGAACATCCCAGTCAGAATTTAGACAGAATTCCCAAGGAGTTGTGTTGCTAGCAACTCGGGGTCTGATGCCCAGATGTTTGAGGCAAAGCCCGGAATTCCCTAGAAAAACACACCATGACTGTCACTGAGCGAGTTGCTCCATTCTGGGACCTGCTGTAGTGGTAGCTGGGCCAGAGACACTGGCAGGACCTGGCCCCATTCTTCTGGCAGTGGTGGCAAGACTGGACTACTGGTGGGGTCTATCAGGGCTGGGCTTTGAACCCCCAGCCTTGGGGCTTAAATGGGGCAGGCTTTATCTCCTGCACCGTGGCTGGTCTCTGTAGGAGTTAGCTTCCCTCCCTACTATGGTATTCTCTCTCTCTCTCTCTGTCCCACCCACACCTGCTAGAGGGTGTGGACCCACCTGCCACAGCCTGATTGGCTCTCTGCACTATTTAAGGCTGCTGAGGGCTGTGGCAGGTGTGGAGCTTCTATTAGTGTGTTCCTGACTCCGGCTCTGCCTACATCTACTGCATTACCAGCCCAGCCCAGCCTGTGCTGTGCTGTGCTGTGCTTGCACTTCTGCTTTGTGTCAGTGTTCTGTGTTGGTGAGTCTTACACCGCTTTTAGACGAGGGCGATGAAGGCGCCTCTGGAGCCACGCGTTAAGAGAGAAGCCATGCCATGCTGCCGGAAGTGACGTGCTTCCCGTTGCCGGCAACGGTGGCAGCTGGAGATGTGGTGCTTTGCAGAGGCGTGTTCTGAAGACCTCAATTTTCAGGTCTCCAGAACGCGCCTCTGCAAAGCGCCGCGTCTCCAGCCGCCGCTGTTGCCAGCAACGGGGAGCACGTCACTTCCAGCAGCGCGGTGTGGCTTCTCTCTTAACGTACGGCTCCGGAGGCGCCTTCAGCGCCTACGTCTAAAAGCGATGTTAGTGTTCTGGTAATCCCTTTGTGTTCCTTGTGTGAGTAGCACTTCCCCTCCTTGCTGTTTCTTGTAATTCTTGTTCCCTTTGTGTGTTGAGGCACTTCTCGTCCAGCTCTCTTGTCCCCTTAGTCTTCCCTCACTGTGTGTATTCTGCTTTGTATTTTCCTTGCACTGTCACTTCTCCATGTTGGTTTGTCTTCCTCATGTCCTGAGTCCCTCACATTGTGCCTTGTTCCCTATTGGTCTATCCTTCTATCACCTGTGTTTATCAAGTCCTGTGTTTGCTCCTTGTTCCACCCTATAACCCTGTTGCCCTCCCTGTCTCTGGTTTCCCAGCTCCCTGTCCCTTGACCTCGATGATGAGTCATAAGCTTTCTTAGGGCACTTTTAAACGAGCAGCGCAAAAGCCGTCTCACTACCTGCCGTCTCACTACTGTGACGGCAGCTCGCCGATGCGGATTTGAGGGGGAAGGATTGCAGGGACAGTCTGATGCGCGAAAGATGTGGCTGCAAACTGCATGAAGCATTTAGACAAACCAGAAGGACACGGCTGCAAACTGCATGAAGCATTTAGACGAGAACAAAGTAAGGTGGCTGATTAAAGGATCAGCTGTGTTTTTGTCTCGTCTAAAAATGCCCTTAGGCCAGCTTGTCTGGTTCTCATGCTGAGCATTCAGTCTCCCTGATATTGGAAAACGGCTGAGAGTTTTTCTTGTTTGCTCTGTGGGACATTGTCTATTCCCTTCAACCCTTTCCCCTCCTACTTCCCCTTCTCTTCGCCCCCTTCCCTGGCTCCTTCCCTGGAGTCTGAAAGGGTCAGAGGCAGGGCTTCAAGTATCAAGGTAGTTTGGCCCTGCCCCTGGGCACAAGCCTTGCTCTCTGGATTGGGAAATGGTGACATCCCCTGCTTCCAACAGAGATGTCAACCAGAGATTGTTTTTAAACACACTGCAACATGAGTTGCACACTTTGTTTGTCAAAGGCTTTCTTACAATTAAAAGGTAATCCTTTTTATTTTTAGCTGTCTCCTTAAATGGTTATCCCCTTTCAAATGAACCAAATTGGGTATCACCCCTCTAAAGGTCTGCTGGTAACAGGACATCCCATCATCAACTATTGAAGTCTACACATATTTTCCCCATCATTTCGAGGAAGAAAACTAAGGTATATGAGCAAATTTTGTGGAGATCCTTCCCAACGCGTAAATAATTGTGCCATGAAAGAGAGTAATATTTTTAATCTCCTAAATGACAGGAGTAGAATTCAGCTTCTGTTAGAGAGCAGAGTTATATGCTTCCAATTTACTTTATTTAAAATGCATTCAGCTTCAATCTTTAATCAACTCAAGAATTACAATGTACCGAATGCAGCCCAGCATGAGATAAATTTGATCTGTTTAAACAACCAAGAAAGTAGATAGTTTGGAAGAAAAATATTTGATAAAAACTGTATAAAATATGATGTCAGTTTATAAGCTTTTTCATCTCTCTCTCTGTGTCCGCAGTGAGCTGAGATGATGATATTGGAATTGTTGAGGAATATGAAAGGTATGCCATGCTGCTACTAAATAATGTCTCTTGGGAGTTATGAAACTGTGCAAACAAAACAAACTTTATTTTACTCCTGCCTGAAACTCCTCTCAGAATCTGAATGGGAAAGCTAAAAAACTAAGCAGAGCACTATGGCTACAAGCCACAAATCACTTACTCTAGTGTAAATGATTTGTGGCTTGTGGAATTGGGCTGCATTCACAAGAGATGCTTAGTACGTGGGAAAACCCTTTCTGCTGCTTTATTATTTAATGTGAGAAAGGGATGGGTTACAGGATATACCGGGTAGAATATGCATTAACTCTCAAAAAATTAAGCCGGAAAGCAAGGTTTAACAATGGGCATAAATCTCTCACACCCATTTCTCATAATGTGTGAAGGGATTAATCTGCCTATCAGTCAGCTTTAATTTGTTGCAGAAAGGGACAGAGGTGAGCTCCCTCTCAGGGGATTAATCCCTCACTGCTTACCTAGTCAGGACAATGCACTGTTGACAACAAGAAGAAAAAAACCTCACATAATAATGGAATACCTATTAGAGCAGTATGCAAAGTAACTTTTGAAGCAGAGAAGGGAACTTTTGAAGCAGGGGAGGAAACGTGGGAACAGTTACAATGCAAGAATGCAAACTCCCACAACAAAGGGTGCAGGCAGGAGATGAGTCTTATGTGTATGCAGCCAAATGTTTTGTAGGAAATAGGAACACAGTATAACCTCCCATATCTGGATCCTTGTTTGTTTTGCATGTGCTTTTTGTCCCCGCCTTCCCCGCCCCTTCAGTCATGTTTTATTGATACCTCCTTCCCCATTCTACATCCAGACACTGCTATAATCTGTGCAGAAAGCATGGCCTTGAAGAGTCTGGTCAAGGCAGGGTACACCATATTATAGAGCTTCCCAAACTGTGGATTGCAATTCCAAATAGTCATGTCATCTCTGGATGAGGTCACAATCTCTTTATACATGATATACTTTACATGTTTTTGCTGCTCCCTGGCATCACAAGATTATATTTAAGCCTCAAAAATGGGATCATCACACTTGCAAAATGGTTGGGAACCACGTATGAAATGGTTTTGAATTTACACACACAAAAAGGAGGGGTGAGGAAAGTAGCAAAAGAGAAACAAAAATATCAGCTATTGAAAAAGACAAACAAATAGTGAACTAGTTGCTGTAATTGATAAAGAAAAATTAAATAATTGTAATAGTATTAATAAAAAATCCATAGAATAAAAGTTCATATCCAAAATCAATCTCTGTATAATATATAGGAATTAAAAGAGCTGATAGAAAATCTTTAAAAATCCAACATGTTTCAAGCATTGCTCTTTGTTAGGAATGTACTGTATGTATATAATCTCTTTATGTAGTGATAAAAATGAAACTAGTCTACTTGAAAAGAAACAACCCATCAAATATCTCAAAAGAGCACCTAAGAAACCAATAAGCCTATTAACGTAAATAGTGTTTCTGTGTACTCTGTATACTTGAAAAGAAGCAACCCACCAAACATCCAAACCACACACTCGTTGCACGAAATACACATTCAAAAACAAAAAAAAATTTCCCAACAAAAAACCTCCGGTTTAAGAGACAAGTTAAGGTTTGCACAAATTTAAAAACCAAAAAACTTCAGGTTCAATAAAAATCCTCATCAAAACACCTCTAGCCTAACAAAAAACTTAAGAGGCACACCAATTAAAAAAAACAAAAAAGATGAATTCAACCAAAATCCAAACAGCATGGTAATTGGACAGGCTCTTCACACAACTACTGCACCATGTACACTACTGTGACCTTCCATTGACTATGAAAGAACCAACCACTGATTACTCAGCAGACAACATGCATACCACACATACAATTATGCATGGAACCTTTGGGCACTTGCCTTAACTAGTGCACCATGTAAGCTGTGATGTCTTCAAGCTATTGATCCCCTGGACTTTGCCTCCTCTCTCTCTCCCCTTCTTCCTACAGTCTTCTCTTCCTCCTCCCCTGACTCTGCTGTCTCTGCTCTCAACGCCTCTCTCTCCTCCACACTTGACTCCCATGCCCCTCTCTCTTCCCGCCCTGCCTTCTCCCACAACCCCCGTCCTTGGCTCACCCCTAGTATCCGCCACCTCCGTTCTTGCACTCGTGCTGCTGAACGACTCTGGCGCAAATCCCATTCTCACGCTGACTTCCTTCACTTCAAATTCTGTCTCTCCACCCTTACTTCTGCTATCTCCCTTGCTAGACAACACTACTATGCCTCCCGCATTGAGTCCTGTTCTCGGGACCCTCGCCGCCTGTTCTCTACCTTTGACTCCCTCCTCAAGCCTCCCTGTCCTCCCCCTCCTTCTTCCCTTTCTGCTCAGGATCTTGCCTCCTTCTTCACCTCCAAGATAGACAAGATCCGCCTCGACATCGCTTCCCACTCCTCTCTTCCCACTCCCACCCCTCTCCCTCCTCCCCCTCCTTCTCTCATGTCCTCCTTCTCCCCTGCCTCCCTTAAGGAAATCTCCTCTCTGCTCTCCTCCTCCAACCCTTCCACTTGCCCCCTTGATCCCATTCCTTCCCGCCTCCTCACCTCCATTACTCCCACTGTCGCCCCTTCCTTCCTGCACATCATCAACCTCTCCCTCTCTACTGGCTCTTTCCCTTCTGCCTTCAAACATGCCACAGTCTCTCCTATTCTCAAAAAGTCCACTCTTGACCCCTCTGACCCTTCTAGCTATCGTCCTGTCTCACTCCTTCCTTTTGCTTCCAAGCTGCTTGAACGTGTTGTCTACTCCCGCTGCCTTGACTTCCTATCCTCCAACTCCTCCCTTGACCCCCTCCAATCTGGCTTCCGCCCCCTTCATTCTACTGAAACTGCTCTCGCTAAGATCACCAACGATCTTCTGGTGGCTAAATCTAAACGTCTCTATTCCATTCTTGTCCTCCTTGATCTCTCTGCTGCCTTCGATACTGTTGACCACTCACTCTTGCTGGATTCCCTTCACTCCCTTGGCTTTTGTGGCTCTGTCCATAACTGGTTCTCCTCCTACCTCTCTGACCGCTCCTTTAATGTGTCTCTCTCCAACTCCGCCTCCTCCTCCTTCCCCCTCTCAGTTGGTGTTCCTCAAGGCTCTGTTCTTGGCCCTCTCCTCTTCTCGATCTATACCTCATCCTTAGGCAAACTCATTGCCTCCCATGGCTTCCAATACCACCTCTATGCTGATGACACTCAACTCTATCTCTCTACTCCCTCTCTCTCTCCCTCTGTTCAAGCTCGTCTCATCAACTGTCTCTCTGACATCTCTACCTGGATGTCTCAACGTCAACTCAAACTCAACATGGCTAAAACTGAACTCCTTATCTTCCCCCCTCATCCTTCCTCTCCTTCCTCACTGTCAATAACTATTGATGGAGTCACCATCCTGCCTGTCCCCCAAGCCCGTAGCCTAGGCTTCATCTTTGACTCACCCCTTTCTTTTAAACCCTACATTGACTCTGTTGCTAAATCCTGTCGCTTCTCCCTCCATAACATTGCTAAGATTCGCCCTTTTCTCTCTGTCTCGTCTGCCAAAACTCTTGTTCATGCTCTGGTCATCTCTCGCCTCGATTACTGTAACCTCCTTCTCACTGGCCTTCCCCGGTCTCACCTTTCTCCCCTCATCTCTGTCCAAAACTCTGCTGCCAGGGTCATCTACCTCGCCAGTCGCTTCGACCATGTGCAGCCCCTCCTCTCTTCGCTTCACTGGCTTCCCCTTCCTGAACGAATCCTGCACAAGCTCCTAGTCTTCACCTATAAAGCTCTTCACAACCTTGCTCCCCCCTACCTCTCTGCACTTATCGCCCTCCATACTCCAGCCCGTGCACTTCGCTCCTCCTCTGTCCCTTCTCTCACCCTTCCACGCCTTCCCTGCTCCCCTAAGCGCCTTCGTCCCTTCTCACTTGCTGCCCCCCATGCCTGGAACTCCCTCCCTGTCCACATCCGCCTTGCCCCCTCCCTTCATACCTTCAAATCTCTCCTTAAAACTCACCTCTTTCGCTCTGCTCTGTCTGACTCTTTATCCTGCTGAGCCACTATTCCTATACCTACGATCGGTTTACCCTTATCCTTGCAACATGGACCTGCCTGCTGTCATTCTCATCGTAACCAAGCCAAGTACGTGCACTTGAGACCTCGCATCTTCATGAATGTTAGACCCCTTGTCTCTCCCTCTGTTCCCCTTCCTAAGTCTCTCCCCCAGCTCCTGTCTCTCAGATTGTAAGCCCTAGGGGCAGGGACCGTGTCTATTTTATTACTTTGTAAAGTACCAGGTACACTGCTGGCGCTATATAAATGTTTGTTAATAATAATAATAATAATAATGTCGTTGTGTAGTTTTCATGTAGTTTTGTTCCCAAATGATGCATTTAATGGAGAAGACATTTTGGGTTGACGGTAGGTCTGTGCATCATGCAATTATGTTAAAAGAGGCAAACCCTGCTTGTTGAAATGCAAGTGTTGTATTTCATGAAAAAATGTAACTGTTATTGGAGATATGAGTACATTTTAAAGTACTTTTAAAAATCAAATATCTCTAACCTGCGTTAAAAGGGAGGCTGAAGATAGGGATACTATTGTGGTGGTTAAACCTATTTTCTGTCTTTACATGCTATTACTTGCTGAAGAAATGGCAATTCTATTGTGGGGCTTAGACCTTTTTCTGAGATTTCTTGCTATTTCTTGTGGAAGAAATGGCAATAATACTTCAGAGGTTTGACCTGTGTCTGATTTTTCATGGCACACTAGTTAAGGCAAATGCCAAAAGGTTCCATGCGTAATTGTATGTGTGGTGTGCATGTTGTCTGCTGAGTAATCAGTGGTTGGTTCTTTCATAGTCAATGGAAGGTCACAGTAGTATACATAGTGCAGTAGTTGTATCGAGAAACTTAATCTCCAGTTTCCATGCTTTTTGGATTTTGGTTGAATTAATCTTTTTTGTTTTTTTAATTGGTGTGACAAGTTTTTTGTTAGGTTGGAGGTGTTTTGATTGGAATTTTTATTGAACCAGAGGTTTTTTGGTTTTTAAATTTGTGTCAGCCTAAACTATTCTCTTAAACTGGAGGGTTTTTTGTTTGTAAATAATCTCTTTGTGCAGTGAAATAAATGAAACATCACCATTCAAAGGCCTTCATGTAGCTCAGAGACTAGCTCTACAAAGCTTCACTAACAACTGGCAAAACCTTGAAGGCCTTTGAATGGTGATGTTTCATTTTTATCACTATATAAATAAGAGGTTATATACATACAGTACATCCCTGATGAAGAGAAATGCTCAATTTTAAAAAGTTTTTTTCTATCAACTCTTTTAATTACTATATATTATAACAAAGATTTGGGATATGAACTTTTATTCTATGGATTTTTAATGTATAATATGATTATTCAATAAATCAGTTTGTCTTTATCAGTTACAGCAACTACTTCACTATCTTTTTCTTTTTTCAGTAGTTGATATTTTTTATTTCTTGAATTTACAGATTGTGCAGTGTAACTGAATAAGTGGACACTAACAGGAAAATTAATGTTAAGTTCAGGCACTCAAGAGTTTCTTTTCTTGATACAAGTTTATGTTTATTAAAAGGTACCAGATACTCAGCTTTGGGAAATAGTTATTTTGACAGCATTTACCTACCAAACACATTCAAAGTAGGTAGCTGAAACGCAGGGTTCACCCCCACCCCAGGGTGCCTCAGTACTAGAGTGACTAAAGTGATGGAAAGGGGTCCATTGCCTTTGTGGAGGATAGTTTCTGCAGTATGGGCAGCCATACCAGGTATTATATACCAAACTAATTTCCCACAGACAACTGAAAGGCTGTGTGTAGCAGGAAAATCCCTCAGTCAGGACTTTAAGAGAAACTAGAGGGTCATAACTAACCTGAGCTGTGCCAATATATAACACAAAAAAAACCTGGAAACAACCCACAGCCTTGCTTTATTTGAACTCTGTGTGTGCTGAGCTGTGAACAAGGTCTGGATGCTATTTATTTAGGCACTTTACCACTAAAAAAGTTTTTGATGTGGTGCTACTTGCCTGTGTCTGTGTCCAACTGCCAACCATCAGGCTTCACACAAGACAGATATTAGTTGTGTCACTCAATCCAGCAGTCCCCAAACTTTTTAGACTATGCCCACCTCCTCTTGTCTGTGTACCCTGCCAAACACATGTACCACATACTTTGCTCCCAACCACCCTGCCTTTGCACCTTCTCATTCTCTCAGCCAGTCATCCCCTTTCTCTCCTTGCCCACATCTTTGTTGCTGCATGTTGCTACTATCATTACCAAACCTCAGAGCAGCTGAGTAAAAGGGAGTTTTCAAATGGGGTCAGCTTGCTCATTTTTAGAATGTGAATTTTGATGTGTGTCTGCAGCACCAATCAGAATTTGTTAGAGAAGTAGGTGGAGCAACTGTCATTTTGGAAATTCCCTGGGTTTAGCCAGAATGGACTGAAGATAGCAGTTTAGCTGCTATGTCCCCTCCCCTCGCTCACACACACAGAGAATATACTCTATGCATTCTCAGCCACTAGAGAAGTGCTTCTGCAGTACTGCAGTCACAGATCCTGGGTTTAGAAAGTGGGAGGGGGTTATGAATTTTGCTCTGTGCAAAAAAGTAGGGAAATGGGTTAGCTGGAAGTATGTTTCAAATTCCATTCAGTCAGGACTGCCATACTGGATCAAACCAATGGTCCTTCTAACCCAGCCTAGTTTCCATTTTCAAACAATTCTGGAGTCTCCAGTTTCAAAGATTAGTTCAAAGTTCAGCACAGATACAGCTCCATGCTGCAATTTCTTTTTCTTTTTAATCCTCAGTTGCAAAGCAAAAAACACTTTCAACTATCAGGTATACCTCACAGAGAGGGAGGGAGAGCATGAAACTGTGTGACTGCTTTCAAACATATCAGCACTACTATACTTGCTAATTAAAGCATTCAGTCCTGCAATAAATTCCATTTAGGCCAAGCCCTACATCAGTAGGGGTCGCCATTGTCTTCAGTAGGGCTCAGTATGGACACAGAGTTCTGTCAATGCAGAACTCTTTGTGGAATTGTGGCCTAAGATTTGTTTTTAATTACACGTTCCCACACAGTACAGCAGAGGCCTACAAATCCAGCTCTGCTGGCCCAAACACATCAGAATCCAAGACCCGCTAAGTTGTGGGAGGATGTTTTAGGGTAGAGATTCCAAAATGTCGGGAATTGCAGGGTTCTGACTGTTTAGTGCTAACAGAAGATTAGTGAAAACTGACAATCAGCGTTCAATGCTAGCAGTTCACTGGCCATAGCTGGAGCTGATACTGCTACAAACCAACAGGATTGTCTTCCTACAACATCACCGGCCTCAACCTCAGCGAGAGACCTCCCACTCCCCCAATTCCAGATATTTTGGGAGTCAGCTGAGGTGTCTAATTGTAGATCTCTGCTGTTCTCCCCTGGTTGTCAAACAAATACTGGTTTAGTAAAGACAGTAGGAAAATGAAAAAGAAACCACACTTCAAAGATAGCAAATTTGTTGTGTTTTATCATGAAATGCTGAAACACCCAGAGGCCATTTTTATCTCAGGTACTTCTATCAGGCCCTGCTATGAGGCATAGGTTGGATGGGAGAGGCAAGGCACATAGTGTAGAGTGAGAAGCCAGTCAAGCGGGGATGTTTTCAGATGAACAAGTTGATGGGGCGTGTGTGTGTCCGTGGCCACCAAGTGGCTCTGACACGGAGCACCCACATGTATGGAGTGCATGGGGAGTGAATCAAATGGGCAGCTTCCAACACGGCTACTGCAGCCATGGATGCAGCTGCCACATATTTGGCTTGTCACATGGCTTACTCCAGATTTACTTTTACTTACTCCACATTTTACTTGCCCCACACGGCTTACTCCCAGCATGAGTTGCTGAGAGCGGGTGCTCCGTGGCTCAGGAGTGCGCACATGCAGCTGCTCCACCTTCAGGCAGGTGGTTGGATTCATGGCTCTTGGGTGGTCATGCGGGGTGGCACCTCATCTGAAAACACCCTGGATCAGTCAAGCCGTGAAGGGTGAGCTGGCAGCAGAATCAGAAACGACAGGGTCAACCCAGGAGATCAGAAGTCAAAAGATTGAGCCAAATAAGGTATCAGGAATGAATGGTAAAAGTAAGAGCCAGGCCAGGAACCAGAGTGTGTCAGGCAGAGACAAGGGACTGAAGTGAGGCAGGAGAGAAGTAAGGCAAGGTGAGACTAGTATCCATCCAGTTCCTCAGGACAAAAGGCCTGGGGCTGACCCAGTGAGTTATATAGTGGATCTTGGACCAATCACGAATAAGGTTGCTACCCTTCCAGGTCTCACTTGGAGACTCTTGGTTAAGATCCAATTTCTCCAGGTCAGCCGGGGTACCCACGGCTAACCTGGAGAATCAGAGCTTCTGGGCATGGGGCGTGTGTGTGTCCGTGGCCACCAAGTGGCTCTGACAAGGAGCACCCATACATATGGAGTGGACCCAACTTTCCCACCCAATATGGCCATGCTCCCATGGATCACTGTGGTGTCAAGATGCTCCACAAGGACAGGTTATGTCAGAAAGGGGGCATGACAGCCCTCTTTCCCATTCCCTTTCTGATGTGTCTCCACTCCCTGCAAAGCATGGTCATGTCACAGTGTTCCATATGTCATAAAGGGTGGGTGACAGTCTCTTTTCACTCACCCCCTCTGACATGGTCCCACCCTCTTTAGGTTTCCTTCCAGAGAGAAGTGGCAAAACTAATCAGGAAGAAGATTCAAATTACCTGTGGACCCTACTGGTCAACAAAGGTTGGATAAATTGTGGTTCCCCAGGGCTGTAGCAGTGTGAGTAGGTGCTTTGCCCTGGAGTGCTGAAGTGGCTGTGTCATGACCTGCTGGAGACTAACGTTCAGACAACTAGTTACCACATCTCCCGTGGTGGTGTCTGGGGGTAAAATGACTCTATGAGACTATAATAGACTGGGAAATGGATTTTTATTCCATCCTGACTCAATATTTGTCTGTTAAATACCACTTGAATGATGAATTCTGGCTCCTTCTCTTGCATTTTGCTTCATTGACAAGCGAATGATAAAATGGGGATGTGATCTATGAATATTGCCAAAGAGTTTTAATTGAGGCAGGCAGCAAACTGTGAGCAAAGCACCAGTGACACCTTTCATGATCGTTCCTATTTGTCTCTTCCCCAGTGAATTCATGACCACTGCTTAGAATCTCATTAAGCCTCACTCCATAGAATATAGCGGAATGGAGGGCTAGGAATGCTGATGCAGATTTTATGGAATTTATTTGCATATATGAAATAGTACTTCTCCAAGAGATCTGGCTTATGACTGAGGCGACAATTACGATTTTTCAGATGTACTATATTCCTGTGGGAAGAGGGAAGAGGTAGTGGAGTCCTGGCACTATTGATAGCAGATGTGTTTAAAGCCTCAGTGCTGCAGATTGGTAGTTGCCATTTATTTGCTGCAGCTTGGCTGATATTACATCATCATTTTGCCTTTATCCTGGTAAATGTTTATATTCCCTCTGACAATTCTCGTTATTATATTACAACAGTTTGGAAAGACTTGGATGACTTTTTATCCTCCATCTCAGAGGACTATCCTCTTCTTGGGATAATTGTGGCAGGGGGTTTCAACGCCCGACTAGGTAATGAAGTAACTGAACTGACCTCTGAGGACACAAAGAATTTTTTTACTTTTCCTTTATGTCCCTCTGGAGTTTCTAAAGACCTAGGCCACTTTTAAACGAGGCACTTAGAAGCACTTCCTGAGCCCCGCATTCAAGAAGAAGGCCACACGGGTAGTGTTTACACGCTCCCCGCACTACTGGAAGTGATGTGCTTCCCATTCTCTTCCAGTGAGAGAGCGCCTCTTCTAAAGTGAGGTTTTCAGAACGCGCCTCTTCAAAGCTTCACGTCTCCAGCCACCACCGCTGCCAAGAACGGGTGGCATGTCACTTCCGGTAGGGCAGGGAGCATGTAAACACTTCCCGCGTGGCTTTCTTCTTGAATGCGGGGCTCAGGAGACACTTCTAACTGCCTCGTAAAAGTGGCCCTAAATTCCAATTTGATGAGTATTCATTTAAGGAACTTTATTGATTCAACGGGCTTGACAATACTTAATGGGGCTACGCTGGGTGATCCTTTGGGCGAATTTACCTATATTTTAAGTAATGGCATGAGTGTAATAGATTATACTTTAGTTTCTGAAAAAGGTCTGACGTTTGTTATTGATTTTGTTATCCAAGTAGCCATCGAGACAGACCACCAACCACTAGACTTGGCGGTGTTATTGCCAGCAGGGTTAGAAAAAGGCCAGTAAAAAGCAGGTCATGGGATATGAAAATCAGAGAGAATTAGTAGTATCTAGGGTTAAATGGTCTTCTACGGTGGAAGAATCTATAGTACAATTACTGGCCTCTGAGCAATTAATGGCACTTAGGCATGCAATCCTTATAGAGAATGGAAGGGTACTTGAGTTTTTTAACCAAATTGTTGAAGCAATATATCCTTATTTGATAGCCAACCGGCCCCCCCTGCAGGACCACAAGTTAGACCTCATCGAGGATGGTATGACAGGGAGTGCAGAGTTGCTAAAATTAATCTAAGGAGATTGGCACGGTCATTGAGGAACAGGAAAATTGAGGTTAACCTTTATATTCAGGCTAGATGGAAATATAAAATACTTCTAAGAGAAAAGAAATTGGATTCTCAGAAGGCGGCATGGTTGGCGCTTGAGTCAGCAGCTCAGGGCAACGACTGTCGCCTTTTGGAAGATAATTAGGCAATCCTGGTCTCTGACCAGTGCAAGGTCAGTTCAATGTATTCCTCCTGATATTTGGGAGGATCATTTCCGGAAGTTATGATGAATTTATGATGAATTTTTTACTCTATAATTTGATTTACAATCCCTTCACAACTTGCCTGTATGACCCCCGGTAACGCCAGATGAACTTGTCAGACAAAGTCCCCGGCATTGATTTCATCCCCACGGAACTTCTTAAATCCAATGTGGCTTGGTGGAGTGGGGTCCTGGCAGTTCTATTTACCTATATAAACAAGACAGGCCATATGCCATCTCACTGGTATAAAAGTATAGCTGTACCCATCTTCAAGAAAGGTAGCCCAAATGACCCAGCTAACTAACACCCTACAAGCTGAATTTAGTCCCACTAGGGTCTTTTTCTCAGGTTGCACTTTCTCCTTCGATAGAAGAACCGCGGGAAAGAGGCATAGATCAACTGCTAGCTACACTTGGTTTTTCAAATAATTATTTAGTGTCAATGGATTATACCAAGGCTTGTCGGTAAAATAAGATACGGATTAGGGAGCAGGAGCAGCAAACACTGAGGATAACAATTAATGAGCAAAAGGTCGCTGTGAGTTATAATTCCTTCATTATTCCTCCCAATGGGCCTTCTTAATTAATGGCATTGCCTATCTAGGGGCAAAGATTTACATTCACCTTGACCAGGTTTAAGTTGCTTCCGTCTGTGGTTTTAGAGGGTAGATACACCAGATTACCGTATGACCAAAGATTGTGTCATTTTTGTGATCTTAACAGAGTTGAATCCTTCTATCATAGTATTTGACTGTCATCTATATTTGTAGCAGGGCCCCACTTACTAGTGGGTGTGTGTATGTAGGACTAGGTCCCAGAAGACTGTCACTCACAGGGTATAACTTCTTAACCAGTTTATTTCCAGTCCAAAGTCCGAGGCCATGCACCATCCTTAGGCCAGGGTTACGCCTCTAGCCAGTCAACAGTCCATATCCAGAGTCTGTCTCTGTCAGTCCTTTTCTAGCTCTGTTCACTTACAGCAGGCTTGAGGTCTCCTTCCTTCAGGATCCTCTTCTCCATGTATCCAGGTCAGGTGCCTTCTCCAACAGCCTCCTGTGGAGATATGCTCACTTCGGCTCCCCGGAGCAGAGTCCCTTCTCTTTCAGGCTGGCCTCTCTTTTATACTTCAGGCCATGCCCATCCACTTCCTCTTCCTGTCTGGTGGCCATCTTAGGTGACCCACATGTCAGACGCCATTTTGTGGCACAGTCCATATTCTAGACTGCATATGTCATTTTTGGAACCTATTATTAATAATTATCCTGCTTATAGCCAATGGGAGATGCTGATGTTATTCCTTTCTGACTCTGATAATCACATAACACTGAATGTTGCTAAATTTTGTTTTGCTGCGTTTAAATTGAGGAAAATAGTGGGTGAGAGAGCCTAATTATTTTATTGTTTGTTTAAATTTTTAGGTTTTTAAGTATTGTTCTTTATTGTTTTGCTTTATGTGATGGCTGCACTACCACAATAAACTTTATTGAGATTGAGATTGTAGCCTCACTCACTGTCACCATCTCAGCTATCAGTAAACCAACTAAAGGACCCTTGCATCGAAAACTAGGAGCGCTTGAGGTCTACTTCCTCTGCTTCTACACTGTATGGTCCTAGCACACCAATCCATCTCTGCCTCTGAGTGTGCGCGTGTACATGGTAGGATTAAAATGAGGTAAGAATGTCGATTGCAGAAGCTAAGGTAACTAGCATTTCACAATCCAATGCAATAGACTTTATCAACTTCATATTCACTCACAAAAGGGAGGGTGAGACAGGGTTTGTTTATTCTAATCATCTAAGAAGGAGGCAAATAATTGGCAACTAAAGCTATAACTTTTAGCTTCTGATGTTTTCAATTAACTGAACTTCAGCATCCTTCTAGATTAATTTCTTCTTCCCATTCTTTCCAAAGCACGCACATCTGCACAAACACACACAAAACCTGTGAATAATTCAACACATTGGGGGAGGGGGAGGGGAGAAGGGTTTGTTGCCATAGTAACTGAAGTTCTTTGAGAGAATTGTCTCTTCAGAGTTTCGCAGGCACTCCAGTGTTGCCAAGATTCATGAACCTTCTGGAAAAACATGGCCTGCTGGGACTGCACAAGGAGAGTCTAAAGGAGAGGAGTGGGTAGAGGAAGACAATTCCCTTTGGATTTTCCCAAGAAGGAGATTGCTCTCCCTCAGATTTGGGGCTGTTGCCACAGGCACTGAAACTCCTTGTTTATAGGGGAAGAGTGGCATGGAGGTAGAGCTGGAGTTAAAGGTAGGGCAGTCAGGGGCATGAGAGGGAGCCAGAACTAGGGAACTGGAGGAGATCCCCCCAGTCAGGCAGCAGTCAGTGCCCAGCAGTGATGGTGGATGGAGGAGGATTACACAGAAAGAGAAAGAGAGCAACCTGGAAATTGGAGAGCAGGAAGGAGAGAGAGAGAAAGCTGCCACAGCTAAAGGACCCCAGCCATGTGGTGTTGAAGCTTCATGGAATGGGGGGTGTGAGGGGGCGGCTGTAGTAGCCAGAAACTCTTGTTATACCATTCTAGCCCCTAGCTTGCAACACTCAAAATTTGGAGCCAACAGTGGGTATTTTCAGACGTTACGAGATCACGGTGAACCATGGTGAATACCCACCTGTGATCACCGTGTCTCGAACGCCTGTTTGGCGGCCGCCAGATGTTCGCCACGGTGAATCCCCACATGGGGTCAGTTTGAACCACGCTTCCCGGGCTAGCCGGGGGAATGTCCTGGGAAGCGTGGTCAAACGGACCCCGGGCAGGGACCAACGAAAAGTAACGTCTGGCCGCGCGCCACGGCCCGGGATCCCCGGCGGGATCCCGGGCCATGGTGCTTCCGGCCCGACGCGGCGGCCGCAATGGCCCCGCCGCCCGCCCGTCTCCTTGGAGGGCGAGCGGCGGGGTGCGTGGAGGGGGAGGGGTCGTGCGGCTGCACGTTGCGCCGCGCGGCCCCGCTCCCTCCCAGATTCCCCGCCGGGATCCCCCCGGCACGTCTGATATGGCGTTACGGGGCGACCCCGGGGGGGGAATGAATCCGGTGATTTCGGTACTGGGCTAAAGGGCCCCGTAACGTCTGAAATCACCCAGTCTCTGAAGTCTTTCACCATGCCCCAGTTCCTTCTAGTCAATTCCAGAAAAAAGAACTTTGAGGAAGAGGGGAAGAGAGGGGTATGAATGGAAATGCATTGAGCCTACATTCATAAAACCCCCAGTTACTGATAAATGTTGCTGTTTTTTTCTTCATGAAAGTGGCCGTGGCTATTCTCACTTGGGAGAATTTATTTAGCAATACACAACCCTCAGGAAAGTGCACATAGAAATTCTAAATCAGATGGACAACTTAGGACTCTTTTAGCCTTACACCATGCTTGTACTACCTTATTCTATGAGCTCTTCTTCTGCTAAAATCACTATTTAACACAAGCATGGGTGACAGAATCAAGCCCTCAGTCAGTAACTTATCTGTGCTTGGTGTTGAAAGTACTGTTGATTGTAAGCGTCCCTTTTCTGGGTACAGAACATGTTTCATCAGTATAAAAAGGAATCCTTAGTTAGGTGGAAACCCTGCAGAGCCTTCCAAACGCAGCACTCACTAATGACAGCAGTTTGCCACACACACAGCAGGAAGCATTTGAAGGACTGGTATATGTTTTGTTTCTACAATTATCTCTCTTAGGGCTTGGCATTACATGCACATTCTTGCCTGGGAAGCAGAGATTATGGGAACGCTGAAGAGTAAATTTACTTATTTTAGTAGGATGACAATTATAAAAAAATTCCCCGAAGTTGAAACATTCCCACACAAATAACATTGTTAATGGAGGTCAAGCACTTCAGCAACCTGACCTCTGCCAATGCAGTCAGAAAAGAACTCCAGGAAATTATTAAGTGCGCATATAGAGTAACCTCCCTTAAACTCAAGCACCCATACATTCTTGCAACAAGCTTCCTTTCATGTCTAACATCCAAGTGCAACCATAACAGGATGTACATTTGATTATTCTATGTCACTTTCAGGTATGGTAAAGAATGGGCTTAGGTACTTTCGTACAGTAATGTCATGTCATATACTTCTACACTGAAAGTATGTCACTTTGTGATCTTCCAGGATCAAATATTGTGATCTTTCAGGAGGTCATAGTTATGTTCCTACTCCCTTCTCCCACCTTCCAATAACATTGTCTCAAGAGTGGTATTGACTCAGAGCAAAGTTACTCCCTGTCAAGTCTTCTTGATTCCTCTGTAGCCTGACAGATATTAGGCAACTTATGCACCAGCCAGCCCAGGAAGCAGGCTCCAGCTAGAGAACAGCAAGGCTACAATTACATAGAGCTATTGAAGTATTCATTTATTTAAATTTATTATCCTGTCCTATCCCAAGGGTTCAGGGTGGGTTACAACACATAATATCCCTAAACTACCCCAACCTCTTACCCCCCAAATCTCCCCAAACCCTATCCTGCTTGCCAAATGCCTGGCCAAATAAAAGGTCTTGCATAGCCTCTGGAAGATGAGCAGGCTTGGGCTCAGATAAAAGGGAGGGAGTTCCATAATCCCATAAAAGGAAGTCCTGATAGGACTATGAACACAAGGACACACCTTCCCCACTTGAGTTACAGCGGGCCCAACTGGTTAGTGTTGTCAGAGGTTCCTTATTTTAAGTGATGTAATTTTTTTTTTTTAAAAGGGACTCTTATTTCAGAGTCCCACCGCTCCATAGAACATAGGGTGAAAACAGATGTGTGGGTGGCGCGATGGCTCCCGGGCCGGGGCAGGAAGCAGTTGCCGCCACTCTCCGGGTTGGGGAGGGATACTGACCAAAAGTGCCACAGCTGGAGAGCCATCCTGCTGCCCACACGTCGCAGGTGGGTGGGAGCCCACAGAAGACCTTTGGGCCGCTGGCTGACTCAGCCCTCACTCTGCCACTGCCCCACTTCCCGCACCCCATCATGATGCGAAGCCATGGCTTGAACCGAGACACGCTAGCTATTGTGGGCGGCCCTTGGCCCAGGATGTTTACTCGAGATCTTTCAGGGGATGCATTCCAGGCCAGCTGCCTACCCAGCCTGGGGCAATCCCAGGTCCCTGGCCTACTCAGTGGCCGCCCCACGCCTATGGAACTCCCTGCCGGTGGAGGCCCATTTGGCCCTGGATCTCCCCTCATTTCAACACTGTTGTAAGACGTGGCTGTTTCGCCTGGCTTTTTGGGGGGACGGGGGGAGGATGGGTAGGGTGGGGGGAATGGATTAGGGTGGTAGGTGATTGGGGACTTTTTTATACCTCCCTTGTTGTTTATTTTAAAAGTTGTTTTTACTGTTATGTTTTACAGCTCTGTGGCAGGATGGGCAGGTTAAAAATGCTTTAAATAAATAAATAAACAAACAAACAAGCATCTGGCGGCTGGGGAACAGATTTGCAGGTGATTCCCTGGCGGGCCATAGCAGGCCCACATCATGTCCATTTTCACCCAAAATTGACATTTCTATGAGAGCCCCATAGTTCCATAGAATTGAATGGGCATCTCTTATTTCTTAGGGTTGGTTACGTTTCTGGGCAGGGCTGTGAGGGAGGATGGGAGTTTGAGGGGAGGGTGTTTTTACTGTATGAATTTTTATGTTTTAACCATTTTTTATGGATTGTAAGCCACCCTGAACCTTGTGAAAAGGGCGGCATAAAAATTTGAAAAATAAATAAATTTAAGAGAAATAAGAACATAATAGAATGCTCCACACAGAGAATAATGGACAGCCCTTATTTCAGGACCCAACAGTTACATGGAACATAATGAATAGCCCTTATTTCAGAGTCTCGTGCCTGTACAGAACATAATGGAATGTCCCTTATTTCAAAATCGCTTTGCTCATCTCTCCATTTTAAAATATTTTCAACAGTTGTAAAGCACCAGGGACATGGCTGGTGCTATATAAATACTTATTAATAATAATAATAATAATAATAATAATAATAATAATAATAATACCTGCTCCTTCCACACGCACGCTTTCATAAAATACTTCTCACCATAGGTTTGCTCACCCCCTGCTCGGTGCTGCCCATAGGCTTGGTTCACTTCCCTAAACCCTGTTCCTTCGCTCAGAAACATGTACATGTTTTCTACAGGAAAAAACTGCATCATCCCCTAATCTCAATTTGCTTGTGACAAGTGATAGCAACAACTCTTAAATATTGTTATTTCAAGTCTCAACAGCTATGTCTAGGAAACTGTAAAGATGAATTATCAGGTAGAATCTGAAGCCTGTGGAACATTTATGTTGTTTAATTTAAAGGAACCCCAAAAAAATGTAAAATAGAAAAAAAGGCAACATTTTCAAAAGAGAGCATTTGAAATGTGTCTGTTGAAAATTCTAATACATTTTTTCCCTTAAAAATGCCATAGAAAACTCAATTGTCCTGTGAAGAGCTATTATTATTATTATTATAAGCACTTGTTTAGCGCCAGCTGTGTGCGTGGCGCTTTACAGAGCAGTAAGATAGACGCAGTCCCTGCCTACGGCTTACAATCTAATAGACAGGGAGGGGGAAGACAAGGAGAGGGGACATAGGGAGAGACAAGGGATAAATAACATTCAAGTGGATGCGAAGTCTCAGGTACACGTGCTTGGCTTGGTTGCAGTTGGCAGGAGTCTGTGGGGAGGCCGGACTAGGTATTGTGGGGAGAGTTCTAGCAGGCATTGGGAAAGGCGGCGAGGAAGAGGTGAGTTTTGAGGAGGGATTTGAAAGTGCGACGGGAGGGGGCAAGGCGGATGTGGGCAGGGAGGGAGCTCCAGGCATAGG
Source organism: Sphenodon punctatus (assembly GCA_003113815.1). Lineage (NCBI taxonomy): Eukaryota > Metazoa > Chordata > Lepidosauria > Sphenodontia > Sphenodontidae > Sphenodon > Sphenodon punctatus. Next base: position 1,371,021 of record QEPC01008200.1, read on the forward strand.
GGGCAGCAAGGAAGAAGGGACGGAGGCAGTTAAGGGAGCAGGGGAGACGAGGGAGAGTGAGGGAGGGGACAGAGGAGGAGCGGAGAGTGCGTGCAGGAGTGTGCAAGGAGAACGCAGTTTTAATCCAGTTTACTGTGGAAATTTTACCCCAGGAAATCTCAAAATAACCTCTCAACTATACAATCCTTCCTTAACAGTGCCTCCATAATATCAGTTTCCTTAATCAAGTCTTTCTGTTTATGGTTACACAGTTGCTGCTTGTCCACTTCACAGTGCTGGCACACTGTAGGCCAGAATCTGAGATGAGTTTTGAAAGAAGCCACATCAAGTCTATCCATTAAGTAACCACCCAATGCTCATTTTCCTCTACAAGTAAATGTGAGTGAAGAACAGAATCTAAAATTGGTATGTAACTATGGCAACTAATGAGCCAATCTAACTTAACGTCCCCAAATCAACCAATCTGACTAGCAGGGGATTCATTCCAATTCTAGGATGCTGATGCTGAAATAAGGGCCGTTCATTATGTTCCATGGAACTGTGGGGTCCCATGGCTCCATAGAACATAATGGAACGTCCCTTCTTTCAGAACCTCTTTGCTCTCCTCTCCACTGTGTCTGGTTGCAATCATGGTTGGTAGCTGCACGGTTTAAGACAAACATGTGAGAGGGGAAAAAAACCCTCTTTTAAACTGGAAGAACAAATGGCTGGGACTTTGTACTGACATTAATTACTATGGATATTTAAAGATCAAGTTTTGCAATAATAATAATAATAATAATAATAATAATAATAATAAAAAAACCTAGTACAGAAGACAAATATGCCTGACTTGATAGCCTTGGGATACAGGACATACACAGAGACATCAGTGGTGTATTGTGGTTCCCTTAATTGTACTCTGCCCTCCCTTTTTCCTTCCCCTATCTTAAAGTATTTTATTACTATTTTAAATTATTTTGAATTGTTTTAAATTGTTTATACTTTTATATTGTTTTATATTCTGTGAAGCACTCTGACTGCCACGCAAGGCAGGGGGGTGCTATATAAATAAAATTATTTTATTAATTATTATCATTATTATTGATTGTTTAAACGGAAGTGAAAATGCACGCTGTGTTATCTTAGAGCATGAATGCTCCTCAAAAGGGGGTAAGGGAATAGGAGGAGTCTTAGGGTATTTTCAGACATGATGGCTCATTGAGCTGCCACGCTTAATCTCTGCCCGGTGTGAGAGCCTCATCCTGGGTAGGGGTCTGCCCAGCTGCTGAACAAACGTTCTGGCGGCCCGGGCTGTGGGAGGGGGTGGAGGCTGTGCAGATGTGGGTCCGCGCAGACCTGCCTCCTCCCTGACAAAGGGTGCAGCGGCCTATAAGGCCTGCCCAGAACTGCTCCGGCCACCAGAGTTAGGAAGAGCGGGCCATTAGGCCTTGCTCCAACACTGCAGATTGCTCAAGACACTGCCTTGATATCAGCACATAGTGACACAGAGTTTCAGAAGCCTACACATGGGCAGCATGACACAAGGTTCAGTTATCGTGAGTGCCCTGAAACCATTTGGAAAGATCAGCGTTTTCCTGTCTCCTGCCATGTGCCTGCCTTATTCCTGCATGTGCCCCTAGCCTCAGTCCCTGTGTCCTGACTCAGCTCTGATCTCCTGACTTGGCACAATTCCTGACCTAGACTTCAGCTCAGCCCCTCAGTTCCTGGCCTATACTACCCTCCTGGCTTTTGAACCAGCCCAGCTCTTGCGCTTCTACCACAGTTTGCCCAGTGACTCTTTACTGATTCTGATCTCCCCGCTCCTGACCCAACTTTACCCCAGACTCCATCTCTAGACCTCACTTGGGTCCCTGGCATTCTCAGGGTACAACTGGGTATTCCACGCCAGGCACCATGCCAGCGGGTCAGGCTTCTTACCCATTCAAAGTTTGAGAATAGGTTGAGATTGTTTCACTTTACCGGATAAAACTGCACATTCCACGACCGGCCCCACGCCAAAGGGCCAGGCTTCTTACCCGATCTTCTTACTTTTTATCCATTCTATTCTCAAACTTTAAATGGGTAAGAAGCACGGCCCGCTGGCATGGAATGTGCAGTTTTATCCGGTAAAGCAAATGATTAGAGGTCTTGGGGCTGAAACATTCTCAGGGTACAGGCAAACTGGTAGATGGTCAGGAGACTCACAAGTGGTGTTACACTGTTTGTGAATGGTATCATGATCTCAATTGATATTTGATATACTTTCATGCCACGGTTGCTGGCTGGGATATTTAAAATATCAAAATGGAGTCACACAAGCATAAAGTTTGGGGAGTAGTGCTGTGCAATTTATAAAGACACAGGCTGCAAATAAGGGATTAGCTACAATGACACTTACATGGAGGTTTCAAATAAAGACCTGCTGCACAATAGCAAAAAGATGCCTTTAAATAGTGGCAGTGCTGATTATGGAGATGCACTTGAGTTCTGATAGCAGTGATTAAGTTAAGGATTAGTAAAATATTTGCAAAAACAAACTGTAAGTTCTTACCAATTCTCTTTGAGGATTTAAAACCTAAACGTCAAAGGGAAGAAACAAACAAAAAATAACACCCTCACTAAACATATTTTCTACAGGTCAATGAACAATATATGAAGTTATGTTTGCCCTAATGTTTCCAGGAAGAAGAAGAAGAAGGACGACGAAGAAGAAAAAACAGCCTGAAAATAAAATATTACCTTTAGAAACTACACATGGATTTTATCCTATAAAACCAGCAATAATTTAAACGGCATGAAAGTGAGCAGGACAGTAAGAAAAATGGATAGGTTATTATGTGTAATAAACACAGTCTGTCAAACATGTGAAAGATTTAGACCCTGATCCGATTAGCAGAGCATTTCACTGTAGCTGTGGGTGGATGCAGGGGTCTGCTTATAGCTGTCATTGCAGGATTGGGGCCTTGCAGCCCAATCCTCAAAATGATCACCAGTGCAAGTCCCATTGAAGTGAATGGGACTTGCATCGGTGGAGAAGCTTGAGCATCAGGCTGCCTATTGGCAGGGACCCATGTTTGCTGTGTTTTCCCCAATGATGCCAATGGGGAAAAGGCAATGGACACGAGTCCCTACCTATTGGTAAATCCAGAGCTTTCTTAGTGAAGATATTATGGACCACAGAAACATGCAAACCAAAGGAAAAGGAATATTTTGTGCATTCATTTATAGCATGCCTTTTGCTTGATAAAGTCACTTTTGAGAAAAAAATTCAAATGTACCGAGCACTAAAAAGTGTATTTACAGGTAGCAAATAAAATATCCAAGAGCCACAAAAGGAATAAATTAACAGAACAGAGCCAGTCTATGGTATCATCATATTATGTTCTCAATGAGACAGGTGGAGTTTTATAAGCCAAATTACAAATTTGGTACCAGAAATAAGGATCCCCATGGAGAAACATTATGAGTCCATGCCATATACAAAATGTCAAAAGAGATTACACAGTTGAGTGACTGAAGTGAGGCAGTTGACTTTGACACTGAGATTCTGTTGTTGCTGTTTACCTCCGCATCCCATTCTAATCCTGCAATATCTCTCACAAAGGAAGACTTGCCCTTGCATCCATGGCAGAGCTTTATGTTGTGAGCACTTTAGTTTTTGCTTCCTCCAGAGTCAAGCCTGATATAAAGCCATGAAAGAAAGCAAGGAGAAAACTCCAGGAGAAAGAAAGCAAAATTACATGGTAAAAAAAGTACCCCACAGAAAGATGGACGGTGGTGATGGCATTATTGGCAACAAAGGCATCTACGCCATACTGGGTCAAACACACGGTAATTAGAAAGATGGGAGGTATCACTGAGTGGTCATTAGTTGTGCCTGGTACACGATATGGCCCAAAGCATCATAAATGAACCCCTATGCAGAATGAAACCCTGCTTTCATTCAGCACGTAAAGCAAAGAAATGGAAAAAGGGAGGATGCCTGGCAATGAATAAAGAACAGGATGAAGCTTATAAAGTCTCACACATTTTCAAGGCAATTTGTACCTAGTGAAAGCACCTTATGAATTCTGAGCCAACCGAGACGTTTGCAGCAATGGAAATGAATTCCTCAGGACCACAGATTTAAAATATACCGCAAACCCAATCTCACCTACAGAGAAGCAATGTCCTGTTTCATTAATTCACTCTCAAAACAAGCCACTGCTTGCAAAGACCCATAAAATGGAGTAAACCTCATGCCATTTGGTGTCAGGACTGGGGAAAGTGCATCTTATTATGGTGGAGATGTCAAAAACAAAGGAAAGGAAAGAAAAACATAGGAACAAGGAACTATAAAGGATTACTAAATAAAGAAGAGTTGAATCTCAACATGGCATTCCTAGTTTGGTAGCTTCAGGGGAGGAACATAGAGTAGATACAGTATATCTTTCATCAGGAAACACTTCTCACCATTTCTCTTTCTTCCCTCCTCTTTTGTCACTTTCTGCTGTGCCATTACTTTCTGCGGAGAGCTTCTGCCGGAGCTGGGCTTTCCTGATTCGTTGCTGATGACAGAACCATTCTGACTAGGCGACCTGCTGCAAGTAACCATAGCAACAGGGAAGACTGTAAGTTTCTTCTCGTATAAACCTCATTTCAAGGTTATTTCATTTGCGCAGTTTGCATCATTGGCTTTTCAAGTTTGATTTTGCAACAGAAAAGATTAAAAAATAAGCTGCACAACAGAAACACAAGGACAGGTAGGAATGCACTGGCAATATTAAAAGAGAATACTTTCAAGTAGGCTCACTGCTAAGGAGGATTCCAGGGAATTCGCAACCGACTGTTTCTCCTACAGGAAGCCATGGTGACAAAGGAAAGTAACACACAGGGTTAAAAGATATTGTTTTGAACAAGGCACCGAAAGGGCTCAGATAACACAGACTTTTCCTGCCAGTTTTTTTCATGAATATGGTAAAAATTTTCATTCCAAGTCTTTCCTTTGGTTACTCTGTAATCTGTATGTGTGTCCTTAGGATAGATCGCTCCAATTGTCACACTTTTCTACTCATTTTTACACATGCAAACATGCACAAATTTTATATACACACATACATGACACACACATCTAAGTGTCCTGATTCAAAAACTCATTTTTACACCTCTGAGCATAACACTATCTAGTTAGTGTCAGTTCTGGTTATGAATCATCCATTAAAGCCTTTCAGAGACATATTCATCTCCGCTGTTGCTTTTAGATTTTGGCTGTTTGTGGCTGTTTCTACCACAGGCCTCAAAATAAGGTTGGGATGGCCAGGGCTGGCCTTAAAATTTGCAGGGTCCAGGACAAAGATAAAATGTGGGGTCTCTGGTGGCCCCATGCCCTCCCTCATGGCCCCGCTCCCTCCGGGGCACCCTCCATGGGTCCTTAAAGGTGGTTGTGTTGGGGGCCCTACTCCAAAGAAGTGGGGCCCTACACCCTGTCCTGGTGACAACAGGAGCCACTGCGGGGATACTGGAAGTAGAGAAAAGTGTGGGGTCTGGGGTACTTGCCCCAGGCTGACCTGAGGTAAGGCTGGCGGTACTGAAAAGAGGTACCTCTTACCTGGAGACATTGTCCCAGGAGTGACCAGGGTTAGGTGGAAAAACTCTGGGACATTTTGGGAGAGAACAATTAGGCTGGTTCCAACCTACAACTTTTCAGGTGATACATAGGGAAGACCAAGCTAACAGCTGGCTACGTAGCAAATGGGTCATGGTAAAAAACCAAGCGAAAAAACATCAACAACTATTAAACCACATGGTGCTATAACAAGGTGCATTTCTAAAACACTGGTCCCATTAAATCTTTCTTGTGAGGGCACCTTTACCTTTCAGTTTTTAAAGGCAGCAGTGGGCATTATTTGACTTGTCAACTCATTCAGGGATCCGCTATGGTCTCTGGATTTCTACCCTGTGACTCTCTGGGTGGATGTCCGGTCCGGTCAGCCCCCAATGAGGCTGTTACGTGCAACGAGCAAACCCAATACACAGGCAAGCTCCATGCTCCACCCACCATCACCCCTCCTTCATAACTCACAGCCCATGGGAATTCTGGGTCCAGGAAGCTCCCCTGGCTATTTGCTTCATAGTTTGGGGAAGGTTGTCTTTTGAAGCACCATTTTTGAGCACTCCAAAGTAAAATTAAACAGTAGAAGCCACAGGGAGAGCAAGAGCAGTGAGCATGCTTGCTACTCTGACCACTAGGACTCCTATAAGTGCCTTGTCCACACAGAGACTGTGCGTATTCTAATAGACGGGGATCTACATGTGGTTGAACACTGACCCCAATTGGCCCACGTGGGCCCTTTTCACACAGACACTCTAACACTGATAAAATGGGTGTTACATTTTATTATACATGTTGTGGGGCTGCAGGTGTGCTCTATGGGTGCCCTGCAACATGTATAATAAAATGTAACATCCATTTTATCAGTGTCTGATAAAAAAATTTCATTTTGGAGTGTCTGTGTGAAAAAGGGCCATGGTGGTCCCGTGATGCATCTGGACCGTGCTGTGAGTGGAGGGTCTGTGGCACACGGGAGCATGCATCTCACAGACATCTAATAAACAGGCAGCAAACACAAGCTGAACACCCTCCTTGTGTGGGCTATTATTCTTTTTAAATTCAACCTCCTGAACTTCCCAAAGAACAGTGATGCAATAAATGTCCAAACACATGTTCCCATACTCTACTGAGGTATATGCAAGGGTATGTAGTCCCACAGAAGCTTTCTACTGCCCTTTGTAGGGTGGGAGAAGTTGGAGAGCAGAGCCAGTGGGAAGGTCTGGCTTTTTGGGGTGGGGTTACTGGTGATAGGTAAGGCTCATCATTTGTCACAGATTCCATGACCTCAGGAGACCTCCTATTGGTTATTTGTAACCTACTGCTAAAATCTGCCACTATACCAGAGGATTGGAGGGTAGGAAATGTAATACCAATATTTTTAAAAGGCTCCAGAGGTGATCCTGGAAACTACAGACTGGTGACCCTAATGTCAGTGCCAGGCAAACTGATGGAAAAGATTGTTAAGACAGAATTACAGAATTACTGAGCATATTGATAAACACGGCTTAATGGGGAAGAGTTAGCGTGGATTAGGAAAGGGAAGTCATGCCTCTCTAATCTACTGTAATTTTTGAGGGTGTAAATAAGCATGTCATAGAGGCATAGAGTCACTAGGCTGGACTTTGAGGGTCATCTAGTCCAGCCCCCTGCACCACTACCATTTGCACAGAGAAATCCCATCAATAGCTGCAAGTAGAGACTGGGACCAACTAGAGCACACCAATGCCTGAAATAACAGGAAATAATTTTAGAAAAAGAAGGATCCAGATGTCCCGAACAGGCGAGCCACACCCATTGGGCTGGGGAAGGTGAAACCCTCAGAGTCAACTGCCAATCTGCTCAGAGGGAAAATTCCTTCAACCCCAAATATGGTGATCAGTTAGACCTGGAGCATGTACCGCACAGGACCCACCAGCAAAGCACCTGATATACAATATAGTACCCAGGTCTCAGAATGCCCCGACAGTCCCACCTCTAGCTGCAAACAACTTTGATGCTACAAGAAGAAAGGGGAAAAACCCCAACAACATGTATGGAGGGGGGGCGGGCTTTGTCCTGTAGCATCAAATAATAAAAACTCACAAGATATATGCCATACATTTATCCAACTCCATTTTGAAGCTATTCAGATTCTTTGCTCCCACAACTGCTCCTGGAAGCTTATTTCAGTAGTTCACTGCTCTAATTGTGGATAAGGGACAACCGGTCGAGATAGTGTATTTAGGCTTTCAGAAGGTGTTTCATAAGGTCCCTCGTGAGATGAGAGACTCTTGAGGAAATTAAAGAGTCATGGGATAAGAGGCAGTGTCCTATTGTAGATTGGAAACTGGTTAAAAGATAGGAAGCAAAGAATAGGACTAAATGGTCAGTTTTCACAGTGGAGAGAAGTAACTAGTGCAGTGCCCCAGAGATCTATCCTGGGACCGGTGTTGTTTAATGTATTAATTAATTATATGATGAAAGGAGTAAAGAGTTAGGTGATCAAAACTGCAGCTGACACAAAGCTATTCAAGGTAGTTAAAACCCGAGAGGACTGTGAAGAATTGCAGGAGAATCTTGTGAGACTGGGTGACTGGGCATCCATTCCAAATGGCAGATGAAATTTAATGTGGACAAGTGCAAAGTGATAGGGAAAACTAGCGACAAATAACCCAAACTATAGGAACATAAATACTGGGTTCTAATTTAGGAGTTACCACTCAGGAAAAGGATCTTGGAGTCAATGGCCCCAATCCAATGCCCCGCGGATCCCCGCATGGAGCCATGTGCGCGCACGCGCACAGCCATGCAAATCCACATTGCTGGCACTTTGTGCCATGTTGAAACCTCCGCGCAAGGATCCACAGGGCACTGGATTGAGGCTGCTGTGAACAATAAATTCAAATACTCAGCTCTGTGTGCGGCGGTGGTCAAAAAAGTTAACAGAATGATAAGAATCATTTGGAAAGGGAAAGGGAATAAAACTGAAAATATCATAATGCCTCCATATAAATCTATGGTACAACCACACCTGGAGCATTGTGTGTCATTCTGGTCACCCTATCTCTAAAAAAGACATAATCGAACTAGAAAAGGTAAAGAAAAGGCAGAACAACAAGCGAAATACAAGGCCTCAATTTTCCGCCACGGAATCTCCTGCCTCGCTTCTCCCAGTGCAGACTTTCCAGCTGGCACAGGGAAGGAGTGGGGCAGCAGATTCCACGGGGGGAGAGGGGGAGAAAAGCTAGGTTTCTGTCTGTGGGCCAGGCTCTGTTGGGTGGGGGCTGCCATGGCTTGCCTCCCCTCCCCTCCCTAGTCTGGCAAATCAACTCACCTGGTAGTGGCGGCAGCAGCTTCTCTCAGTACTCTCCTGCTGGCTCCTTCTTGCCCCCTCCTGATGAGGCCTCCCAGATCGGCATGGCCAGATGATGTCATCTGGCTGCATCTCCCTTAGAGGCCACGTGGGAAAGGCCAGGAAGTGGCCAGAAGGAGCCAGCTGGAAAGCATTGGGAGAAGCTGCTGCTGCTGCCAGGTGAGCTGATTTACCAGGTTGGGGGTGGAGGCAAGCCCTGGCAGCCCCACCCACCCAATGCAGTCCAGCCCATGGGAAGGAGCTCTGAGCACTGCTGCTGCCTTTCCTTTTCCAGCTTGGCTGTTGCCTGGACTAAAACAAACTGGGGAGGTTAGGAGGGGAAGGCACCCTGCACCCACCCAACCCAGCCTGGCCCAGCGCAGTGAGGGTGGGGGTGGAGGACAGGGATCTGCAGAATCATGCCTTGAGCCTCCCAGACTCCTGTGAATTTTTTTAAAAAAAATTCCACAGAAGAAATCAAGGCCCTGAGAGACGGGCAACAAAAATGATCAAGGGTATGGAATGGTTCCTGTATGAGGAGAGGCTTAATTGGTTAGGGCTCTTCATCTTGGAGAAGAGATGACTGAGAGGGGATATGATAGAAGTTTATAAAGTCATGAGTGGTGTGGAACATGTAAATAGGGAGCGGTTATGTACCCTCTCTAACAGTACTGGAGCAGGGGGACGCTCCATGAAATTAACTAGTAGCAGTTTTAAAACAAATAAGAGAAAGTATTTTTTTTCACTGCGCGCACAATTAACATATGAAATTTACTGCCAGAAGTGCTCAAGGCCAGTAGTGTAGCTAGTTTTAAAAAGGAATTGGATAAATTCTTGGAGGATAGGTCCATTAATGGCTATTAGCCAAACAGTTTTGAGGACATATCCTCTTACTGTTGGGGGCCACTGGAACAACAGGGAATGGATTGCCCATTGTGACCTGTTGGGTACTTCTCCCAAGAGACAGAGATTGGCCACTATCAGAGACAGGCTGCTGGGCTTGATGGACCACTGGTCTGACCCAGTACGCCACTACCTATGTTCTTATGACTATCTTTTTATTATTAAATGCCTATGTGGGGTGCGTGGGTGGTTTACACAAGGACAAGAGAGTCAGAGGTTTGGAAAACACCTTTAAAGAACAACTCCTTATAGGATTTATCTGGCAGGAATGTACTGCCAGCACTTACAACTGTAAATTATTATAATCTTCTGTGGGACATTTTATCATTGAACTGAAGACTTTAAAAAAGACAATCACTATTTGGTTTATATGGACTGGATAATCCAACTCTTGCGCTTCACAACAAACAAGAGATTTACTGAATACAGTGTATATCACTGACCCTAAAAAAGTGAAGGAAGTTTGTAGTTGAGAACAGTGAACTAATCCTAAGAATAAAATCAGTGATTCTGAATGGTTTCTTCCAGTACAAATCTTTGCTGTTCTAGGATAGATTTCTTGATATCGGACAGCTGACCCATTGTGAAATGTGAATTCCCAAAGCAAATATATGATTCCCACCGGGGAACACAGTAAAGAGAAACTTCTGATTAACAAACAAAATTTTCCATGGTGGTGGTGTTCTGAAGGGGGAAAGATGGTGGAACAAACTAACAAATGTGAAATACAATGTGTGAACTAAGAAGATTCACAATTTTCTGTACAAATAAAATAAATTCCCTTTGGTTAATCCAACACCAAGAATTTTATAACTTCAGTGAAACTTGAAATAACCTTCAGTTGTCAGTGCTTACCTTTTTCTTGTTTCATTGGACTTGTCAGTTTTAATGGTGCTTCCATCTTGAACTATTTCTCTCTCCTGGGAGGCAGGAGCATCTCTGGCTGGAAGTGGCAGCACTACAGTCTCCTGGGTCACTGGTAAAACCTCATCTTCAGCTCCCTGTTGGCCTAGATGTTGCTTGGCATAGTCAAAGCCCTGTACTGGCTGTAGAGAAGGGAGGTGGGGACAACAATTCCAACGTGAAAAGTGTGCAGCCTAACCAGCTTCTTTAATCATCCAGTTAAAATCTGTAGCTACAGTTATGATTTCATGCATCATGTGATTTTTCTACCTATCAACTTCTTTAATTAATGCAGTTAAAACTTGTAGTCATAGCTGTGATTTCATACAGTAATCATACATTTATTCCTGTTATTCTGAACACTAGATTAATGGATATAAAGTTGTCCTTATCTTTAGCAAGCAAACTGAGTTCTCAGAAATGAATGCAGGGGAGCTTTACCTCTAAATCAGGAGTAGGGCCTGGGATTCAGGAGGACTGGAGCAAGGCCTGATGTACTGCTAGCAGTGGAGAAAGACTATAGCCTATATTCAATAAACTATACTGTGAAGAAGTCAGGAAGAAACTGGACAACTCAAGACCTGGGGTAGAAGCTGAAGGGGCAAGCCAGCTGCTTACAACGGGTGTAGGTTTCATTATAGGTCATGTTACATTACCAGAACAATGAAAAATGTGATAGTCTTTTCTGGGGGCAAGTGGTGACTGAAAAAATCATAGACACATAATGCAAGTGTACTGGGTGAAATGCTGACCTCATTGAAGTCAATAGCAGAAATTCCACTGACTTCAACAGTATATGAGTTGCTGTTGATTCCGCCCCTCCTCCCATGAAGAAAACAGATTCGCACAGCATATAGTTTTACCTTGACCTCGCCCACCAACCTGGCCACCATCATTCATGCTTTTGTTACGTTGAGACTGGATTACTGCAATGCGCTCTACATGGGACTACCCTTGGTGACAGTCCAGAGGCTCCAGCTGGTGCAGAATGCAGCGGCCCAGCTCCTTACAGGGTTGGGTTGCTGGGAGCACATTACACCAGTGCTCTATTCTCTGCACTGGCTGTCTATTTTCTTCCGGGCCCAATTCAAGGTGTTGGTTCTCACCTTTAAAGCCTTACATGGCCTCAGCTCGACCTATCTGCGGGATCGCCTCACTCCCCAGGTCCTGGATCATCCCCTACGGTCTGCTGGGGGCACCTTCTTGGAGGTCCCCCGTGTAAATCGGGGGGCCACTATGGAGAGGGCGTTCTTGGTGGCTGCACCTTGGGTGTGGCACTCCCTCCAGGAGGAAGCTTGCCTGTCCCCAGACCTGCTGACTTTTTGTCGGGCTTGTAAAACCTGGCTGTTCTGCCAGGCGTTTGGTGGAGGCAGAAGGTGAGGGAGATGGGATGGGTGGGGTGTAAATCGGGGGGCCACTATGGAGAGGGCGTTCTTGGTGGCTGCACCTTGGGTGTGGCACTCCCTCCAGGAGGAAGCTTGCCTGTCCCCAGACCTGCTGACTTTTTGTCGGGCTTGTAAAACCTGGCTGTTCTGCCAGGCGTTTGGTGGAGGCGACAGGTGAGGGAGATGGGATGGGTGGGGTGAGGGGAGGGGAGGAGATGGGATGATGGGGGGATTTTCTATTATGTTGTATTTTATGAACTCAGCATTTGAAAAAGCGCATTCAGGCTCTTTCGTTACTGAACATCTTAGTAATGTTGGAAAAAAAAATCCATTCAGATTTAAACTTCACAGATGGGCCAAAATAGTGAGCTATCCATAGTACCTTCTGCTTTGTATAAACATTAGCTCTTCTTCTGTCCCTTGTGGCAATAAACCAGTTTTAATAGCTCTGTAGGTACCTCAGTCTGAAAATTACATGCTGTCTTTAAAAATCTCTCTTGTTTGGTTTAATGGCTTCTGTCATATCTGTGTATTCTCAGGGTGATTTCAGACGTAACGGGGCCCGTTGGCCCCATACCGAAATCACCCTATTCATTCCCCACCGGGGTCACCCCGTCACGCCGCAACAGACGTGCCGGAGGATCCCAGTGGGGAATCTGGGAGGGGGCGGGGCCGCACGGCGCAACGTGCGGTCGCACGGCCCCGCCCCCTCCACGCTCCCGCCGCCCGCCCTCCGGGGAGACGGGCGGGCGGCAGGGCCAATGAGGCCGCTGTGTCGGGCCGGATTCGCCACGGCCCGGGGTCCCGCCGGTGATCCCGGGCCATGGCGGGTTCACCCCGTCATGGGATTGCATTCGACACGCGGTGGCCTCCGGTCCCCCCGCTTCGGCTGCTCACGTGTCAAATGCAATCCCCAGCCATGGTAACATCTGGGGGGAAGCATCCGTTTCCCCCAACAGACGTTACGCTATCACAGCCACCACGCGGAATTGAGCGTGGTTCACTGTGATATCGTCACGTCTGAAATCACCCTCAATCTAATGCTAATTTTTTTAAATGATGAAATTAATGTTCCTCTGATAAATTCACTTGCTAAACATTAAGAACACAATTGGAGCCAGATTTTCTAAACAGATCAGCTCCAATTTACCCATCATGTCATGTTCTTCTAAAAATCTGGACACAGAAGGGCAGGGAAAGAACATGTGGCCCATGGTCAAAATCTGGGCCAATGTTTTCTTTGTTTGTTTTTACCCTTTCTAATTCATAGATCTGGTCTATCAATCAAGTTCCTACCCTCAAGCACTGAAAGGGCAATGTAAGGCCTATTTAATTGTCCAGGTGTTTGGCCTGCAAGACTGTGGGATGGGCCTGTGCATAGGAATGACCTTCACACTTAACAATACTGTGGATTAGGATAGAGCCAATGGAAGATCTGGATTGGACAAGAATTGAAGAGTATCCTATACGGAACATGACTGCACTAGAAAGTCTGGGTGATTGAAAGTTGGTGGGCCCTCTGCAACAGCCCCAGGAAGCAAACCCCAGGACAAATAGTTAAAGTGTCTGGGATTTCTTTCTTCAATACACAGAACTTAACAAAAATAGTCAGGTAAAATAACAGAAAAGACAGGGCAAAACACTCCAGAGCAAACAGGGCTTCTGACCTTAAACAATTCCTTAAACAGGGCCTTAAACTGAGCTTTCTGGGAACCTTAGCCATTTCCGACCTTTCCTCCCAACCACCCATCTTAGACTGACACAGTAGGGGTTATGTAAGCCAGCCACACTCTGCTTGGAGGCTCCTTGGCATTTGTGAGTTCTAGGTCTTCTTGCATGGGGTCAGACCTATACCCTGCTAGAGAGACTTAATAGGTATTTCTTGCCTCTTATTTCTATGCTTCTCCATAAAATGTTTTCTAAGTAGTATATTTTTGGAGCAGAAAGAGTGACATTAGAACGTCTCCGTAAGAACAATCTGTTTTCATCTTAACCTACTTGAGGTTTTAGCCTATCAGGCATAACAGTAATTAGCTGAGCTATAATTGCTGCAGAATCATTAAATGTAAACCTTGGCAATACAGTTGGTTGCTAGGAATGTGTGCATTGTGTATATTAAGTGCAATATGTACAATTTCCTGAAACAACATGAGTACCACAAACCTTCTGGTTCAAAAATCTGTTCTGCTAGATGCAATAAGGAAATTGGTTTCAGCATAAGAAATATTTTTATAATCTCTTTTTTGTATAATTTGAGATTTCATTATCAGATTCTCCCCCACCCCCTTCCCTTTTAGATGCTGACAATTGTTGACAAGCAAGGAAATTCAAACTCTTCAAAGAGAGCTCTCCTTGTGGATTTTATTTTTTTAAGAGGTGATGTGTTATGTGTTCTAATTTCCAAAGACTTGCATCAAGGGAAACAAGCAGAGTGGAGCTGCCTGTTCATTGCTGCAGCAGTCCTATCGCTGCCGCTGAGAGGGGCACTGCAGTTTTTCACACAGAAGAGCTGCCTGCTACATCACAGAACTCTTCCTCTGTGAACGGAATTAAATTAATGAACAAAGGATATGGGGTAATGCATCCTTTAGCATTAAATATAGAGTGAAATACAATGGAAAAAGAGGATTGCTGCCTAAAAGATGTATCAGTAATACTGGGACAGCCCTTTTGTTGTAACATATGGGGTTGAGTAAACAAATAAAGCTAGGAAAGATTAGCTGCCTGTAAGCATTGTAGTTTATAGCATCTTTCCTGGGAGCTGTATTCAGTCCCATTGCTAACATAATGGCCAGTAACATCTGTACTCGACCTGCAAGAAAATGAATTGCAGCCATTTGTTTCAATTGACTTACCAGTTTGAAAATTAAAAGTGTAAATGCAGTATGTGGAATCTTTAGAGCAGCAAGGGAATAAATCAATGGGTATGTGCTTCCATGTCTTTTAAACACTGATTATTTGGGGGGTTTGGTTGAGGTTTGCTTTCCCTTTTATTAACCCGTCTTGTTTTCCAGTTCAAACTGGGGTGCAGGCTTCCTGGGTGGGTATGAAAAGTAAAGTATGTATGGGGAAGGGTGCAAGAAGCTGCCAACCCCCTCAGCTCCACTCAACTAGAAGAGGTTTCCAAAACAGTGGAGTACCAAGGGGGAAAGCAGCTGACAGGGCAAGGTGGAAAGAGGCATGGGGTGGGAGCAAGGGCTGGGTGGCAAGGGGAGAGGGAGCATGTGTGTATGTGAGATGGAGGTCTCAAGTGCCACAGACAAAAGGAAGGAGGGATGCAGTCTAAAATGTTTGAGAGATGCTGTCAGCATGACTGTGGCAGCTATAATCTTATTTTCTGATCTGTCTCCTTTTCTGTTATAAACCCACAGGGAGAAAGAATAAGAGAGGAGATGTACATAGATAAAACACACCAAATAAATTCTTCCAGTACAAGTCAATACAGCAAGACATGTGAGAGCATCACCATGAATGACAGCAAATGTAGAATCAAAATCCAACTAAGAGAGGAAGTGTATGTCTGTTTGTTATCCTGCTTATCAATATTATCAGCATTCGGATATGAATTCTGACAGGAATCCCAGCAGCATTCCCTCCTGTTTAGTGGCCCCACATTCAATCAAAATGAGAAACTTTGGCTGTCAAATGATTCATCAGTTAAGTACTGAAATACTGCAGAACACCAATTCAGATTGACGACAACACAATTAATTGATTTTGGGGTTGCTGCTAAACTATAAACTTTAATTTAATTTTTGAAATTTAATTTTTTGAAATTGTATGTTTAAATTTTATTTATTTACACTCCCTACTGAGTGTATTAACCTGAGATTAATGCATTAGCTAATTAATGTAACCAACCAATTTATGCTTTAATCCCTATAACAAATTATCTGAATGACAATGTTCAAATATTATTTATTCTTTTCATTCCCATTCATTAGATCTTTATCAGAAATCTGGCAACACAGGTTAGACTTCTTTGCAATGCAGGGTACTTTGCAATAGCCTACTGTGGTAGCTATCTTGCCAAATTTCTTTCTGGGTGATATGTCCATCTGGTCAGCGGGCTCTTCCAAAGCAGAGTTGCATGTTCAGATATTGTTTTATAACGCATGCTGGCTAATATAGTTTAAGAATATTTTCTTTAGCTCTTTTCTGAACTCAGTTTTGATACCAAGTGTAAGTAAATTCTCAAAATAATACAGTGGAATTTGTGAAATTAAAGTTGTGTACAAGTAATCATAAGGGCTGCAATCCTAAACACATGTACTCATGAATAAATCCTATTGAAATCAATGGGATGGGACTTATTTATAAGTATGTGTCCTTAAACTGCAGTCATTCTGTGTTTCTTGCATGGGGGGACGGTGGGGAGAAAGATTAGGTGTACTTTGTAACATACTGCTACAATTTCAGAGGGTGCATGAAAAGGGAATTGGTCACCTACCTTCAGTGAATTCTTTTCTCCCCTGCTCTCCGGTTACTCCTCCACTTGGGTAGCTCTCCCCGTAGACTGCCTGGAGGCAGAAGTGAAAACTCTTGCTCTGCGCATGCGTGTCCTGAGCTATCCCGGACCTTCAGTCTGTCCCCAAGCCGCAGACCAGGTCTCCCGTGCTTATTCTTTCAGCTGGTGTAAACCCTAGTCACACTATCAACTATAGAAATAACTTGAAAAGAACAATATATAAATGAATAAAGCAATCCCGCTGAGGGAAAACCTTATCTCAATTGCTCTCTATGATGGCCTACCTATCCAAACCCAATTATTGAATGTGCTTGGCTGAGATCCCCACCTTGTACTGCTGTTTGGTAGGGAGGGCCGGAGGAGTATCCGGAGAGCGTGGGAGAAAAGAATTCACTGAAGGTAGGTGACCAGTTCCTTTTTCTCTCCCTGCCTCCGGCTACTCCTCTGCTCGGGATGTCCCCGAGCAGCCCCAAAAGGAAAAACAGGTTACTAACGGCGGGAACAAACAGCACTGCGAGCCTCCAGTACCGCTTGTAACACCCTTCGACTGAATGCCGCCTCGGCAGATTGGAATGTGTCAATCTTGTAGTGCTTGACAAATGTGTGTAATGAGCTCCAGGTGGCTGCTTTATAGATTTCTTCGTATGAAGCTCTGCATTTAAAGGCATACAAAGTAGCCGCACTCCTAACTGAGTGAGCCCAGACCTGGAGAGGGGGAACCTTTCCCTTTGCTTTATACGCCTTCGTTATACCTATACCCATTTTGATATCAGAGTCTTAGATACTTTGGTACCTCTGTAGCCTGCCCTGATATTAAGAAATAAGGCAGTGGATTTTCTGAACCTCTGAGTTCGAGCTAAATAGATCTTTAAGGCCCTACGTACGTCGAGGGTATGCCAAACCCTTTCTTTGGGATGTTTCGGTTTTGGGCAAAAAGATGACAACGCTATTTCTTGGGATCTATGAAAGGTTGAGTTGACCTTGGGCATAAATGCTTGGTCTAACCTCAAGGTTACTGACTGCCCATGGAAGACACAGAAGTTATCTTCCACCAAGAGGGCCCCCAACTCTGAAATTCTCCTTGCTGATGTCACAGCTACTAAAAAGCTACCTTTATGGATAGAAAATACATAGACACATTTCTAAGAGGTTCAAAAGGCGCCCTAGTAAGTGCGTCCAAAACCAAATTTAAGTTCTATGAAGGACATCTATGCACTACAGGGGGTGAGATTATCCTAGCTGCCCTGATAAACTGTCTAATGTGTTTATGAGCGGAGAGTGCCCTATTAGAAATTGTTTTGAGTACTGAGTCCAAGGCTGCTGCCTGTCTGGCCAGAGTATTGGGTTTGAGTCCTTTGTCCAAACCTTGTTGTAGGAATTCCAACACCTCTGATACTCCCGCTCTGCAATGGTCTTGCTTTCTGTTCATTGAGCATAAGCAGGGCCCCGATTCTTCCGCGGAATTTTAAAAAAAATTCCGCGGGAGTCAGGGCCCAATTCTGCGCCTCGGCGCGATTTACCATGCGAGGGGGGGGGCTTGGCTTGCCTCCTCCCCCCTCCCCCCGCACTGGTCAAACCCTCAGGGCTTCCCCTCCCCAGCTGCCGGGGCTTGCCCTCCCCAGCTGCTGGGGCTTGCTTGACTCTCCCCCCCCCCCGAAAAACAAAAGGAATTGCCTTACCAGAGACGGCAGCAGCAGCTGCTCCGTCCAGCGCGCTCGTACTTCCTGCTCGTACTTCCTGGCCCCTCCCGACGGGGCCTCTCAGGGCGACGCAGCCGGATGACGTCATGCGGCTGCGTCGCCCTGAGAGGCCCCGTCGGGAGGGGCCAGGAAGTACGAGCAGGAAGTACGAGCGCGCTGGACGGAGCAGCTGCTGCTGCCGTCCCTGGTAAGTTAATTAATTATCTAAAGGGGGTGCCTCCCCCCCTGGCAACTGGGGAGGCTGGGGAGGGGAAGCCCCGAGGGTTTTTTCATTCCCCTCCCCTCATGGAATCTCCTGCCCCGCGTCCCCCCAGCGCAGGCTGGAAATTCTGCGCTGGGGTAAGCGGGGCAGGAGATTCCGTGGGGGGAGGGGAATTCCACGGGAAATCTGCGAATCGCAGACCCGCGTTTCCCTCGGGGCCCTGAGCATAAGGCAAAGGTTTTCCATGTAGCCCTGTATGCTCGTCTGGTAGCTGGGCGTCTTGAGCGTTGTATCGTGGATAGAACTGTCTCCAAGTAGCCTCTCCTTCTCAAGGCTGAGCGTTCAATCTCCACACTGTCAGTTTTAGGTTTTGTAGATTGTTGTACACTATGGGGCCTTGTGACAGTAGACTTGGGAAGAGTGGAAGGATCCTGTACTGTGAATGGCTCAGCTCCACTAAGTCCGAAAACCATGGCCTCCTGGGCCACCAAGGTGTAATGAGGATGACTTGTGCTTGTTCCCGTATAATTTTTGTTATTGCTCTGGCTATTAGTGGGAATGGGGGAAAGGCATAAAGCAGACCCTGTGGCCAGGTCTGATTCAAGGCGTCAGTTGCCGTTGCCCCCTGGCAGGGAGTTCTGGACATGAATGCTGATACCTGCCTGTTTTCCTGAGTGGCAAAGAGGTCCATCTTTGGGAGTCCGAAGGCGTTCATTATGTCTCTGAAGACATCCTTGTCCAGGGACCACTCGTGTGGGTCTATAGTCTGCCTGCTTAGCCAATCTGCTCGTTGATTGTCTCGCCCTTTATATGGAGAGCCTTCAGTGATGTTAGGTGCCTTTGAGCCCACGAGAACAGTTTGACCGCCTCTCCGTGGAGATCCGGGACTCTGGAGACTCCTTGATGGTTTATGTAGGCCTTGGCTGTTACGTTGTCGGTATATATCAATAGATGTGTACTCGTTAGGACTAGTAGGAGCTGTTTCAGTGCCAGGCAGATCGCTTTCAGCTCTAAGAAGTTGATCCCCCGTGCCAAGTCCACCTTGGACCATAGGCCGTGTACCGAGTGAGATCCCATGTGAGCTCCCCATACCCAGAGACTGGCATCTGTTGTTATGATTGCTCTGGAGGGTTCTGTGAGTGGTGTCCCGAGTAGGAATGTTTCCAGTTCTAACCACCAATACATTGATCATTTGAGGCTTGGTTTGATCGGAACCCATGGATTGAACCCTAAGGTGAGCTCTCTTTGAAAAGGATGCAGCTGCTGCTGCAAGGGTCTGAGGTGAAAACGCCCCCATCTCACTTGTTGGGTGCAGGAGATCAGGAGGCCTAGCAGCTGGGCCAGCGTCTTCAACCTCATTCTCGTTTTCTGCCGCAGCATGAGAATTAGGGTGTGGATCTTTTGTCGTGAGAGGACGGACCAGGGCGACGTCTAAGGAAGTATCTAAGATTACTCCTAGGTGCTCAAGCCTGTGAGTCGGTATCAGATGGCTTTTGTCCCTGTTGATTAAGAATCCATGTTGTTCTAGGTACTGTATCGTTCTGTCCAGGTCTGATAGTACTTTGTCCTTGGACTCTGCTCTGATGAGTATATCATCCAGGAAAGGATACAGATGAATTCCCTCCCTCCTGAGGTTCGCTATGAGGGGAATTAGGATCTTTGTGAACATCCATGGGGCGGATGACAGACCGAAGGGGAGGGCTCTGAATTGCCAGTGTGCGTTCTGGAAACAGAACCATAGCCATTTTCTGTGGGGGGGCCAGATCAAGATATGTAAATATGCCTCTCTGAGGTCCAGAGACACTAGCCAGTCGTCCCTCCATAGGCTCTGGCAGATGGATGTCACAGTCTCCATCCTAAATCTTTGTAGCCTCACATATCTGTTTAGGTATTTTAAATCCAGCACTGCTTGCCAGCTTCCTAGCTTTTTGGAAACAAGAAATAAGATGGAATAGAGACCTTGTCTGGCCTGATCGGGTAGGACTTTCTGTATGGCACGAATGTCCCAGAGCCTGTGTATTTTGTCTACCATTGTCTGATACTTGAGAGAGTTCTTTGTGACTATGGACACAAGGAATCTTGGCTGGGGTTGACCTCTGAGCTCTATGGTGTATCCCTCTTCTACGCAGGTTAACACCCATGTGTCTGTTATTGAATTGGCCCAGGCTGGCAAGTAATTTTGCAGTCTTCCCCCTACCTCTGTTTCGGAATAGTCAAGAGTCCTGTTTGGTTTGGCCCTGGTTAGTAATCCTGGGCTTCTGTCTATCGTATTTACCTTGCCTTGCTCCTCTGTTGCGAAAAGTGAAGGGTCTAGCGGGTTCCCTAATGTTCTGGGGATAGAACTTTCTATGAGGGCCTTGATTTCCCTGTGGTCTGAAGGGAGGGGCACGAAATAACCTCTTTCTTGATCCCACCTGCTGTAGGGTTTTAGGTTTGTCCTTATTCGTTGCATCCACTAGGACCTTGTCTAGCCAGACTCCGAACAGCTTAAGACCCTTGTAAGGGCCCGAGATCAGTAGATTTTTTGCTGTAATATCTCCCTGCCAAGATCTAAGCCAAATTCTTCTCCTGGCCGAGATAGAGTTTGCAACTGCCCTCGCAGACCAGGTCATAGCATCTGTTGTGGAATCAGCTATGAGGGCTGTGGCCATCAGGATACGAGATGTGAGCTTCTGGGATTGTTTGTCTGAGATCCCTGGGTCTTGGGCTTCCTGCATCCAAGCCAGGAGAACTCGCGCGACGTAGGAGGCCACAATATTATTTTTTAAGGAGGCAGCTGTGGAATCTAAAGCTCTTCTAAGGGCTGAGTCCACTGCTCGATCTGTGGTATCTTTTGGATAACAGTCCCCCTCCATGGGGAAAACTGTCTGCCTGGCTAGGGAGGCTGCCGCCGCATCCACTTTGGAATTTTTAAAGAGTGTTTCCTTTTTTCTAGAAAAGGAATACAGCAAGTCCTGTATCTTAGGCTGATTTTAAACGAGGAGCACTGAAGCGCCTCCTCAACGCCGCATTAAAGGAAAGCCGCCGGAAGTGACGTTCTCCCTGTTGCCGGCGGCGGCTGGAGACACGGGGCTTTGGAGCGGCGCGTTCTTAAGCCAGATAATTGAAATCTTAAGAATGCGCCGCTCCAAAGCCCCGTGTCTCCAGCCGCCGCCGGCAACGGGGAGAACGTCACTTCCGGCGGCTTTCCTTTAATGCGACGTTGAGGAGGCGCTTCAGCGCTCCTCGTTTAAAAGCAGCCTTATTCATCTTGTAGGTTTTGTTAGGACTCTTCCACTACTAGCCTCTCAAATGCCCTATCCAGGGGGAGGCCCTGGTCCCTCCCATGTACTGAGAGAACGTAGTCTCTGTGTTCTTCCTTCCTGTGAATCCGAAGATTCTTCTTTGGAGGGTTTTTCTTTTAGTTGTAAAGTTTCTATGACTTGGGACATGAGCTCTTCTCTAAGGGCCAGAGGGAACTGCCTGTCCTTTTCTTTTGGGTTTGAGCTGGGCTCACCCAGCTACCCTTCCTCTACTTCAGAAAATCCCCTAATGGAGTCAGAGTCAGAGTCTGAATCAAGCAATAATTGCTTCCTGGATCCCTCAGGCTGGTCACTGATAGAACTCTCCTCAGACGCCTGAGGTGAATCTAAAAGGCGGGTTCTAGCTCCCCCTAGTGGGGCTTTTCCTTTTGCCTTTCCTGCCTTTCTTTTTCCTGCCCTGAGGACCCTCTTGTTAGGTTTTTATTTTTCTGGGGCTCTTTTTCTTTTCCCCTGAGACTGTAACTCGCATAGTTTGTCTAGGGATGTTATTATTTTGTTAATTGACTGCCAAGGATGACACAGAAACTACTTGCGATTCACCTTCCGTTGTCCGCTCTGCTGCCCCTTGCACTGGCTCCATGTCTGTGGAGGAGGGGGAAGGTTTGTGCCCGACAGTGGACAGTTGCATCGGGCCGGAGAGACCTCAGTGTGCTGGGTCCGTCTCCCGGGCAGGAGGAATGCCGGCGGCATCTCTGCAGCATTGCTGGAGACTGCCCGGGCGGCTCTGTGTCCTGGCTTCCCCCACTCCCAGGTGCATTGCAATGGAGCTGGCCGGGGTTAAGAAACATGGCTCCCAAGACCACGTCTGGGAGAATCACTTCCCCGTAGCCCCGCCTCCTTCCTCAGCGGTTTGATTGCGGCCGCCTCCTCCACGAAGAAAAATAAAAAAGACGTCCTGACAGTCCTGAGGCAGAAGACGGACTGAAGGTCCGGGATAGCTCAGGACACGCATGCGCAGAGCAAGTTTTCACTTCTGTCTCCTGGCGGTCTATGGGGAGAGCTACCCGAGCGGAGGAGTAGCCGGAGGCAGGGGGAGAAAGCAATGTCTTTTATTCATCAGTCTTGTTAACAGCCTTTTCACTTTACCTCTTTCACAGAAAAAACTAAGATGGGCTCTGCAAGCAATTAATATGTGCAATGATGATTTCAAAACATTGATTTTACTATGTATGTTAGAGTCTAAGATGGGATAGAAGTCTTACGCCCTAGTGTCCTTGCTTGCCTATCCCCCCAATTTCTCCCCTTTGCAAATTTGCTTGAAAACCTTTCTCTTCAGAGTGGAGGGAAGCCAAAAGGCTCTCAAGACAGAAGATATCAGTGTTGTTACTTTGCCAGGAGGGGCTTGCTTATTTAAACCATCAGATGTTGTATGCTTCTATGCCATGAGGTGCTGAGACTCTGTTGGCCCAAGTCAAGTCTAATCCAAATAGGGAAAGATTATCAAGAGCTTGTCAGTATCCTAAATCTGGACTGAATTTTCTGAACACCTCAGCTTCCAGTTAAATACCAAAATAAGCACCAACTTTCCCAAAGTGCTGAACAGCAGTACTACTGCAGGGATGGAGAACCTCTTCTCTCTCACGGATGACTTTGAAAATGAGTACAAGCTCTGCAGGCTGGACAGAAACTATGGTAGGGTGCTTAAGGAATGTGCTCAGGATGGGCGGGGGGGGGGGGG
Source organism: Sphenodon punctatus (assembly GCA_003113815.1). Classification (NCBI taxonomy): domain Eukaryota; kingdom Metazoa; phylum Chordata; class Lepidosauria; order Sphenodontia; family Sphenodontidae; genus Sphenodon; species Sphenodon punctatus. The sequence goes on from QEPC01008200.1 coordinate 1,394,465, forward strand.
AGGAAGGAGAGGATCTTGATCAGGGATCTGTGCCGGGGCTCCATCCTCTATCCACTCTGCTCCCTTCCCCATAGCTTACTCTTGTTTGTTTATTTATTTAATCTATTAATTTATTTATTTTATTTATCCAACTTCAGTTTATAGCCTCCTATTCCCTGAAGGCTCAAGGTGGGTAACAAAGCATACATAATAGTATACATAAAATAAAATCAATTAAAAAACCCACACTATATAAAAATATAAAACATTCCACATTTAAAAACAGCAGCCCAAGCTTTCATTCAACTTAAGTCATCGATCTGAATGTAAGCATCTGAAGGGTAATTGCCGTTGTGTTGGGCTTCTACAAAACTGTGCTTTTCACCATTGAGCCCAACCCTCTGATCCTGAGAAGTGCTTAAGCATGTGTCCCATCCCATTGACTTCAGTGAGACCTCTCACACATGTGCAAGGAAAAGCATCATGAATGTATCCAACATCTGGTAGGCTCAAACTCTATGAAAGTACACAATCTCACTGCACTCCGAGGGTATTTTCAGACGTTATGAGATCACAGTCAACCACAGTGAACCACGGTCAATTTCGCTGCGGGGCCAAAGCGCCCTGAATGTCTGTTTGGCGGTGGTCAGATGTTCACCACGGCTGATTCCCACATGGGGTCAATTTCAACCATGCTTCCGGTGCTCCCTGCCGGACAATCCCCGAAAGTGTGGTCAAAGAGATTCCCGGCGGGAAGTAATACAAAGTAACGTCTGGCTGGCAATCACGGCCCGGAATCCCCGGCGGGATTTCGGGCCGCGGTCAAAGCGGCTGGGCACTGCGGCACCCGCCTGCCTCCCCAGAGGGCGGGCGGCGGGGGAGCGTGGGGGGGGGCGAGGCCGTGCGGCCGCACGTTGCACCGCGTGGCCCCTCCCCGATTCCCCACCAGGATCAGCCGGCACATCTATTTGGGCCATTTTTTGACCACGGGGGGTGGTTATTTCATTCACCTCCACCAGGGATTCACTGGGACGAATTGGGACAGCGTAATGTCTGAAATCACCCTGATTTAATTCCCTCACCCTCCAAGTCTGTAACAGCAGTTTATTTTATTCTGTGTGGACAAATCCTAGCTCTGGATTTGGGGCACAGAGTGAATCATTGAATGAGAGTGAAATATTGTTTTTGTTTCTTGTTTTTAGTTTGTGGGAGCAGGAGGACATCTGTCTACAAGAAATACTTCCTGGATAAGGCTCACCTTCCCACCTACTTTAGAAGCAGAAGACCAAGTTCTCTCCATCCCATAGTTTATTTAAGATCACAGACAACCCATCACAGTCCTGTCCCTTCCACACTTGGTCTTTCTGTCTTTCTCTGTGTGGCAGTCCCCTTCCTGATGCAAGCCCCCTTTTGAGCTCTCAGACTTTGGGCTTCCAGCCAGCTCCTCCTTGTTGGAATCTTCCCAGTTGACATTTCTCATACAGTGTTAAGCCTGCAGCTCAGCTTTCTAAAGGCTCTACACCCTGCACAACTGGAGCCAATTAGGGTCAGGTCCAGGGGTGGATAGCATGATGACGCACCAAGGATTTATCTCAACGAAGACTTACCACAGTCCCCTGCCACACGGTTATTTTTAAAATCTCTCCTCTTAAACCATCAGCTGCCCATCAGTAAAAAACAAAACAAAAAAACAGAGGATGTTCTGAATGGAATCTGAAACAATTACAAGCCCAACTCCTCTCCACTCTCCCTGTCTATCTCCATTCCCAAGATCTAGTGAAACTCAAATAACAGCAACCCTGCTGTCTGAAGTTCTCAGGAAGCACGTAGGGTATTCTTTTAGCATGTTAGTTCCCTTGACAACTAAGAGAGCGAAGAGACTGTGTGATATGTAAAGATGGTCATTAGCCTAAAAAATGTCTTCATTCACAGCTTTAGTTTTGGTGAGTTGCTCAGCCTAGAAGAAGGGGGCTTTAACACAGTTGTAGTCCAGTGGTTAGGTCACCAGCTTTTCATTATGAGAAGTAGATGCAGTATTTTAAAAGAGAAAATGTACCTCTTAGGGTTTGATTCAAATTTGGACTTTATTTGCCTTGATAATGTCCCTTCTAGTTATCTGTCTCAATATAAAGTGAAATATAAAGGTTCAGGCCTCTCAGGTTTAGAGGCCTGAACCTCTAAAATACATTTAGAAGTGGATTAGAAGTACAGAAATAGAGTTGAGTTAAAAAAAAAAAAACAGTTGCGTTTGTTCCTTACTAATTGGCTGGAACAGCTCAAATGTAGGACTAGAATCTTAGCTACTGTCAAAGTTGAGAGCTTTAGCTATTCAATTCTTATTCGTGCTAATGGAGATAGCTTAAGTGGAAGTTTTGTGCATAGAACTGATTTCCATCCTCATCACTTGCTTTGTAAGTTTACAGAAGAGGTAAATGCCACAGATGAAACACGCTAAGCTCTGTGGAAGGGAACAACTTACGGGTGGAAGTGTATTGTACCATGGTATATTGTACCACGAACCATGGTTACTCTATACGGCTAGAGAGAAGTGGTACAAGGAGAGTTCTGGCTAGTCCTCCTAGAATGAAAGCACGATTGTTGCAGCATAAAGTACAATGCTAGGGGTATGGCTCTTCCCACTTGCTCTTGGGAAAACAGATTGTGCAACAGCAAAGGAAGTCATAGCTAGAGTGCACTGACTACTGAAACTCTCCAATGTCCTTACAATACATTTCTACCCCCTGTCCAGCAAACTCAGCAGTCGTACAGTTGTTAAGATTGAGGTAATGATCACCAATTCCACCTACTATACTCAGCCTCATGGCAGCCACCTGGCATGAGAGTCCCACAAATGCCCTCACAAGATTGTTTCAGTGGGCAGAGGCTTTATCCCCGCATATCCCATCTTCTCTCCAAGAAGTCAGCATCCTCACTGCTGGGGAGCTCAGGGTAAAAAGCAGTGATTTACCCAGAGCTATATGGGGAGTCCAAGGCAAAGCAAAGATTCACAACTAGGGCACCCAGACCCCAGGTCCACTGTGCTCTAACCACCGATTTTTCCCCACTCCTAAATACAAATACACTTAAAACACAATCTTGAGTCTGGGGGTAAAACAGACATAGCTCTAACTCCACTTTAACACCACTTTAACATTTCTTATGCATGTTGCAGGGCTGTATTGATGCCCTATGCAACCCTGCAACATGCATAAAAATATTAAAGTGGAGTTAAAGTGGAGTTAGCGTTATGTCCGTTTTCACCCTGGGGATCACCTGGTTGAAGAATCACTCACTTTAGCTCTTTGAGGCAGGTTCATCATGGTGTCCGGTTTGAAGTCATTCTTGTTCTTCCTGCATAGAACAGCTGTGATGATGATGATGATAACTGTAACAACAGCAATGGGAGCCAGCACTGCCGCAATGATCCACAGGTTGTTTGGTGGGTTCTTTACCACAGCTACATGAATTACAAACAGGAAAGTGAGCAACACTTAGCATAAGTTGGCTTGACACTCCATGGTAAGAACCTATCTTCAGTTGCTTATAACTTTACCAATTGTTTGACATTTTCCGCACGTCAGGTTCTTTCAGAAATAGTTCTGCTATTTTTGAGAATGAAACTAGGGAAAAGTAAGTCTGCGTTCACACCACGCACACTTTGTGGTTATTTACCTCCACTTCCCCAGTAGCTGCATGAACATTATTTCCCCCCAGGTAAAATAGCACAAGCTTTACAAACTTACAAACACAGCCTAGTGGGAGAGCATATCCCATAATGCTCAGATCAGACAGACACATCTGGCAGAAGATGACAGAAAGGAAACTGTCCTTTACATGTATACAAATTGTATACAATTTATACAATAAACTGTTAATGTCAGTGTAGAGAACATTATAGAATTCGTTGTACAGAATGTAGTTCTGTAGAAACAGAGTTAATTGCTCATTGTCGAATTATGATAATAAATTAAAGTTTAATAATGAACAAATGTGAAAGTTTAGTTATTGATAAAAATGAATAAAAGTATGTATGGTAAGGAATTAAGTACATATATAACATTTAAGTTGATGAGGATAAAATATTAAATATTCCTCAAATTCTGAAATAATTTCCATGTTTTTTGGCGTTTATATCTTGTTGCAATGTATGGAGTTGAATGTTTTTAAAATTGCAATTGTAATGAATTTGTATGTTTTTTGGAGTTTAAGCTAGAGTCAAAATGATTTTGTGATGTTTTTGAAGAGGAAAGTTTTTAGTTTTAAAAACTGTTGTGCATTTAACGTTTTTTAAACTATAAAGTTTTTTGTTTTGGTAAATTTCCAGGTTTTGTGTGATCTGATATGTCAGCACATTAATATACGAGTTGTTGCACAACTTTAAGTTGTATATTTTACAGAACTTTTAATTTAAAAGTTGTGTAACTTTTAAGTTGTGCATATATGAAGTTACTTGTTTATATTAGGGTCAATGGGAATGATTATCCCCATCTAACCCTAGTGTAAACTAGGAGTAACTCTATAAGAGCCAAAGGAGTTTGAGGAGGAACTTGGTGTGTGACTTTTTTTAAAAACATAGCCTCCACATCAAAACAGGTGGTGTTTGGGGAAAGATTCTCCCAACTCCCCACCCATCCCCCCAACTCAATCTCTATCTCTCTCCCACACACACATGCACGCACACAGACTCTCCCCCCCACTCACTCTCTCTCTCTCTGACACACACACACACACTCTTCTCCCCCCCAGCTGAATCTCTCTCTTTCACAAACACACACATACACGCAGACTCTTCTGCCCCCCTCTCACAAACACACATGCACTGTTGTCCCTCACATGCACACACACACTCATTCTTCTCACCAACAACGCCACTGCCACTTGCAGCCTCACAGGAGGTTCAGGAGGGACTGTAGAGTTTTTCAAAAGGCCCTGCAACGCTGCAGGACACACGGGGGGTCGCCGCCACCTTGCTATTCCTGTCTGGGCATGATGGAAAATGTAGTCCTAGAATGCCCAGACAATAAACATGTCGGTAGCTCCAGTGTTCCTAGTGGGGGCAGCAGAAGTTGCAGCACTAGGCCAGTGAGGGGGGAGTGGCGTAGTTCCTCTCCCCCCAAGCCCCTCTNCTCTTATACACATCTAGATGTGTATAAGAGACAGCGCATACACAGACACGAAACATGTACATGTCAGTAGCCCCAGTGTCCCTAGTGGGGGCAGCAGAAGTTGCAGCACTAGGCCAGTGAGGGGGGAGTGGCGTAGTTCCTCTCCCCCCAAGCCCCTCTCCATAAGCTGCCAAGACTGCCAGGGGGCCCAGGGAAAAGGGGAGCTCGAGCGTAACAGCATAAGGAAAGTTACGTGACTCTACTTTTTAAGATCAGGTAACTTTTATCAGGAGCCAGCTCTGTCACAAAGATGCTGCTGTAGTCAGTTTCATGTCAATTACCCACTTGCCTCAGAAAGCCAGCAAGAGGAAGCTCTAGTCAGTTTCATGTCAATTAACTGCCACTTCCACCCCAGCCTCACTCCCTCCTTTTGACTCCATATGAAAAGTCTGCAGCTTAAAGTCTTTGTGATAGAACTGGCTTCTGATAAAGTTATATGATTTTAAAAAGTAGAGTCACGTACCTTTCCTTATGCTGTGTTTTGCCAGTCATGCCATAGGCATGGCTCCCACATTGATATTCCAGAGATTTACCAATGCTCTTTTCCCAGCATCAGGCTGACATAACCTATATTTTTAAGATTTAAAGGTCTGCATAGTTGTGTGTTTGTGTAGTTGGGAAGTTTTCAGGGTAAGGCAAGGAAGGCTCTTATCCTTCAAACTTCCTAATTGCACAAACTAGCTGTGCAAATCTTTACACCTGAACAGAGCGCAGTTGACTTCAGTGGAAAGGAAGGTTGCCAGATGCCCTTTTCTTGAAGAGGCATTCCTTATTTAATGGCACGGCAGATTCCTAGTGCCCCTTAGTTCTGAAATTTTGATCTGGTAACCCTTGTGGGCATGCTGGCATAAAAGCTCACTCAAATTGGTTCCTTCACAGGATCCAGACTTCAAGTCATGAATTATATTGGTCACAAATGTGCATTTTCTTTTCTTCAGCTTTGCTGGCCTTTCAGAGCTTATTCACAAAGATAACATTTTTTGCATATGAATGAGTGCCTCCAGCAGCTTTTAATATCTACCCTGAAGGGTTCACTTCTAAACACAGCTAGAACAAGCAGTACTCTTTATGACGCTGAGATGATTACATAAAAACATAGTCCTAATTTACATCTCTGCAGTTTTATTTCCTTACAGCGGTAGCTGTAATTCAGTTGCACAGCGCTCCGCTTCCCTGGTTCCCAGAGAGGGGAGAGGAACGGAGCCGAGAGTCGGAGAAGCGGGGTACTGTGTAACTGACACGACAGTGACCAGGCTAGTCAGTGTCATGTCAGTCACACAGCGCCCCGCTTCTCTGGCTTCCAGAGAGGGGAGAGGAGCGGAGCCGAGAAAGTGGGGCGCTGTGTAACTGACATGAAACTGACTAGAGCTTAAAGTCTTTGTGACAGAGCTGGCTTCTGATAAAGTTATGTGATTTTAAAAAGTAGGGTCACATAACTTTCCTTATGCTGTGTTTTGCCAGTCAGCAGCTGCTCAACTGCGCATGTGCGAGCCAGTAGAACCGATTTTTTAATCATTAATAACTCGGTTTTGGCTGCACCAATCACTATCATATTACAGAAGCAGTTGTTGTTGATCTCATGCTCCAAGCCTGTGACGTTTGGGGGCTCAACACATCCAGGGGAGAAGATATTGATGATTCAAAATTGTGAGGACGTGTCCATTTTGACCACAACCAATTAACTTTTAAACAGATATAACATTATTTTCCTGATGGATCTTCTTCAAACATTGTGCATATGATGGTCCTCACAAATTATAGGCATGGATACATTTTCAGAAACATAGCTCAAGTGGTTTCCGCAAAATCGGGGCTTCAGCAGTCCCCTGTTTATAATGGAGTGTGGTTGTGCACTTATAAATACAGCTTCCGCAGTAAGGAAATACAAGGAACCAGGGTGTTTACTTCTTCCATTTATATCGTCCAATCACAGATTTTAGCTAGCTGAACTCATGATTTTATTTAATGATTTTTTTTCTGTTTGAACTCTTGGCTACAGCTTGGATTGAAACAGTACAGGTATATGTATGGTCGGAACAAGGCTTCCCTATATAAACCATGAAAGTACAAGGCTGGGTCAGCTAAAAACATAGTAATACAGTCAAATACACATTTCAAACATGAATGTACAGAAGGTAAGAGGGTAGTGTGTTTCTGATTTATAGCAAAAAAGGTAGTTTGAAGCATTTTTAAGTGGAAAAATTATTATGTAATTTATTATTTGAAGTGACTGTAACATGCATAATGGGATCAAAACCACTATTATCAGCTGGAGAAGATTGAAAATCAATAATACAGTAGGATGCTATCCTACTAGGCACAGAATAGACTGCACTCACTAGAATGGATAGGGCAACCTTTTCAGCCTAATTTCTGACGTGCACTGATTCTTCTTGCTAATATTTGAATCATTTTCTATAATAAACAAGAGGCAGGAGGGGGAGGAATAGACATTTTAGTATAAATAAATATAAATTAAAATAATTTTCTTTTCTCCTGGCAAAATTCTGTGGTACTCCAGTATTGTCAGTACTCTGTTCAAACAAATACAGTGGTTTGATTTTCAGAAATGACAAAATACGGTTGCCTGCTACAGTCGTCCACAGACAGAATCACTGCATAGGTTTGAGTCTAGCTGGTGAGACAACCTGCCATCTAGCAAAGGGGCGGTGGGGAGGAGAGGAAGAATCCAAAACTTTTCCTTCATAAATCAGGGGTTCCCAAATTGTGCTCTGCCGGGTTAAGGGTAAAGGGTAAAAAGTTTTACTTGCTTTTGGGTCCAAAATTTTATTACAGGGCAAAACCTCAGTGTTTCTCATCTACAGGCTACATACTATAGCAGCACACATTTATTTGACTAACTATCAGGATCTGGTCTTGAACTCTCCCCCGTGGGGTTCTGGGGGTAGCAGCTGGGTCTGCAGTGCCACTGCTTTAACGTTGCCTGAGGGCCAGCCCCTCCCCTCATGAGGCCTCACTACCCGGGCCTGGCCATGCCCCTCCTGTCCATTTCCAGCCGTCATACCTCCCCAGCTTCCTGGTTGGTTGTCAACCAACATATAAGGTTTGTTGGTAGCACCAGGAAGTCTCATCCTTACACATCTTGTTCCTGGTCTCATCCCCATTTGTGCTCTTGATCCTGTCCTTGTTGTGTCTTGTACCTTGCTTCCGAGTACCGTTATTCTGTTCTTGTCTCCCCAGGCTGGCTCCCCCTTTTCCTGTCCTGCTTCCCTGAGCCTAACCCTGTCTGCCAGTGTTCGAGATGCCCCTCACTCCATGACCCTTACACCAAGTGAGAAAGATTGTTTCCTAGAATTTGGGGCAGCAAAGATGTGAATTACATATTAAAATTTTAGAGAGCTTCTGGCTGCCATGTTGATCCCAAAAGCCAAGTGATGGAGAGAAAGCAGTGCAAACGTTTGGCCCATAAAGGCCCCTCTCACCAACAGAAGTTGATTCAATAAAATACATCCTCTGAAGCACTTTGTCTTCATCTGTATTTGAATAGTAGCACATTCATGTGCTTATGTTTGGCTCGCCCTTCGTTTTATGCCTCTGAATGCTTGCACCTTATGTGGAGTTGCATATTGCTCATACCGTGATTCAGAACTGGCTGATGAGTCTTGAGGGCACTTTCATACTGGGAGCCTGGACCGCATGGGCTCATGCCTTACGACGAGACTGCTCTGAATGAAATCATTGTACCTACAAGCACACAACCTCACACATAAAACCAATCATCCAGCACACTCACTCTTCCTTCTCCAGTTCAAAACAGGCACCTGGCCTCTGTTAGCAACCGTGTGCAAACAGTTTACAAAGCCCTAAGAGGTAAAGTGAATGTCTTTAAAGAAACTACTGACTTTGTGATGCACAGGACCTAATGCAAATACTTCAGACAAGTGGAGCTCTGAGTCTCAGGACAGTTCCAGTAAGATTTCAAGCACTTCACTTTTGTTTTGGCCAAGAAATTTCAGCAGCAATTTATTTTTAAATTAGGTCAGACGCCCTACTCTACAATTGAAGATTCAATTAGCTTGGCAGTTTCTTCCAGCTTTATATTCCCATAGAACTGATCAGTGAGTTACAGCAGCAAAGAATTATTAACACAGTGTAGGTGATATCATTCAAACAGCTATTATTTGATAGACTCATTGTACTTGTCATGGAATGGACTTAGCAGACACTTGCCATAGTTCCTGTTCCATTTTACAACAGGAAAAATAAACATCATTAAAACAAGGGAGTGAAAGTTTAATCAGGAAAGGATGCTTACGATCAGCTTGCACTTGGACGACATAGCCCAGCGTCAAGGCCATCCTTTGGGAATCCACAGTGCTCAAGGTTTTGGCAGCCACAGTGCCCAGCAAAGGTTTCCCATTGTACAAAGCATAGTAAGTCAATTCAGCAGGCTTCTTGGGACCTGGAATTCGCTGCATTTTCACCATCTTATAAAAGAGAGAGGGAGGGAGAAAAGGAGACTATATTTATATTGTAGAATTACTTAGAGACAAGGACAAAACAAAGGTTCCTTCTAGGTGGGTAGTACCCTGCCCTCTGGAGGCTCCACCTTCTGACTACATAGGGGTGTTGTACCCTGACTACAGGCCACCACAGACCACCTCTAACCCCACCCACCAAAATGAAATAACAAAGCAAACAAAAGTACCAAAACAAATATTTGTGTGGCAAACAAAGCAAGAAGTGAATATTGCTTCCTATTTGCTTTGTTTTAAAATGGCAACAAGTATGGTGAAATCGGTATTTGTTACAAATATTTGTTTCAGCCTTAATGGAGTCAAAGTGCAGGGGGCTCAGAAATACCAGCTTCCCGCCTGCTGTCAGCAGAGCAAGATCTGAGTTTTGGTAACTTGGAGGCCATGGAGTATATCAAATAAAAACCTGCACAACAACTGATCATGCTGCAGAAATCTGATAAATTCTTTACTGATAGTGTCACCCAGACAACAGAAGACCCAAACATTTTCTTTCCATCAATCTAGCAAATATCAGAGCTCTAAATGAAGTAGATTTATCTACCAGGATTTTTCTACTCAAGCCTGTGTGTTATATGAACATTTGTTCCACTAAACTATTTCTCACATCAGTTCATCATGTGCTTTCTAGTGTTACATCAACACATAGAAATCCTTTTCCAAAAAGCATCTGGCTACAGCCTGTGTCCTATTGACCACCTGAACAGTGTAGCTGCCCACTGTGGTAGCCCGTTTAAACCGCCTTCCTTGTTGATGGGACATCATGAAGAGTGGGGCCAGCCGCTGCTCCATTTGTCTTGCAAAGCTCTGGTTATTCGGTCCCAGCTGTGTTGGTTCCACCCCTTGTATCACTGTGGGGATGTAGAAAAATCCCACATCAGCAGATTGTGCATGCACAGATTAAACAAAACACAGGCTCCAATAGTACTGACAAAGATATACAAGGAAAAAAAACAACCTGACACTATTTCACCAAAATTCTTCACTCTAAATAAATCCCATTGTGGGAACATTGTGCCTTCTCTGTTTCCAGTCACTGTACTGTTCCTCTCATAAAATCTGCCAACTACATTTCTCCAGAGAAAAAAAAATCCTCCAGCAGCGTTCTCAGCTCTTTATTTTACGAAAAGACCTTTGAGAATCCTGTCATCTGCACAAAACTTCAAAGCAAGATAAAAAAAAACCTTAAGTGGAAGCCAACTTGTGTCTTGTCTACTCCTCTGCTTATCAAAGGACCAGTTGAATGCCTTTGTTAGGGACAGAGACAGCTTTTCTTCCCAGGGTTTGGGAAATGAAAATTCTTCAAGATTCAGTTTGGCAAAATATCCTATTCTGAACAAAGCAACAAACCACGTTTGTGGATAGGCAGGCTTGAGGTGATAAAGTGCAAGTTGGTGTCAGAGTACATGCAGTACAGAGAACATGAAGCCAGTGTATTTTTCCCCCAGACATTCATGACTCTAAAGGGTTCAATTTGTACTTTAAAAGTATAACACTGATTGCGGCATCTAGATGTTTCCACTGAGGCCCTTTTCAAATGGACTGCAGAAGTGCCGTGGTCCGTGGGGGATGGGTGGAGGTGGTGGCAGGTGTGCGGCCCGACACACAGATGCGCACCCATCTCAACCAATCACCATGCACAGAGGCACCTCCATTTTCCCCAATGTCTATGCGTGGAGGATCGGTGGAGATAGGTGAAGCACGGGAGCGCACATGCACCTCCCATCCCCACCGGCGATCACACGGATGCCTCCCCCTCGCCTACACTGTTACACGTGTGGAGGGGGGGGGGGTGCAGCCGTGTAAAAAGGGCCTGAAGTTTTGTATGTTAAAGGACTGCAGTATTAGACTGATAATGAATTGTGATAGTCTTTACATAATGATGTGTCAAAAACTTAAATGTTGGAACATATATTTAAAAAATCACATGCTTTATTTATACAAATGAGAAGAAATGTCCAGCAGAACTGAACCTGTTTCATTTAAGGGTTCTTGAGTATACTATGATACTGAGAAACATGGCCCTTCTTAAACGGGCCGCATGGGGGTGGAGGGATGTCAGTGTGCACACTGGAGCGTGTGCGGTGGGTGAGGGGAGGGTGTAGAAGGGCGCACACCCATCTGAACACTCGGAGCAACCACCATTTTTGCTGGTTGCTCCATGCGTGGGTGATAGGTGGAGGTGGGTGTGCATGCGCACGCACACCCACCCACCATGGCTTTTACATGAGACTCACTCAGCATGAACACCCAGATTTCGGGGTGTTCATTCGTGGGTGCGTCTCGTGTAAAAGGGGTCATAGTTTTCTGCTGATAGAAAGATGTGTGAAAGAGCCTCTTTATTAGTCAGTGACAGAGTGAAACCTATTTCACTCCAAGTACAGTTTTGCACGGCATTTAATTACACGTGTATCTTTTAGAACAGGAGTTGAGAACTTCAGTCAAATCAGGCCCATTTCTGTTTTTCATTTGGCACCTTTCCAGTTCCTGAATTTGGCCCATGCAGTCCCTATTCTTAGGCAATGAAAGAGTGACTTCAGGGGAAGGGAGCAGAGAAGAGAGCATGCACTCAAGGACAGGGGGTGGATCCAGGGCATAATTACATGATCTGGACCCTCTTCTACTTTCCCTAACCCAAGCACTCCCCATAAAAAGGTCCACACACAAATCATATCTGGCCTGTGGAGTTTGTACTAATTTTCAAAGTGGTCTGAGGGAGGAAAAAGGATTCCCCACCTCTCTTACTTGAAGATTAGTACAGTATATCTTTTGCCACCTTGAAGATATAGAATCTCTTGGCACCATAGACAAGAAGCAAGTAAATACAAACTTTGTTGGGTCCTACAAAGTTTTACTTTCTCCTGGGCCATTGCTCAAACTGTGACTCCAAATCACTATGAATTTCAGCAGGGCTCAGATTTCATTCTCAGACCTGAAAAAGACTAGGAGGAGACTATTTTCTTTCCACTTCATTCTGGCTGTCTGCTAATATAGAGAGAAACTGAAGTTTAGCAAAATTAGAAATTCTGAGCCCAGAGAACTCAGACTTTGAGTTTGCTACAACTATGCTTCTTAAACCGGCATAAATCTCATGTGTGCTTATGACTAACTTTCCATTCATGGGCTGTTATACTTAAACCACTTATTCCTGGGAGAAGTCCCAGGATTGCAGCCTTGGGTCACAATGGGATGTTTCCACTGAGACTGCTGCCATTTTTCACATGTCTAAAGTAAATGGATAAGATTGCAGGGATGAAGCCCTGAGAAAGATTCACTTTAAGAGTCAAAACGTACCTGTAATCACCCAGTAGTCTCTAGTTGTTTCGGAGACATCAAGGTTTGGATACTCCAAAGCTTTAAAAGGAAAATTAGTTATGTGAATACTCAACCATTCAACCCATTATACAACTCTAAAATAGTGGGAAGAGGTGATGAAATCTAACCAGGGTGGAGTAAATAAGGCTAAATCATGACTTTGCCACAGACTTCATGCATGGGATGGCACATTGTTATTATATGCCCAGGGCAACCCAGGAGGTGTAGTGAGACTCAGAGTCAGACCCTGCCTCCTGGTTTCTACCTGGTTCAGTAGATGTCCCCTTTCATTGCTATGCCGACCAATGCCTTATGGTGTGGAACCAAGGCTCCACTGGATCCCCATCCATGCCTGACCAATACACACAAAGGGGGATCGCAGCAGATGGATGAAAACATCTTTATTCCCAACCGCATGGGTTAGTGATTTCAGTGGATCAAGATTACACATAATGCAAGTACAATGCTGCCTTTGTCCCACAATGAACCAGTCCCTAACACTGGGCTATTAGAAAATCCACACAAAATCTCAACTCTCAGAGAATTCATGGAAAAGTGGTGCCTGTGTGTAGGAAAAGCTTTACAATCAGAGGGAAGCCTCTGTACATGCTAGAGCTCACTTGGGTGGGGGTTGTGCAGCCAAGCGACTGGAGAAAGTGCTGTGGTAGAGCTTTGAAATGAAGAATGGATGAACATGGGTTCAAGTCTGCCTTATCAGAGAGATTATTATATATGAATGTATATGTGATTCCTTTCATGTGTGCTTTTTAAATATAATTTTTTTTAAAAAAGCTTATTTTTCAGCCCAGCCTCAGAATTAGGCAATGGGCAATTTTAAGTTTGCAAATATTTACAAAGCCCACACATATTTATTCAAATGATGCCTCTCATTGGGTGTCTTCACATGGACAGCTGCCCCGCCTCACCCCCGGGCAGGCCATCCGTTTAAAGGTGGACTGCCACATGTGCAGGCAGAGCAGAGGTGGGGCAGGCTGCTCCGTGGCTGCCTCACCAGTGGTGCTCTGGCACATTCTGGAGCACTGCCACCAAAGTGGGCAGCCCAAGCCTGGGGCAACAGCCGGAGGCGGGGCTGCTGTCCATCTGGTCAGCGGATGGCTGCTCGAGTCCCACTCTCAGGTTAGGGTTGTCTCGGCAATGCCCTAGCATTGCAGGCAATTTGTCTGCCATGCTATGGAGTGAGGGAGGGGTGCCAGGTCAATTTAAAATTGATTGTGGTGGGTGCTTGCTCTGGGGTTGTGCACCCCCGCATCCATGTGAAAATACCTAGTGTCTCTCATTTCAGATCCAGGGGTTGAGAGGTACGCATATGACCCCGTTTCCTATATGCAGCACTGTAGGGCATCAAACTATATATGAGTAAGAAACGCATGCAATGTCTGACACTATTGTTCATGGTGTTACAGTTGCTTATATTATTCTACAGCTGTGGAAAACCCAGGGTTTTCACTTACACACTCTCCTTTACTTGTGCATCTTCAAAATGCCTTGCAGATCATGAAATTTAGTGAGGAAAATAATTCATAATAAGGATAAGAACATAAGAACATAAATAGTGCCATACTGGGTCAGAGCAATTGTCCATCAAGCCCAGCATCCTGTCTCTGACAGTGGCCAATCTCTGTCTCTTGGGAGAAGTACCCAACAGATCACAATGGGCAATCCATTCACTGTTGTTCCAGCCCCCAACAGTAAGAGGTTATGTTCCCAAAACCTACTTGGCTAATAGTCATTAATGGACCTATGCTCCAAGAACTTATCCAATCCCCTTTTCAAACTAGCTACGCTGCTGGCTGCGACCAGGTCTTCTGGAAGTAAGTTCCATGAATTAATTGTGCGCTGAGTGAAAAAATACTCTCTCTTATTTGTTTTAAATCTTCTACCAGTTAATTTCATGGAGTGTCCCCTTGTTCTAGTACTGTTAGAGAGGGTAAATAACTGCTTGCTATTTACGTGTTCCACACCATTAATGATTTTATAAACTTCTATCATATCCCCTCGCAGTCGTTTCTTCTCCAAGATGAAGAGCCCTAACCTATCAAGCCTCTCCTCATACGGGAGCCGTTCCATACCCTTGATCATTTTTGTTGCCCTTCTCTGTACCTTTTCTAGTTCTAGTATGTCTTTTTTGAGATGGGGAGACCAGAACTGCACACAATGCCCCAGGTGTGGTTGTACCATATATCTATATAGAGGCATTACAATATTTTTCTATTCTCTATCCCTTTCCGAATGATTCCTAACATTCTGTTTGCTTTTTTGACTGCCACCAGACACAGAGCGGAGGATTGCAATGTATTGTCCACAATGACTGCAAGATTCCTTTCCTGAGTGGAAACTCCTAATTTAGAACCCAGCATTATATACATATAGTTTGGGTTATTTTTTCCCTATGTGCATCACTTTGCACTTGTCCACATTAAATTTCATCTTCCATTTGGATGCCCAGTCACCCACTCTTGCAAGATTGTCCTGCAAGTCTTCACAGTCTGCATGGGTTTTAGCTACCTTGAATAACTTTGTGTCAGCTGCAGATTTGATCACCTCACTCTTTTCTCCCTTCTCCAAATCATTAATGAATATATTAAACAACAACGGTCCCAGTACAGATCCCTGGAGCACTCCACTAGTTACTTCTCTCCACTGTCATAACTGGCCATTTAGTCCTACTCTTTGCTTCCTATCTTTTACCCAGTTACCATCCACAATTGTGCTTCCTTTTCATTTAAAAGGTGCATTTAATCTGTAACTTACAGCAGCTTGGTGGCTGTGGACTTTTAGGGGGGAAATTATCTAGTTTGAGCCATTAAACTTTACCAAATGTCTGCCTATGCCCTATAATTACTTTCCTTGGGAATTTTATTGCACCTGCTTTAACTGTGCATTGGTATGATAGATCATAAAGCTCTGGAAGAGCCATTACAGCCTATTGGAAAATAACGAGTTTTCAAAATGATCTCAATATTTACCCTGAGACCATTTACAGTGCCAGACTACTAAACCCCAAACATTTTAAACATTTACACAATCGACTATATCAATTGCAAGTCATCTACACCAGGGGTGGGAAAACTCCGGCCCGCAGTCCACTTCCGGCCCACAGGGCTTGTTCCCATGGCCCGCCGACCTCTAAGGCCTTCCTCATTGTGTGCAGCCCATCGCCCGGCTCGCTGTGGCCCAAGCAAAGCTTTGCGGGCCACACACAATGGGGAAGGCCTAATCAAACTTACCTGTCCGGAGCTGTTGCTACGGCTGCTGCATGGTCTGGAGGCAGAGCGCTGTGGGGACTACACGCTGCGCTGCGCCGCCGGGCTCTGCTGCTACCCACATCCCGGCACCACACGTCAGGTGCTGGGGTGCAAGTGGGACGCTGCTGCCTATGCCGCCGAGCATGGGACTGGGGCCAGCGCTGAGTCGGGCACAGGTGAGCAGGTGGCGTGTGTGTGTTCTGTGTGTGTATTCTGTGTATGTGTGTGTGTGTATTCTGTGTATTCTCTGTGGCGGAATTATTGAAGGTAGCTCCACAATGGTGGGCGCCGATTCTTTGTAAAGTCTTCAAGGTAATTTTGCAGGGTGGGTCGATTCCGCAGTCTTGGGGACAAAGTTGGATTGTCCCCATTTTTAAAAAAGGGAATCGTAATGATCCAAGTTGCTATTGTCCGATAAGTTTGCTCCCGGTGGTGGGGAAACTTTTTTCCTCAATCATAGCTGAACGCCTATGTGAGTGGGCCGAAAGTAGAGAACTTATTTCAAAAGAGCAGTTTGGCTTTAGAGCCAAAAAATGTATAATAGATTGTGCCTTTATTGTGTCACATCTGATATCAAAGTATGTTAAGATCAAGGCGGGGAGGCTTTACATGGCCTTTGTTGATTATACAAAGGCCTTTGATTCAATTCCCTGCGATAGACTTTGGGCTAAACTGAAGGTGTTCAGGATTGACCCAAAACTACTGGCAATCTTGGAAGCCATCCATGATAACAACTTTGCCAGAGTAAAAGGTCATTGTCTGACCTTCAGTAGTGCTCCGATTGCTATAAGGAGAGGTGTACGACATGGCTGTCCCCTGGCTCCCTTTCTTTTTAATTTATTTGTTGCAGATCTGGTAGTGACAATCAGGAGCAGTAATTCACATCCTCCAAAAATTCAGGACTATCCGATACATGTAATTCAGTATGTGGATGATCTGGTTTTATTTTCCCAAAGAGATAAGGGACTAAAGACTGCGATTAAAAGCTTAGCAGAATATTCCTCTCTCAACTGATTGCAGATCAATCCCGATAAGTCTAAAATTCTTATAGCTGGTGGTAAATTTCACCCGCAACAATGGAGAGTTGCAGGTCTCAAGATTGAAGTTGTGAAGGCTTTCTCCTATCTGGGGGTTTCTTTTACTCTAAGGGGTACATGGTCACAACATGTTAGTAATAGAGCCCGAGTAGCTAAGGTGGCTGCCAAAGCCCTTTGGAAAGCGCACAACATTTCTTTTGGAATTGCTATTTCTTCCACATTAGGGGCTTTCCAAGCTAAAGTACTGCCTACGTTGACTTTTGGTGCTGAAATAATGACAGCTCCGGACTATGTGGTGGTGGAACGAGTGCAAAACTTCTTTTTACGGAGGATCCTCAGGGTAGGATCTGGCACCCCAGGTGCAGTGACTCGTGCTGAAACTGGCATGCTCTCAATTGAACACCATGCTAGGTTGGCGTTTTTTCGTTATTGGATCAGGCTATTAATAAGTTCCCCTGAGTCTCTGCAATCCTATTGTTTGATGAAGCAGTTAAAGCATGAGGGACCTAGGGCATATCCCCGGATAAGATATTTGGTTGTAATATTGAGAAGGTTGGGCTTGTCCCTGCAGTGTTTCCAGGGTCATACAATTGTGGAGATAAGGCGAGTTATAATACAGAGATCCAAATATATTGCCATTCAGGAGGATATCTCTTTTCTAGGGGAGTGGAGGGTCGCACCTACCCTGGCAATTGGTAAAATCCTTTTTGGCAGGGAACCCTATTTAGATATACCAGGAAATAGGCGATTGAGACGTTATGATACCTTGTTTCATTTTGAGCTGCTTGATACTGCTGTGGTGGAGGGAAGATATGAAAAGATTCCGTACGGTGAACGCAAATGCCTCTGCTCCCTAGATGAAGTGGAAACAGGAGAGCATATGGTGATGAGGTGCCCATATTATTTGCACCTGAGGGAGTTTTGGCTAGCTCCTTTATTGGTGGACGAAGGGATTGATCCTGCTGAATCTCTCATTTTTCTGTCAAATTTAACACAACCCCACCATCTACAGGCAGTTGCAATGTTTCTTCTTCTGGCCCATACGAGACGGGCAGTTGTCCATGCGCATCTAAGTACCTTAAAGGCAAAAGGAAAGAGCCAGACGGGGCATAAGTGGATTGGGAAGCTAAATTAAATTAAGGTATGCCTGGGGAGAAAGAACTGTATCTGGGTTAGGAGTATATACGAGGGTTAAGTCGGTTTATATGGGTTTTTATATTGATTCAATTTAGATCAAGGGGTGGTAAGATTTGTTATTGGAATTTATATTCTCTTGTTATTTTATAATGTTTATTATGTTTATTATGTTTATTTGTTAGATATGATTGTCATTTTGTGGTATGTTGTGTATGTCTTGGTGGGCCATGGCGAGAGCCAGTGCCTAATAAATAAAATGAAAAATGTGTATTCTGTGTGTGTGAGAGCTTTTTGTGTGTGTTCTATGTATTCTGTGTGTGTTCAGTGTGTGTGTGTGTGTGTGTGTGAATATTGTAGTAATTTTACTTATTTAATTGATTTTAATTAATTGTAATTACTTTTACTTTTAAATTGATTTAAACTGCCTTTTAAATTATTTTAATTGGTTTTGACATGCAGCCCCCAGCAGGTTCGAGGACCAACATAGTGGCCCCCGGCCTCAAAAAGGTACCCCACCCCTGATCAACACTATACACACAGTGAGTTTGTCAGTTAACTGCAGCATAGCCATAGCAATTTTGTGGGGAATAGGGCGAAGGCCCTTAATTCCAAAATACAAGTCAATACATGGGGTGCTGAACCATTACACAAAGGGCCAGCCTTACCACAGAGTGACCGCCTCTGATCCAGCTATTTTCCCTACTTTTCCCAGGGGCCACTTCAAGGCAGGGTTTATTTATTTATTTATTTATATAACATTTTTATCCCGCCCCTCCTGCTCTTTCAGGGCAGCCCGGGGCAGCGAACAACAATATAAAACCAATTTAAAACAGTTAAAAATTCATAAAATGCAGGGGGGGGACAACAACCCTCCCCCTCACCAAAGGCCTGGTGGAATAGCCAGGTCTTACATAAATGTCAAAATGACAGGAGAGTGGGGGCCAACCGAGCCTCCTGCAGGAGCGAATTCCACAGCACAGGGTCAGCCACCGAAAAAGATCTAACATCGGTGGCCACCCACCTCGCCCAGGGAACCTCCAAAAAGGCTCTCACGGATGATCTCAAGGGTCACACAGGCACATGGGGAGTGAGGCGGTCCCGCAGATAAGTAGGGCCCAGGCCGTAAAGGGTTTTAAAGGGTTCAGGGCCCTCATTCCCTTCTAGTGGGGCCCCAAACATGACCACTGCTAGGGCCCTGTGAAGTGTACCCCTGAAGGAGTGGAGCCACAAGGGAGAGTGTGGGGCCACTAGGTTCCCAACATATTATCTTCACCCTGGGCCCCAAAAAATCCAAGTCTGGCCCTGATTACACCTTGCACTGGGCAGGTGGGCTTGTGGAATATAACTGCATTAGTGAAGGTACCTATTGTCCCTATTTTCCCAGGACAGTCCCATTTTGCAATGGGGCTGCCTTGGTATGAGAGTTATCCCAGCTTTTGTCTCGGCAACAGGAGTCTGTACCTGGGCATAACTGTAAGTCATTGTACAGTGTGACCTATTGTCCCTATTTTCCCAAGACAGTCCCATTTTGCAATGGGGCTGCCTTGGTATGAGAGTTATCCCAGCTTTTGCCTTGGTAACAGGAGTCTGTACCTGGGTATAACTGTAAGTCATTGTACAGTGTGACCCTTAAAGGGTGCTGAGGATGGGTGATTGTTGTTTGGCCAGCTGGAGGCTGTGAAGGAGGGCCTACAGCCAGCTTGGGGGTGGAAAGGGCCTATAAAGGGGGAAGCTGGGAAAGAGAAGGGAGATCTTCTGAGATAAGGGCAGGCAGAACTAGAAGAACCTTGTCAGGAGCAACGCTTCTGTACGTGTTGTTTATATTAAGCATTGTCAATGTCTACCAAGCTGTAGGCCTGAAGGCAAACTGCCACTGAAAAATACACTGAACTGTCTGCTGCCTCCCAGGAAGAACTTAGATGCCAGGGGTAGAGATACTACCTCTTTCCCGGCCTTCACCTGGATGAGATGAAGCCACGCAAAGGTGCTGTCATGCCTCTTTCTGATGTAATCCTGCCCCTTACGGAGCGTCATCACATCATGACATTCCACAGGGGTAGGAAAATGCATACGTCCTGCCATTTTTTCTTAAATGGTCACTCTGGATGCCCTGATTTCTCCACGTTAAGCAGGGCTTTATTTATGGTGGATTCTTGCCAGGGCTCACCCCTGACAATTAAATTCAAGTGTGACTGAGCCCTGGGAAATGTTCTCAATAGCAATGTGCACTTCAAAATATGACAGACCAGGAAAAGGTTGTTATTGGCCATTTCGGGGTTGGAAATAGAAGTCAGAAAACAAATTGGATGGCTTTCATTAATGACTATCCTTCCCTGTACCCTGCGCTGGTCATCATACAGATTAAATCACAAGAACACCTCTCTTATATTCAGCTGTAGAGAGGCAGGGTGGTCCAGTCATTGAGGTGCTTAGCTGGAAACTAGGGTTCAGTTCCCTGCTCTGACAAAACTCTGAGGTAGGGAGTGTAGTTTCTGGGTCAGGCTTGGGCCCCAGCAATTCATTTTTATTTTTATTTTATTTTTACAAATTAAGCACTTCTGCTAAAGATGCCTCTGGCTGACCTGGAGAAATTGTGGCTTTTCCTGGATTTCAGAAGCTCTGAGTTGAAACCTGGAGAAGTGGCACTGGCAACCCAGTCAGGGGCATATATCCCTGTTAGGCTGAACCCCACCAGGAACATGTAACAAAGCCAAGACCTCGCATCTTCGTGAATGTTACACCCCTTGTCTCTCCCTCTGTTCCCCTTACTTCATCTCTACCCCGCACACCCCTTCTCTCAGATTGAAAGCCCTAGGGCAGGGACCATGTCTATTCCATTACTTTGTAAAGCGCCAGGTACATTGCTGGCACTATATAAATGCTTGACAGCAACAACAACAACATTTGTTTCTATGGTATTAAACTCTACCAGTTTCCCCCTAATTTATGGCATGCCCTGGATTTAGACTTTGGAAAGCTGGTAGCTTTATGCATTACTGTATGTGCAGGGACCCGTGTTCACAGGTGTCTGCCTACAGGTAGCTTGAACTCTGCCAAAGTGGAAAAAATAACTCCCCAAAGTTCTCTAGCATGCAGAAGGGGCATGAACGACTGCCACCCCACCTTTCTGAGAGGAAGAAAAAACTCTCTTTTGTGCACCTGTCCTGCTCTGCTGAACACTGTGGAGAGTGATGGAAGGCTTTAGCCCCCGGCCCCCTTTCGGGCTCTGTACACTCCTAGGTATGCAGCCCTTGAGCTTCCGTGAACAAAGAGACTGCAACTCTAGCAGGTCCTGAGGGCTGCACAAAGAGAATTCTCCCTGGGCGTTCTCGCCCATTTCTGGGCACCTCTGTGCAGACCTGGCATAATCTTGCTCTTAGCCTGTAGGAGGAACAGAGAGCTGGATAATCACTGTGGCTCAAAATTGAGCTCTTTCCCTTTTTGACAATGGTGGGGAGTGGTTACTTCCACAAGAAGTGGATATTTCATGTAACTGTCAACAACGAGATTTGGGCTACTATCAAAATAAGACCTTGCAGAGTTATTTTCCTGGAAGAGTCAAAAGGGTGATTAAACATTTCCCTTTTCCCAGTTTGACCATCAATTTTGTTTGAATATGAAATATATTAAAATCTCTTTAAGGATTTTACTTTAAGCCACAAAACCAAGAGCTATGACCAAAAGTCTGTACTCTGCTCTTCCCTGTTGAGTGCAGTTATTGACACATATATTGGAATGAAAAATTACATACCGAGAAACCCTTGAAATACTCTGTTACAACAGACTGTGTCAAAGACAGACTTTCAGCCGTAACGTTGAATTCCTTGACTATTATAGCCTTAAGCCAGACCTCTCCTGTTATTTGAAGACGTTCTTATACCTAACAAGTGCATCAAGAAGTCTTATGCACAGCGAGGAAATAGTTAAATAGGAAACTGCCCTCATTTAACTTAAGGTCATTATTACATATTTAACATCCCTCCATTGTGTCTTTGGTTGTAAACAGACAGACAGCTGCTCTGGATTTGCCCCATGGATGCCCCCATCACCCCCAGGTTTACCGGTCTGTGTGAAGGGCGCCCGCCAGATGTGTAACATGGAGTGGTCTGGGGCTGCTCCAGGGCATCCGAGCATGGTGTGCTCTGCAAGATCCAGGAGTATGCCATGCAGAGCAGGCTGGTCAAACCCGGGGCAACAGCCAAACGCAGCGCTACTGCCCATCTATTGGGGGAACCCACAGAGCACCTGTTGCCGCGTTCGGCACCATAGAGTTGCATACAGCTGCACAGGGCATTGCTAGGTCGACGCGTGACTCTATGGTGGTGGTGGGTGCCGTGCAGGTGGACCGCCGGGAACTCCGCCCGTCCATCTAATGTGGCCCCAGGCAAAGCTGGTAAATGGCGGCTGTGGGGCCATGGAGCAGCTCCAGGCTCCAGCAGGCTCCCTGTCCATCTGAAAACACAAAACACCCTTTGTCTCCTTTCATTTGCAGCAAGCACAGATCTTTTCCAGTGTATGCATAACTCATATTTATACTGAGCCTAATTTCACAGGCTGAATTTAACTGATCAAACAAAAATCCCCACAGCCAATATTCTTGTGTTTTCACTCATTTAATTGGAATCAGCATATTAAGTGGGTAAAAAGAGAATGGTTTCTGTACGTACTGCTCAGAGGCATGACTTTCACTGCTTCTCAGCATCCCCTGCCGCCTCATAACAAATGGAAATAGAAGGCTGCATAATGTGTAGTAAATACTTTATCCTGAAGAACTGAAGCTGGGTTTGAGCTTTAGAGGAATACTTTGCAAAGTGGCTTATAATCCTCAGAACACATGCAAAAACTAATTAAAAATAAAAGGCAACTCTTCAGTTGTTTATCCAATCTATCAGTTTCAAAATAGTCAGATCTATTGACTTCAGGGCGGACATTCCAAAGTCTAATAAATACAAGTGAAGGCATCTGATGAGGGCTGACGTTTGTGGAGCATAAGACATTTCTTTGGGGAACTGAGGGATTTTAAAAATTATTTTAATTTTTTTGTAAACTGATGGTTTTACCATTGTGCTGATCTGCCACAGTTTTGCTCTTGGGTTTTTGTGTGAATATGGATTGCATTCTTAATTACTTGGTAGGGTTCTTTGAGAGAGTAATTTTGAAAGGAAGGAAGAGACAGGAAAAAAGAGAAAGGTACATATGTCTGAAAAAATACCATGAAAGAAACAAAATCTATAGCCCATGGATGTTGTGTTGTATGTAAACTAATCTTTGGAGACTACAATAATCTGCAGTGCTTACATTCTGCGATGGTCAGTGGTGGGTAGGTGAGGTAGAAACCCACCAGCTCTGCCGAAA
Organism: Sphenodon punctatus; assembly: GCA_003113815.1. Lineage (NCBI taxonomy): Eukaryota > Metazoa > Chordata > Lepidosauria > Sphenodontia > Sphenodontidae > Sphenodon > Sphenodon punctatus. Next base: position 1,418,215 of record QEPC01008200.1, read on the forward strand.
GTTGATTAAGCAGGCTGCTAGAAACGGTGCCATTTAAGATGGTGCTCTGATTGCTCACCACATAAAACAGAGTGACAACATGGGAGACCTTTGATGTGTTCAGAATCTGAAGCAAAAGAAAAGAAACAGGCAAAAGCATTCATTTCAACTTGGTAGTCTTCACATACTTTACATACCAGCAAAAACAACATGCGATCAATAAATATACAGTTATTGGAAATACCGTGCAACTCAAACCTGGGCCTGATGCATCTGGGCTCTTTGGAGCCCAGGCCTGAACCTCTCCCATGGAGCATTATGACATCAGGGCCAGGGCTACATCGGAAAAGAGCTAAGGCTAAGGTGCTCCCCTACCCCTTTCTAACATGGCTATGGCACTCCACAGGGAGGGTGGAGCCTCCCACAGCCCAGCCCAAGCAGGTCAGGCAGACAGAATGCACAGCCCGACAGAACTCAGGTTGGTTTTCAGGTCTCTACTGCAAAGAAGAGAGTGAGATAAGGGAGAAGTAAAATTCTGTCCTTGTGAAGGGGGTAGTTTCAACTTTAAAATGTGTCATTTAGACACTGGTTTGGACTGTCCATGTGTGGAATTGGATTGAAGATCCTGGGATACTGCCATAAACTGGACAGCTGAATAAATCGGAAGCAGCATATCACAGCAGAGAACTTCACAGATCTAATCTAATGGATATTAAGGAAAGTAATAACTAGTATGATTCCCCTAGTCTGAATGCACTTGTAAACACAGGCCATGAGATTTCACCAAACCATTTCTGGATCAGTCACAACACTGTGTTTGTCTTTCAGAAGGACTCCAAGCAATGGAGACTTCTCCGTGTCCCTAAATAATTATTCATTTCCTATTTCCCCTGTCATTACTACTGCCATTATGTACAGTGTAAGCCAGTCTTGGAGTGGATGCACCTCATCTCCTTGCCCTCTTTCATGAAGGTGGCGAGAAAGGGGTAGTAAAAGATAGCTGGCAAGCCAACACTTGAGAAGGGAAAGGGATACTCCCTTGCACTTTCCTGACAGTCAGTTTAGGTCTGGCGGATCCTACATCAATACAGAGGGGACTGGACTAGATTATACTTGCAGTCCCTTCCAGTCATATCCCATTGCTACATACCCACAAGGATGTGCCAGTCTGTTGTGCACAACAGAGATTTCTGAGGAATAAAAGGGAAACTCTCAATTTTAAAAATTATTTCACTTAATTACCCTTTTTCAGCTTTATAGTCAAAAAACAAAGGAATAACATAGTCAAGAAACAGACCTCTCTGCTCTTATCTCTGCCATAAGAACAGACTAGTAGTACACCAAAATTTTACATGATCTAACAACATTATTAAAATAATGTTTAGGACTTCATATTGCAGGCATAAGAGCATAAGAACATAAGAAGTGCCATACTGAGTCAGACCAACGGTCCATCTAGCCCAGCATCCTGTCTCCGATAGTGGCCAATCACGGTGGCTTGGGAGAAGTACCCAACAGGTCACAATGGGGGATCCATTCCTTGTTGTTTTCCCCCAGCTCCCGTCATGTTCCCTGATCCTGTCTGGCTAATAGTTGCTAATGGATCTATCTTCCAGAAACTTGTCCAAACCTCTTTTAAACTCAGCTATAGTACTGGCCCTTACCACAGCCTCTGGCAGTAGATTTCACAACCCAATTCTATGCTGAGTGAAAACATATTTTCTTTTATTTGTTTTAAACTTGCCACCCATGAGTTTCATGGAGTGTCCCCTAGTTCTAGTA
>QEPC01008200.1:1431546-1468254 GCA_003113815.1 Sphenodon punctatus
GCTAAATCCTGAGCCATTTAGACAGTAAAGGTTACAAGTTACCATCAACTTGGCCAAACTGACCCCTGACACATTAACTTTGGGATCCCTGGATTCCCTGGATTTGAGGGGGTCCAGCTGCAAGACATTGGACATGTCACAGTGAGGATTAATGGCCTGTTCGTTTGGACCAAGCCTTGCATTGAAGTCACCGGTGAGTACTAATAACCCATCCAGGTATTTATATAGGAGTTCTTCAATAAATTGTCCCAAAATGTCCCAGCTATCTTTCCTAAACGATCTCACATTGCCTGGTGGTACATAGGTTGTGAGTATAATCCAGGTTAACCCCCCAAATTTGGCAACAAAGCCCAGCGCCAACTGTGGCACCGATATCACGGAAAAATCCTTCATTTGAAGCGATTGAGCCAAAAGACAGCCCAATCCGCCACAAGCCCTCCCTCTAGAACTATAGGTAACTGCTGGCAGGTCATAAACTACAAATACCTCTAGCTCCAAAGCTGTCTTAGTCCAGGTTTCCTGTATAAGTAAAATATGAAATTTCTTAACATACGCAAGAAACTCCGGATCTGTCCTGTGTCTAGCCCAGCCCACAATATTCCATGAACAGATAGCAATAGGACCACCCACCAAGGGGGGGGAGCGGTCATGGGACTAAAGGGGGGGGCATTGTTGGTAAAGCACTATCCAATGGTAAGGAAATAGGTACCCCTGGGGCACTGTTAGTAAATCACTTTCCAGTGACAAAGCAGCGGCTACCCCTGGGAACTCCCCACCTGCCAGCATCTCTCCCCCAGGCGAACCTGATAAGCCCGATCAGATACGTCTGGTTACCCAGCATCTCTAAGGGGAAAGGCTCTGCAGTGGAACTAGGGGAAGGCATTAAACCAATTTCCTGAGGATGGTTGTGGAGAAAAAGGTAAAGGAGAGATAGTGCCTGTGGCTCCCAAAGAATCTACATAGGGCAAGCCCAGGACCTGTAGCTGGGGCAATAACACTAATGAGGCATCTTGTACATCCGAGGGCTCCAACAGAATCTCAGCAGGGGAAGGCTCTATGGTGAAACTAGGGGAAGGGAGCAAACCAGTTTCCTGAGGGGATGTTTGTAAGGGAAGCGGTAAAGGAAAGGTAGTGTCTGTGGCTCCCAAAAAATCTACATGAGGCAAGGCCAAAACCTGAGGCTGGGTCAATGACACTGACAAGGAATCCTGTACATCCAACAGTTCTAACCGAGGATCTGTCTGAGGACTTTTAAGAAAATCCTCAAGGCACAGTTGCCTTGCCCGTGAGCGAGCCCTGGTTGTTACACCCTGGGATTTCCTTTTCTTAGGCATTTTAAAGTATACAAAGCAAAAAGCAAAAAAAGAAATTTTTTAACCCAAAACCCGGGAGCTCTAGTGCACCAGCTTCACCCACAAACTGTTAAGCTACAATATCAATAAGGATAAAATCTACATCAGAAATCCACCAGAAAAATAAATTAAAATTTGTGCACAAAGCACCAAAATATACCATATAGCAGAGGGGGAAGGTAACAAAAATCTATGAGACCCATAAATGTCTGGGTCCCATATTCAACACAACATTTGCCCCAAGAAACATTATCTCACCTGGTTACAACACCTATGGCCCCTGGCCCCACCGGGACCCAAAGGGCCCCAAAGGGCCGCACCCTTTGGCCGCGGCCCTTCGGCACGCGGACACTGGCCGGCGGCCTGTGGCACGGCTGGCGGCCTGCGGCACGGCTGGCGGCCTGAGGCACAGCCGCAGGTGGCTTCCTAAAGTGCTGGCCAGTGGTTTCCGGTCACAGGTGAGGGGGGGAGGGGAAGTCTCTGTTCAGGTAGTCCCGCAAGCCCCCACACTCACACAGCCCCTCTTTCCCACAGGTGGAGAGCTGACAGGCAAAGCACCCAGAGGGATGTCACTAGCAGCAGCAACGGCACGGACCCAGCCCGGCAACAGCTCCAGCAGTGGGCGGCAGATGAAAAGGAGTGCACGAAGAGGCCCCGCAGGTGGCTTCCTTAAGTGCTGGCCGGCGGTTTCCGGTCACAGGTGAGGGGGGAGGGGAGGTCTCTGTTCAGGTAGTCCCGCAAACCCCCACACTCACACAGCCCCTCTTTCCCACAGGTGGACAGCTGGCAGGCGAAGCACCCAGAGGGATGTCACTAGCAGCAGCAACGGCACGGACCCAGCCCGGCAACAGCTCCAGCAGCGGGCAGCAGATGAAAAGGAGCGCGCCCTCTGGTATTTCTATATTTTGGCATTTCCTTATTCTGTACTTTCTGCCTTTGGCTGTACCATCTGGCAGGATTTTAAAAATGTGAATGTGACTGGTCCATCACTGAGATGTCATACAGTAAGAAGTCACTGAATAACTACTGCTCTTTTATTTTAATTTAATTTAGATAGAGATGAATGGGACTATATCATTTATTTTCAGCCCAAACTGTTTTCTTGCAAGTGAAGTTTTTTATCCCCGAGAATCCAATGTGTCAGGACAGTGCTTCCAAACCATAGAACAGACTGACAATGATGACAATCCACTAAATGGATTTGCAACTGCCCGAGTTTGCACACAGCTGTAGTCATTCCTAGGGATGTGCGAACGTGGTTCGGATGTTCAGAGTTCAGGTCGAACTCGGCCAGTTCAGACAACTGAACCGAACATCCGAACCGAACGTTCAAATGGCCGAACAGTTCGGAAACGTTCGGATGAGTTCGGGGGTGGGGAAAACGTGACTTTGGGTGGGAAAAACGTGTAATGATACCGATAAAAATTTAATTTTGGTATCGGTATCGATAGTACTATTTCCGGATGTTAGTTCAGCCTTTGGCCACTTTCACACCTCCTCCCCCCTTCCCCTCCCCCCATGCATATTCTGGCTGCGGGAGGGAATGCACAGCTAGGATATGCAAGGGGTTCGGCCGGTCTGAAAGCCCTCCTCCTGCATGGCTTTGATGGCAAACATCTGCAGAGATACAAAACAGGTTTTCCTGCTCTGTAGCTCTGCGGGTGTTTGCTGGCAAAGCCGTGCGGGGGGGGGGCATTCAGACCTGCGGCACCCTGCATATATCCTGGTTTGCGCATTCCCTCCCGCAGCCAGAATATGCATGGGGGGTGGGAGGTCTGAAAGACTTTTGTTTCAGTGTGAGACACAAACTGCTTCAATGAAATGTTAGTGATAATTGTGCTGTCACATGGTACTGTACCTCACCACACTTCACTTGTCAGATATGAAGAGCATGTTTCCATCTGGAGTGAAGAGGGATCTTGGGAGAGCTGAGAACTCATACTTCCCAAGTGCCTCTTTAAGGTCAATGTGTGGCCAACTTCTCATTACAATAATGAATCTAGCTTCTCTCTTCGGTTCGGAACGTTTGAACGGCCGAACAGTTCAGAAAAGTTCAGATGAGTTCGGGGGCAGGAAAAACGTGACTTTCGGTGGGAAAAACGTGTCTGGAAGGGGGAGGCAGCTGAAGAGCAGACTTCCTGGCACCAGGGGTGGAGACCAGGGGTGGTTTCAGGGCCAAATGATACTGATACCGGGAAAAAAATAATCAATTTTGGTATCGGTATTGATAGAGCTATTTTCAGATGTTCGGCCGAACCGAACTCCGCCGAACTGAACAACTGAACCCGAACTCAGGTTTCGAACCGAACGACCAAACATCCGAACATCCGAACCGCATTCTGTTCTCACATCCCTACTCATTCCTAAACTTCAGGGCTCTGAACAAACTCCTGTTAGTAGCCATATCTCACAATCTACATGGGAGAAAAAAGTTCATGCCCCTTTCAACTTTTAAAATAAAATAGCATTTTATTTTATAGCAGTGTTAACATTTTTAAAATTCACACAGTGTTTGAGCCACCCCCTACCTCCCTTTCTATTAAAGACCTACCAGAAGCACTGAGACAGATTGGCACCTCTACATCACACCCTGTTTCTGCAAGTCAAGTAAGAAAAAAAAAAACCCTCCCCCCTCTCTGAGCTGCTCACAAAGCAGCCATATAATCCTTCTGCCAACTGGGTTTCTAAAACAGTACATAAGCAAATTTATCTCTGGCAGGAAATTATGTAGAAAAGACATTTTTCTTCCTGGTTTAGGGAAGAATCAGAGAAATGTTATCTTCCAAGGGACATAAAACCAATTGTGAATGACAAAGAAATACTGTGTGCTCTCAAGTTCCAGGTACAGCGTCAGGCAGCTACACAAAAAAACAACACATCGTGAAGAAAAGAGTCTCTAGCTAAAGTTCCACTCTATCCTTGGAAATGTGGACTTGCTATTTGTATTAAATAGCATCGGTTTGGGAAGTGTATTATTTAGAGACTGAAATAATTCCCCCAAGAACACAAGTCAGTTTGCTATTGCATGAATGCACAAATAAAGACACCCTGTTGCTATTAAACAGGAATTATCCTATGGATTTTTTTTCTGTATCTGTGTCAGGGTAGGGGGGAAGGGGCAACAGGGGGCTCGAGCTGACACGGGGATCCCTTGCCGCCACCCACCAGCACCCACGCACCCGGCTCTGGCGTGACACCCTGGGAGGTCCCTTACGAGGTATAATAGCTCATCAGGATAGAGTGGTGGCCCGTATGATCTTGCTGAGATCAGACCTCTATCATCATAGGGTGCCAGGGGTCCGAGGAACCAGAGGCCTCAGTCACACACCCAACAACCTTCACCACGCAGGAGGGGGAGGGGCTGCACAGTGAGGGAGTGTAGGAACCCAGTGGGGGCAGGGAAAGGTCCCGGCGACACGGGGTGGAGAGGAAGGGAGGGAACACGAACTCTGCATGGGGGGAAGGCAAGTTAAGCCAGGGGGAGGGGGAGGGCTCTCACACACACCACCCAAGCTGCCCAATCACTCTCTCACTTGTACTTCAGGGAAGCAGAAAACCAGGACTTGCACCAAACACACAAAATTCCAAAATAGTCACAGCAAGGTAAGTTAGGGTCTACTTAGCTCTCGCATGGGGTCGGTTTCAAGGACGCAATCACCAGCGTCGACTCTCCTGCGGTGCTGGTATTTGTATTCGGTGCCCTGCCCCCTGCGCGGGCATGCAGACACACCAAGTGGCGTTGGAGGGGCTGGGCCTGATCTCCCTGATCCGCGGGAATGCTCCCGCCACCCGGCACCTGCTGTGTCGTCGTTGGTGATCCCCGTGCTGGGGGCGGCGCTCTTCCTGCCGCCATCGGTGGTGACAACCCCCATGGAGAGTCCTGCAGGTCGGGGGCAGCCCCCCGTCCCCTTGATGGCCCCGCCGGCAGAGGCGCACATGGGGGGACATGACAGTACCTCCCCTGTCGAGGCCCCCGCCCAAGGCCCCGCAACGGGCGTGGCTTTGAGGGGTGATGGCGGTGGAAGGCCAGCACCAGGCGGGGGGCATGAATAGCGGAGGCGGGCTCCCAGGAGTGCTCCTCCGGGCCGTAGCCTGTCCAGTCCACCAGGTATTGGAGGTACCCATAGTGCCGGCGGGCATCTAGAAGGGCCCAGACTTCATACTCAGGGCCCAAAGGGGATACCCTAACAGGAGCAGGAGGGAGTGAAGGTGTGGAGGGGCGTGTGGGAAGCGCCTTTTTGAGGAGGGACACATGGAAGGTGGGATGGATTCGGATATTTGGGGGCAGCTGTACCTTGTAAGTTACCTCATTCAACCTACGAAGGATAGGATAAGGACCAGTATATCTGAAGTCCAACTTGGCAGATGGTCGTGAAGTAGGGTAATGATGACGGCTGATCCATACAAGGTCGCCAGGTTGGAATGAGGGGGCCGAGGTACGGTGCTTATCTGCAGCTGCCTTGTATTGCTGACGGCTTGTATTAACGTGGTTTTGGCAAGTTGCTGCGCCATGCGGATCTGTTGCACAAGGGCTCTGGCCGCAGGTACTTTTGAGGAGGCAGGTCGGGGACACCGATTTGGGGGTAGAAAGCATAGGATACGTAAAAGGGTGATTCTCCGAGGGAGGCATTAGGGGCAATGTTAAGGGTGAATTCTGCTAACGGTAGCCAAGTGTATCAATCATCTTGTAGGTGAGTGGTGTAACAACGGAGGTACTGTTCGAGGTTCTGATTCATCCGTTCGACCTGCCCATTCCCTTGAGGATGATACACAGTGGTAGGATTTAGAGTAACCTATAGGGTGGAAAAAAATGTTCTCCAAAAGCGGGAGACGAACTGGGTCCCCTGATCGCTGACAATCTCTTGGGGGCAACCGTGTAACTTCATTACATGACGGATGAACAGCAATGCCATGCGTTGGGCTGTAGGCACGCCCTTGCACGCGATGAAGTGAGACATATTGGTGAAATGGTCGACCACCACCAAAATGGTGGTATAGTTGTTAGACAGGGGCAGGTCGACGATAAAGTCAAGCCCCACTCTTTGCCAGGGACCCGCTGGAAGCAGAGTTAACTGTAGGAGTCCAGTCGGGACTTGTCAAGGTATCTTGGTTTTGGCGCATACTGTACATTGTCCTACATAATTCTGCACCTCCAACGTCATCGACGGCCACCAGAATGAACGCTGGAGCAATTGAAGCGTACGTCGGGGTCCTGGGTCTCCGGCAAGGGGAGCGTCATGGTGAGCCCACAGAAGGTGGGGTCGGCCAGAGGGAGGGACTACTATTTTCTCTTTTCATGTCCATATGCCCTCTGTCTTTTGAGCGATAGGGTCCGGGGCTTCCTGGAGCTCTTGCTCGCTCGCCTTCCAGATTCGCTGTAAGGTTGCGTATGAGACGGCGAACACTTGGGGGCTGAGGAGAGTCTTGTGTTGCTTGTCCTCCCCGCTTGCCTCCTCCCGGTAGCGAGAGAGGGTGTCTGCTAGGATATTCAGCAGCCCTGGCTTGTATTGGATATGGAACGAAAACTGAGCAAAAAACAAGGCCCAGCGGGCATGGTGGGCATTGTGAATCTGGGCGGTTTGAAGAAACGTTAGGTTCTTGTGGTCCGTGATTACCGTTACTGGGTATTTAGCACCTTCCAGATAGTGCTGCCATGTTTCAAAGCCTGTTTTGATTGTGAGTAGTTCTCGATCGAACACTGTGTAGTTCCGTTCCGCGGAGGTCAACTGTCGTGAGTAATACGCACAGGGCAAAGTTTGAGGGGAATCTGGTGTATCTTGTACCAAGGGCAGTGCTGGAGGCGTCGGATTCAACAAAAAATGGGTGACTGAAGTCTGGGTGTTGTAGCAGAGTGGCTACGGTGAAGGCATGTTTCAAGGCCTTAAAACCGTGTTGTTGTGCCTGACCCCACTGGTAGGGTTGATTTTTTTTTAGTAGTTGTGTGAGCGGAACCATAATTGCAGCATAGTTAGGAACATATTGTCTATAGTTGTTGGTGCTCCCGAGGAAGCGCTGCAACAATTTGACGGCTCTTGGGGCAGGCCACTGTTGGATGGCGTGTACTTTTTTCATGTCCATACGGATACCCATTGGGGTGATTACAAAGTCCAGGAATTCTATGGAGGTTACATGGAAGGAACATTTCTCTGCCTTACAGTAGAGTTTATGTTCACAAAGTCGTTGTAGCACTTGCCGCACTTGTTGTATATGTTGCTGCAGAGACAGGGAATAAATAAACAGGCCATCTAAGTATGCAATGACAAAGACGTCCAAAAAGTCTCGTAAGATATCATTAATGAAATGTTGAAATGTGGCCAGGGCATTGGCAAGGCCCAATGGCATGACGAGATATTCAAAATGTCCATACCGGGTACGGAATGTGGTCTTCCACTCGTCCCCAGAACGTACTTGAACTAGATTATATGTTCCATGTAAGTCTACTTTGAGAGCCTTGCAGACGATTAAGGAGTTCTGGGATTAATGGAAGGGGGTACCGGTTCTTGACTGTAATGGCATTTAAGCCTCAGTAGTCTATGCAGCGGCGTAACCCCCCCCCATCCTTTTTTGCAACAAAAAATATAGGTGCTCCCGCTGGAGAACTAGAATGGGGGATGAACCTGTTTTGGAGTGCTTCGTCCAGGTATTGGCGAAGGGTCTGTAGTTTAGGGGTGGAGAGCACGTAAATCCACCCGAAGGGTGGTTCTTTATTTGGAAGGAGGTCAATTGGACAGTCATAGGTCCGGTGTGGGGGGAGCTCCGCTGCTTGAACCTTACTAAAGACGTCTGCTAGGTCATTGTACTGCGGGAGCAGCGAAGGTAGGGCCGATGTAGATTCACTCGCCCCTGCTAGTCCTTGGAGACATTCGGGGGGCCTCCCCCAACAGACCTGCTGACAGTGGGGGGGAGTCAAAGTAAAGTTGCTTCATTTCCCAGTTGATCTTGGGGTTGTGTCGTGCTAACCAGGGTAGCCCTAATACCACGAGAAACAGCGGGATGCAGACCACATCGAAACACAATCCTTCCCTATGGTTCCCCGTCTGGCATTGTAGTTTGATGGTCTGCATCGTAATAGGCCCTGAGACCAAGGGGGAGCTGTCGATCGATTAGACCCACTCAGGGGTGGTCTTTGGTTGGGTCCCAATACTGTGCCACCGCACCAGAGTAGTGTCCATAAAATTGCTGGAGGCTCTGGAGTCAACCAAGCCCCAGATGATAGCAGAGCGGTGGGGGCCCGCCTGGATCATCAAGGGAAGGCGCAAATGCGTCTGGGAGGTCATCGCTATGGAGGGGGCAATTCTTATGGTCGGGGGGTTCCCAATCCCTCCCGACCCTTGGCGTTACCCTGGTCTCTGAGGTGCGAAGGCAGGGAAGGGCATTCATGGATGAAATGGGAGGGTTCCCCACAGTAATAACATGAACGAGAACGTCGGGGTCTTTCCCTCTCATCCGTAGATAGCGGCCCCCAAGGGGCCCCCAATTGCATGGGTTCTGGGTCAGGCGTCTTCGGAGCGGCCAACATGGGCGTGGGAGCAGAAAAGATGTGGAGGAGGAATGGCTGACTTTCTTGTTGCCGTTCACGCCATTGTTCTGCGAGACGATCCTCGATCTGTAGCGTCAAGGTAACGAGTTCCTCCCAGGTATCAGGGAGGGCGGTCAAGGTGAGCTGATCCTGAGCTCGTCCCCCAAGCCTCGTCAGAACATGACTCGCAACACGTCGTTCGGCCAGCGCAGCTCTAAGGCTAGTTGGCGAAACTGCGTTATGTAGTCCGTCAGGCCCCCCTTGACCTGTTTGAGAGACAGGATGGCTGTTTCCGCATCCTGTACCCGATGGGGATAATCAAACAGTGAGGCAAATTCCTTCAAAAACTGCGTAATTATTCAGCAGGGGACTGTCCCCTTACAACAGGGTAGTTTCCCATTCTAAGGCTGTGCCCCCCAGGTTCCCTATGATAAAGGCAACCTTCAGGGAGTCTGAAGGGTATGTCTGGGGCTGAATGGAAAAGACTAATGTACAAAGGGCCACAAATCCTTGAAACGCCCTGCAATCCCCAGTGAATCTATCTATACGAGGCCCCTAGGCTCTCGGGGTCCTGACGCTCCCGCAGCTACCACCGGTGCCACTGCGGGGGGGTGTGTGCCAGGGGCGCCGCCAGACCCTGGGAAACCGTGGCAGCCAGGGCTTGATGTTCAGCCCATAAGTACCGGACTTCCATGGCCAGGGATCGCACGGCTTGCATTAGTTCTGATACCTCCTGTGCCAAATCCATGACGGGGAGGGGGAAGGGTGGCTAGAGAGTCTGCTGATTCTGTCAGGGTAGGGGGGAAGGGGCAACAGGGGGCTCGAGCTGACATGGGGATCCCTTGCCGCCACCCACCAGCACCCACACACCTGGCCCTGGCGTGATGCCCTGGGACGTCCCTTACGAGGTATAATAGCTCATCAGGATAGAGTGGTGGCCCGTATGATCTCGCTGAGATCAGACCTCTATCATCATAGGGTGCCAGGGGTCCGAGGAACCAGAGGCCGCAGTCACCCCCCCAACAACCTTCACCACGCTGGAGGGGGAGGGGCTGGACGGTGAGGGAGTGCAGGAACCCAGTGGGGGCAGGGAAGGGTCCGGCGACACGGGGTGGAGCTGAAGGGAGGGAGCACGCACTCCCCACGGGGGGAAGGGAAGTTAAGCCCAAGGGAGGGCTCTCATGCACACCACCCAAGCTGCCCACTCATGCTCTCACTTGTACTCCAGGGAAGCAGAAAACCAGGACTCGCACCAAACACACAAAATTCCAAAATAGTCACAGCAAGGTAAGTTAGAGTCTACCAGCACGGGGCTGGTTTCAAGGACGCAATCCCCAGCGCCGACTGTATTGCGAGGCTGGTATTTGTATTCGGCGCCCCGCCCGCTGCGCGGGCACACAGTCGCACCTAGCAGCATCGGGGGGCGGGGCCTGATCTCCCCGATCCGCGGGAATGCTCCCACCGCCCGGCAGCTGCTGTGTCAGCAGCGGTGATCCCTGCGCCGGGGGCGGCGCTCTCCCCGCCGCCGTCGGTGACAACCCCCACGGAGAGTCCTGCAGGTCGGGGGCAGCCCCCCGTCCTCCTGATTGGCCCCGCCTGTGGAGGCACGCACGGGGGGACATGACAATCTGTCACATGTGATAAAGACAAAAAGCTGCACAATGCAGAATTCCAAATCTCTTTTACATCTGCATCACCAGGTTACTTTTCATGGGAGAGGAGAGTGGTTTGATAAATATTCCATCAGCCAACAACATAATTGACAAGTGTCATGCATCCCATGAGACACATGAATCTGACATCCCTATCATACATTCCTCCTGCATCCTATTTATTCAACAGGATTGCAGAAATGACCTGAAATTGCTTCTACTGGTCATCAGGAAATTAACTAGCAACTGTTGAACAGACAGGGTGGTAACCTCTCATCTCACTTCTCTCTGTGAAAAGGCAGGGGCACTAACAACAGAAGTAAGCAGAGACATCAGTGGCATCAGAAACAGAACTTGAGAGGCCCACTACTCACCCCACATCACCTCACCCCTCCAATGCCCAGGAGGACCCCTCAAACCCAGAAGAAACATGCAAAACTTTGTCAGAGCTGCCAAGTGTTTTACAACTCCATAACTTCACACACCACTACTTGGAGAAAGGAATGTTGCTTATATGACCAAGTACACATATTAGCCAATGTAATTTGCATTGTCACAATACTAAACAGCTGCACAACAAAGTGACAGGCAGCAGGAAATGCTTTCTTTAGAATTCCCTAAAGCTCTATATACAACAGGAAGCCAACTACACAATGCTTGGAAGACATCCATTCAGTTCCTAAAGAACCACAATTTAATTAATTTATTTATATAAAATTTGTATCCCACCCCTCCTGCCCACAGAGTAGCCCGGGGCAGCGAACAACAACTGTAAAAACAATAAAACATTTTTAAAAATTAAAAATTCCATATTATGCAGGGAAAAAACAAAAAAACACTCCCTCCCAACCAACCTCACCTCACCCACCCAACCCCTACCTCTCGCCAAAGCCAGGTCTTACATAATCGTCGAAATGACAGGAGAGTGGGGGCCAACCGAGCCTCCTCCAGCAGCGAATTCCACAGCACAGGGGCAGCCACAGAAAAAGATCTAACATCGGTGGCCACCCACCTCGCCCGGGGAACCTCCAAAAAGGCTCCCACGGATGATCTCAGGAGTCGCACAGGCACATGGGGAGTGAGGTGGTCCCACAGATAAGTAGGGCCCAAGCCGTGAAGGGCTTTAAAGGTTAAAACCAGCACCTTGAACCTAGCCCGGTGCTTTATAGGCAGCCAGTGCAGAGCCCGGAGCACAGGTGTCATGTGCTTCTTTTGGCCCGCCCCTGTAAGGAGACGGGCAAAGGCATTCTGCACCAGCTGCAGCCTCAAGACCAACTTCTAGGGAAGCCCAAAGTAGAGCACATTGCAGTAATCCAGCCTCGAGGTGATGAAGGCATGGATGACAGTGGCGAGGTCAGAGTCTGAGAGATACGGCCGAAGCTGCCGGAGAAGATGTAACTGCCAAAACGCGCTCCACGCCACAGCCACAGCCACAGCCACAACCTGAGATTCCAAGCTGAGCTGTGAATCGAGGAGCACACCCAGACTCCGCTCTTGAGAGACCATGGGAGGGCGAAACACCCGCCCACCAACAAGAGGAGATTCAACCACCCTTAGGCCCCCTAAGCCCTCGTCCACCAACATCACTTCCATCTTGTCAGGATTCAATTGCAGATGGTTCAACCTCATCCAATCCCCCACAGCTAACAGGCACTGGGAAAATAAGGAGACTGCGTGACCTGGGTCGGTAGAAAAAGAGAGGTAGAGCTGAGTGTCATCAGTATGCTGATGACACTCAGCTCTACCTCTCTTTTTCTTCACTGCATGCCCAGTGTTCTCCCAGCCAGGAATGAACAAAACCAGTCCAAGACCATCCCGCCAATCCCGGTTCTTCATTAATTAGATTAATGAAGTATGTGTAAAAAGACCCACTGCTTCAAATGTCATGTCACAATTTTTCTATAATTTTTCTATGGTTGTAAGCCACGCTGTGCCGTTGTGGGAAGGGTAGAGTATAAATTTGAAAAAAATAATTAATAAATTATAGTTACGGTGAGTTGCAAGTTCTATTAAAATCCCGAACATTCTGCTGCTTATAAAAATAAGAGTATTTGAGGTAGGGATCTTAAAAGGTTTTACAGATCACTGCTGTGGTGAGGGCTACATTGTGTCCAAAATTTGTGAAAATCAGTTGAAAAACAAAAACGTTATGGACATTTGAAAAAGTGATGAAAGTGTGTTTTATGGTGGTTTCCAACCATTTTTTGCTCCAGCATAAGTGGTTTCATTTGTTGCCTATGTGTTATATTTGTTGTTGAACAATCAGGGTCCACATGGTAGTGTATTATATGCTTTTTGAATTTTTAAATTTGGTTGAAGCGTTGCACAGATATTAAGGTTTAAAAATCATGTTTTAATTATTGTTTAGATAAGTTATGTATTGGGGAGCACGTTCAGTTGTTGAGTGGGAAATCTGAGAGAAGCAGCATCAGCAGCAGAGGACACCTCTGACTCACTCACTCACTCACTCAAGTCTGCCTGGAGTCTGGTCGTCAGAGTGCCTGAAAGCCTACAGGAGCCGCCTAGGCAGAGTAAGTTTAAATCAAGCTGTGAGGGGTGGGGGGGAGAGAGGGGCTGCCTGATGCCTGCCCGTCACCAGGCCTGGGGGTGGAGGGGCGAAGGGTTTCCTAGACCACCCCCACCTCCATCCCGCTGCTACATTGCACTTTCTAAATCATGTCGGGGGCTGCCTGGGGCCTGCCCACCACCCAGCCCAGGATTGGAGCGGGAAAGGTTTCCCAGCCCCTTCACCCCCCTGGCCCAGGTCCCCGCTGCCACTCTGAATGAAAGGCAGGTGGGTGGACAGGTGAAAGGCCCCCTTAGTAGCCTTTTCTCCGCTAAGGAGGAGGTTAGGTGGGGATGTGGATGCCTGTGTGACTGAGCACTGCGGAGCTGGTCCCTCGGCAGCTCCACAGCCAGCCTGCATCCCCCAGTCTCCGGTCCGGACCCTTCACCCGCGCAGGGGAATAATGGGGACAAGGACCCTTGAAGCCCAAGCTGTGGGGATCTCCATCTCCTTCTGCCCCAGATCTCCATCTCCCCTTCAAAGTGCCCAGGCAAACCCCTTGCCTTGCCTAGTTACTTCTTTTTTGTTTGTTTTTTCCAAAGCACTTTGCAGGCATGACACAGACCTTGAACAGTAAGACATACTGCCCATGTTCACAGCTCAGGGACCAGACACCTACAGTTCGCCCTTGGACTTTCCAAGGGCAAAAACTCCACTCTCTGCTAAACCTAAGCAAATCTTCCCTGGCACAGCTGCCCCGTCTGCAAACTTCAAGTCTCTCCTGATGCTAAGAAAAGTCCCACACTGCCACTGCTGCCCCAAATCTGGAGTATCCCCTAAGCCTAAGGAACCACCACCGAGAACAGATGCTCCCTCCCCAAAAACCTCACTCTCTCTTGAGTGAAACAATCCCCCCTTCCCCAAAGGTACAGCTCTCTGTCTGGGAGTGGATGTTTGGCATGAATGGGCAAGGGCAGCTGTGGAGGAGCAGGGTTGGTTAGGTCAATTAAGACTTGTTTTGGAGGGAAGGGAGAAGCTGTGCAATGGTGTGTATTTCCTTAGGCTCATGGACAGCCGGGGACTTGGGAAAGGGGCACCTATGCTATGGCTGGTTGGTTAGGCTCAGATGACACTGGGAGTTTAGGATGAAGGATTCACTGGTGCCAGAAGGATATTTACTTAGACTCCAGGGAGACTGGGACTTTGAGGGCAGGGGACATCTGTGCTGAAGTGGAAAGTTTTCTTAGATTTCTTCCCGACTAGAAGGTTTTTTTTGTTTAAAGAAGCAGCTCTGCTAGGGAGGGGTTCCTGAGGCTCATGGTAGCCTTAGGGTTTTGGGGTAGAGGGCAGATTTTTTGTGGGGAGCAGAGTGTAACTCTAAGGAGACACTGACTGGATGGATGTGGAAATATTGTCACGCAGGGAGAGCATTTGCTTAACGTTGATGGAGACTGGGACTTCAGTAAGAAATGAGCACCTGTGCCTGGGGATTGTTTTGGATGAGAGTAGACTGAGGATTTCAGGGAGGTGGGGCAGTACAAGGCAGGGTTTGAGTATGATTAAGAGAGACTGGGCATTTGGAGGGAGGGAGAACTATATCGAGGTGGTACTGTAGGTAGGGGATGGAGACTTGTGGTCAAGGCAGATTGGGTGTTTGGGAGAAGGAGCCAGCTGTCTTGGAAGGGGGTTTGGCTCACAGCACACAGGTAGTTTGATGGCGGAGGACAGCTCTGATAAGAATTATGAGTTTCCGTAGGATGAGTTTCCTGATTGCTCTCTGGGTTTGGAGGCAGATAGCTGAGCAACAGGAGATTATTTAGTCTGCGAACAAAGTGGGAGTTTTGGGGATAAAAGGAAGCTCTGCTGGAAGACAGTTTGGTTGGCCTCACAGGAGGCTGGGAGTTTGCGGGGAGGGGGCAGCTGTGCCAGGGAGGATTTGCTTAGGCTCAATGAAGAGTGGAGGTTTCAATGGGCAGATGAAGAGGATGTCAGCTGAAAGTCCAAGGGTGAACTGTGGGTGTCTGGTCCCTGAGTTGTGAGGATGGGCAGTATTTCTTACTGTTCAAGGTCTGTGGTGCCACAATAGCGTGCAAGTTAAGGTGTCAGCCTTAACATGCAGTTTCCTTGCTTTTTGGATCATGGTTGTAATGTATATGAGCCTTAACACCATTGTTAAACCATAGGTTTTTTTGTTACTGAATAAATAAATATAATTGTATGGCAACCTCAAAGTGTGCATTCCCACATACAAGAAAATGCGGGTATCTGTAAATGCTGCTAATATCCTAATGCACATAAATAGAACCATGTGCTATTCACGCTATCTTTTTTCTTGCGCAAATCACATTCAGAAGCCAATTTAAATAATGTACCTTTCCACATTCTCATCTTTACTATATACCCGCAAATCCCGCAGCGCCCTGCTTCCCGGCTAGGCTCCGCTCCTCTCCCCTCTCCAAGAGCTGAGAGCCGGGGAAGCAGAGTGCCGTGTAACTGACATGATACTGACTAGCTATCATTCCGACAAGAGGATTTATGCGGGGCATTTCAAATGTGCGCCTGTAAAGGTAGTTTTTGGCTGCCTCCAAATGCGGTTAAAAACAAGCGGAAGCACTTCTAAATAAGCGCATGGAGTCCTTCCCACATCATTATAATAAGCGGGGGAAAGAAAAAAGTGCTTATATCCTGGTCGTGGGAATGTGCTCCAAGTCTTTGCATAAGAACACAGGACTTTTCAATTGAATAATTCTGAACCTAGGTGTTAAACACAGGGTGAAAGACCTTCTCTCCGCCCTAGGCCATTTGAAAAATTTCTACAACCACCTCCATAAGCCAGAGCAATCTGCAAGTGGGCAAACCCTACTGGAGCACTCTGCAGGGGAAGGGGCAGAGTCCACAGAGCAGCATGCTGCTGCTCTGTGTGGGGGACAAGACCCAATGGAGTCCGCTCAGGGTGGGGGCTATCAGAGCATTCTACAGGGGAGTGGGTTATGGCCCATTGGAACTGTCTGCCAGAGCAGGACCACCAGAGAGAGCGTATGCCTGCCCCCACTCTGCGGGACAGTCGGAAAAAGTAAAGTTAGTTGCATTAAAAAGAAGACGGGAAAGTGATGAAGGGCTAGATGGAAGGGGGGAATGGACTGGAAGTGGACTGTAGGGCAGGGGCTGTCTGCCCCGTGTTACAGAACGGTTACAAAACCCCCTGATATAACCACAACAAGCTAAATAAGATTATCCAGTCAAATCCTAAAGTACTCTGGGTTTATTTGGTTCCTTGCTTGGAAGCCATATGCATATTGGTTTGAATCAGCGATTGGCCCTTTTCACACAGACACTCTAACTCTGCTAAAATGGGTGTTACATTGTATTATACATGTCGCAAGGTTACTCAGAGCACACCTGCAGCCCTGCAACATGTATAATAAAATGTAACGTCCATTTTATCAGTGTTAGAGTGTCTGTGTGAAAAGGGCCTATGTGTGAAATGTAATCCATACAAGGAATAATATCCAACAAGTCTGTCATCCTGTAACTTAACCAACAAAAGTAGTGTCAGTGCTGCAGCACCAGTCACCTCCATGTTCTAATAGCAGCCCCTGCAGCAAGCACATGGCATAGGCATCCTGAGCAATGCCCTCACTAGGATGTTTCAAGAGAAAAGGCTTTAATCAGAAATAGTGTTTGCCATGATCACCTGTTTCAGCTATACGCCAGACCACCTCTACCCCACCCCCCCAAATATCTAACAAGAGCACCCTTAATTCATGTTCCAAGGAAAAGTGAGAGTATTTTTCAGAACTCCTAACATTCAGTACAAAAGTGTGTTATTTTCTCTTGGCAGGAAGGATTTGGTTTAATTTTACCATAAAAGCAAAGCAAGCTTGCTTACTTGAGCGTTGACGTTCAGGTTGAAAGCTTGTTGCAACGCCTGGGTTAGTCCTTTTGTCACATTTTCTTTAAAAGACTCTCTGACCAAGAGTCTTCTTTTGTTCAAAAACAGAACTGTTGAACAACACAAAGTAATACATTAGCTGAAAGCATCCCATGTGCTGTTTGCCTGACTTTCTTCCCCCTGCCCCCAACCCTGAATTTTAGTCACAGCTCAATGAAAACTATACATGGAACTATGCTCCAAAGCAGGTGCACTGAAGTTCAACCTCACAAGGCTTAGTCAAGAGTCAGAAACTTTCAGTACTTTGTGTGCACAGTCCTCATTGCCATGGATTGAGCACTAACAATTGTGCGAATTAACAAAACAACCCTGAGTCACTGTGATTCTACCTTTACCTGAAGAATATTAGTGAAGCATTTTCCCTGTGACTACTGCATTGCTGCCTTGCACAGCTCACAGTGACTCTCAATGGTTGGTTCAAGGTCAAATACAGCATGATTTATTTCATTTTAGAATGTTTCCAAAGATTATATGGATTGATTTTGTTGTTCTGAGAAAGAGAGTGGAGCATTTGCTGGTGCTGTGTGGGTATTTTCCCCCCAAATCATTTGCTGAATGAGTTTTAATAAGACTCATCCTCTTTGGTTACATATTGTGTATTCATCTTACTCTAATCCCATGCTTTGTCTTATTGCAATAAAAGCAGTTAGCAGCTAGTCAGATTCTGGCAGAAGTTGGGGAGGGGCAAAAGGTTTTGAGGGGAAATTCTGCACTGAAATAATACAATACGTAATCATATTAATGGATTTAACAAATTCTAAGGTAGATAGACAGAAAGGTGTCGCCTGCCTGCCCTGCTTCAACAGCAGGCACACACAGCAGATCAGGACTGATACCGCAGTCACACCTTACAGTGGCACGGCAGCAGCACTCTCATGAGGAGAAGACATGGCGGGGGAAGGAGGTTGACATCGTCACAACTTACGGTGCGAACAGAGTTTTGCCGCAACAATACTCGTGAATGACAGGGCTGGATTTTGAGCCCTGTCATTCGCGAGTATTGTCGCGGTAGAACCCCATTCACACCAGAAGATGTGATGGCGTCGGCATCCCTCCCCTGCCACTCCTTCTCCTCGCAGGAGTGCTGCTGTGCCGCTGCCGTAAGGTGTGAATGCGGCTTTAATTACCATACTGGGCTCAGACACAAGTAGACAATAAAGCTGCAGCCAATTGGTTATACACTAAAGCATGTCTTGGGAAGTTTATGGACAGCCTCATTTGCATGCCTTTAGACTCCTTGTGCCAAGCCCTGAGCAATGGCTTTGGAGGGGCAAATTATTAGTGAGGGGTGGGGACTGAGCTCCAAACCACCCCCTTCTTGGCTACAGGCCTGAAAAATAGCTGCTGTACAAAAAGCATCATGCCTGCAGATATTTAGGGATCCAGCAATGCTGTTAAGAGTTTAAAGTGCATAGAAAATGGGCAATTTGGGACTGATGTGGATTTTCCCATATAGACTGAAAAAATCCTCATATTAGCTAGCCCCTAGCAGTGTATGGTATGGGAGACATTTTGTGCGTTTCAAACACAGTTACCTGGTGATACACTACCTTATGATCTGAGTCTTTTAATTTAAAGAAATGATCTCTGAAGAGCTATACAATTTACTGGTGTTAAGTTTAAAAAACTAAGGCAAAAACCAGGACAAAGGATGTTATTAATATGCCAACATATAATGGCAATAAAGCCATCTGACAAGGAATTATGATAACCTAATGAGATTAAGGGCCTATCTGGTACAGCAACCTGGCTTAAATGGGAACCTATCTGTGTCAATTCACTACAATGCTTGCACATGCAGTGTTGGCTATCGCCTGCCCCACTAGATATGGCTGAGAGAATGGGGAGGGACACCATTTGCACATGTCATGGTCTCTGATGGGAGCAGGTGAATAGATGAGAGCCTCACACACTCTGTACCCTGCTCCTACTGTCCCCCTTCCCTCTGGCACAGAAGGGTTGATACAAAATGGAAGGAGGAGGACATTAGGACAGATGGACTGAGAGTCTGTACAGCACAGGGTCTTCAGCTGCCTGTCCACCTTAGAGGGGAGGGTATGCAAGGAGTAGGGCAGACAGGAGGCTGGTAAAGTGTAGAGTTGTCCACCTTGTCTTATGGCTGGCCCTGACTTCAGGGGAAGCAACAAGTCACCACAAAGCACCTTCAACCTATTGCATGGTGCCATACCTGTAGGAAGAGACATACAGAGACTTACAGAGATTGGAGGATACCCAAAAGCATGGTATTTGATTACCTCACGTTAATATATAGGTTTTCTAAAGAAAAAAACATAGTCATCCCATTACTGACCTCACCATCTTCTGTTTGTCTGCCTTGCTAATGCAGTCACCACCATAAGACAGCACTTCTTAAACTTTTTTAGACTGCACCTTCTTTTTTGCCTGTGGATGTTGACGTTTCCCCATCCGCACACACCTAGCTTCCTCTCTTCTTTGCCACTGAATCCTCACATCCCCTTCCTCCCCCCCATTTTGGAAATCCCCTCTAGCTCAGTTAGAACTGGAAACTTTAAAAAAAATACAGGCTGTTCCTTCCAGGCAATTTACTTCTGATGAACAGAGAAGTTGTTTGGCAGTTGTGCTTCCTCCATGCCTCTCCTGGGAGGGTCTGCCTCCCACTGTCATAAGATCTAAACCCTACATTAGTCCTCAGCCTTCAGGGCAGATGCTTCTGTGCCTCCCTCAACCACGGAGCCTGGGGCAGCTGCCCCCGTCTCTGTTCTCCTACTTTGAGCTCACTCTTTAATTGCTTGAGGTTAAGGATTGGCTCTATGGGCGAGATCCAGGAACTGAAAAGAGGCCAAATAAAAAACAGACATGGGCCAGATTTGGCCCAGGGACTGGAGGTTCCTTATTAGGGGTGTGCATGTCATGTTCGTTATTAAAATAACGATAACAAAAATTGTCATTTTCATTATCGTTATTGCAATAATGAAAACTACAAATAATAATAATAATGAAAATAGAAATGAAAACGACTTTTTGTTTTTTAAATAAAGGGAAAACACTGAAAAGCGTATTTCTAGCTACAACATTTTTGTTTCTTCTTCAATGCTGATGAAACATGGGGAGATTGTACCCCCCAACGGAGGGCACTATGTGTACCGATTTTCAAAAAGAGTATATAAAGGGAACTGATTTTAGAAGTAATCGAATGTTGTGATTTTAAGAAACGCTCCATACATCATGGCTACAACTTCTTTATCTTTCATCCAATTTGCATGAAACCTGTGAATATTATGTCCCTCCATAAGCTTAACGCTCCTGCCAATTTTCAGAAAGATTAAGTAAAGGGTCCTGATGGTATAAGACATTAACTTGAAAATACATTTCCAGCTGTAACATTTTTATATTCCATCCAGTTTACAAGACATTTGGCAGGACTGTATCATATACCTTCCCTGTCATACCTGCCAAATTACAGGACAATTTGATAAAGGGACCCAATTTTTTAAGCAATTAATGTTGTCCCCTTGAAGACCATTATTCAGATAAATAGCAGCACATGCCGTGCCAGTCAGAGGCAGGCACCTGGCATGGCACGGGAAGGGAGGAAGTGGAGAAACCCAAAAGGCTGACAGACACATTCACTGGCAAATTACTGCATGCTTCCAGCTTTACAGGACCAATGGGTAGTGGCTTTGAGGCGGGCATAGGGGGTGGCCCTCAGGCAGGCATAGGAGGGACATAACTAGGATTTTGGTAATAGCATCCCAGCAATCAGGAGACATAGTTTACATATCCAGGCTTGCCAATTACCATCACAATCACATCCTTCAGCACTGTGACAGAGGACATAAGAGAATCTCTATTGGCTCTTTCCTAAACAGATACTTCCGACTTCCCAGTAGCTGTTAGGAAATAAATGAGGTTGCTGCCTCAGTTTACCCCAAACAGGATCAAAGGTTGCAAATAAACAGGCCAAAGTATGTGGGTACAATTCAGTTTTATTGGAGAGACACTTAACATCTGCACATGGCAGTGTATATTACTAGTTGTGAACCCCAGTAACCCAACCTAGAATATCTTACGTGTCAGAGGCCACAGTCCAAGATGCAAGCTGGTTCAGAGGAGAGAGGAGGAAGGGGGCCCAGCAGGCAGCTGGCCCGGGAGTCTCTGGATTTTTGAGAGCGACGATTAGGATCAAAGACCAACGCGGCTCACTGCGGTGCTAGTGGCCGTTAGCGTCAATGACAAGTGATAAGGGGCTGGGATCTTACTTTTATAGTTTAATTTATTAAGAATGCATGTTGCAGGGTACCCTCTGCCAGGTGCAGAGACTAAGCTGACTATTTATTATGCTATCACTTGGAGTATAGTCACCAAGCTAGTTTGGAGTTTTAGGGAGTTACTGTTTAGTTGTAGGGGAGGGTACCTCCCTTTCTTACAAAGCCTCTTTGTTTTCCAAGGCCTCTCTTTATGTTCTCAAAGATAGTGACATGTCTGGGACGTGTTATTGTGGCCTTGGAAATACATTTTCTGCTTAGAGAGTGATTTTTACAACTCTATTCTCATGGGCCTTGTTGATTTGTGCCAGCCTGAGGCCTATGCTTCAAGTTAGTCAAACTGAATTTGTACAGGTCTCATCCATATTGTGTCTGTGACCATGGCCAATACTGCCTAATCAATACATAATATAGCAAGTGGGGGAGAGAGGTTGGGATGGTCGCAGCACAGAATGAGGATATTTGGTTGATATTTCTGCTGGCCAATTGGCATCACAAACCTATCTTATACCACAGTGATACATAAGAGAATCCTTGGCATAGGCTCCTTCTCTGCATATGCTGTACAGGCATATAGAATTGGGACCCTGAAATTGAAATTGTACCCTGCTTTTATTATTGTACTTTTGTATCTGCCTTGGCCATGATGAAAGCCCATGCCACTAAATAAATAAATAAATAAATAAAATAAAAATAATCACATCTTTCTGATATTTGGCAGAGATTATCATGAAAGTGTGAGATGCAAAATGTTATGTACACTGATTGGACTACAAAGATGTTACATTCAGACATACATTTATAAGTTAATTGCTTATACCACCTGGACCCTTTATCCAATCCTTCTGAAAGTTGGCAGAGATAGTAAATATGGGATGTGGTATAAACCTGCTCTGTTTCATTGACATTAAATGTGAAGGAACGACGTTACAGCCAATAATGTATATGAAGATTTTTGCAAAATAATATAATTCAACTGCTTATAAAATTGGATTACTTTATCCAATCTTTTTGGAATTTGGTACACTTAATGTCTTCTATTGGAGGTACAATCCCTCGAACTGTCAGCCAAATATAATGAAAAACAAAAAAGGTACAGCTGAAAATGTGNCAAAGAAGTTACAGCCAATAATGTATATGAAGATTTTTGCAAAATAATATAATTCAACTGCTTATAAAATTGGATTACTTTATCCAATCTTTTTGGAATTTGGTACACTTAATGTCTTCTATTGGAGGTACAATCCCTCGAACTGTCAGCCAAATATAATGAAAAACAAAAAAGGTACAGCTGAAAATGTGTATTCCATTGAAACCAATGGAAAACGAAAGTAAAAACGAAAACGAAATTTTGATAGTTATGAAAACAAAAATGACAGATTTAAATAATGAAAACAAAAACAAAAAACAAAAACATGGACCCCTGGTGCACACCTCTATTGCTTGCCCCTGATTTAGCATATTAAGCACATTGAATAAAATCTCTGACAGGCTAGATTTCTAGCTGCTGGAGAAAATAATGTCTTCAGCCAAAACTGTTACAACAATCAGACAGAAACTCAGTATCTCCATACCTGTTTTAACCATAAGGTTACTGGACAGCTGGCAATCGAAAGGTGGCACTGTTGTCAGGTTTGCGAAAGCTGCAGTAGAAGCGGTTGTAGTAGGCGTAGGGGGAAGCCTAGTTGTTTTCGCTGATGCTGTAATAGATGTCAAAGCTGCTGTAATTGTCAGGGGATAGGCAGTTGATGTTTTGGTGATTTCTGAACTTGTGAATCTCTTGGTATCAGACACTGTGGTTTCTACCTGTTTTGATGCCTGTGTGGTGGGTGCCAGTGTGGAAGATGTAACTGTGCTAGCTTTCGTGGTTAGAAATGAACTAGTGGTGTGCACAGGAGATGTAAATGTGTCTCTTGGCACAAATGGAAAGGCTGTTTGTGCTGCTAATGAGCTTACAGTTGGTGTCGCTTTTGTGACAGTTTTATTTTTTGCTAGTGTGGATATCAATGTGCTTAGTGCCATCACAGATGGCAAGTTTTCAGTGCGCAGTGAGAAAAGGGGTGAATCCGGCACTGGTGAAGTTGGAGCAGGTTTTCCCGTTATAGGGTTTGCTTCTGAAGTTGCTACTGTTGGGATTGCACCGGGAGACACTGAAGACAACACTGTAATGACAGAATGGGGAAAGTTGGTTTTGGGCAAAAAAACAGAAGTTAGTTGTGTTGGTGATGCATGGGCGGAAATTATGATAGCTGATTGCAAAGCATTAGTGGTATGTGCTGGTGATGGAGTGACCTTGGTGGCTTCACTAGTTACAGCAACTGTAACTAGGATACCACTCGTACCATTTGTAAGCCACCCATTTGTACTAAGTGTAGTTGGTTTTTTAATCAAGGGGCTAGCTGGTTCCGAAACAGAGATATTTGTGAACTCTGTAATTTTTTCAGAAACAGTGTATTCTTCTGTAATAAAACTAAAGAGAGGAGCGGAGCTTGATGATTCAGGTACTGTAAAGGGAGAAACTGTTGACTGTGTGTCTCTAAGAGAACTAATTTCCTCCTCAGCTGCAAAAGACAAATTAGCAATGAACTGAGAAGTCAGCGGTAGCTTAGATGATGTTGCATACAAGGTATTTGTTGATAAAGAGATGTTTTCAGCATTAGTGGTGTGAAACTTTGTAGTAATTTGGGTGCTGTTGGAAGGAGCTATGCTTGAGGATGAGAAAGTTGAATGTGTTGGCTTGGTGAGGAAAGGTAAGTAGGTGCTGGAAGCCGTTCTTGTGTCATTTGCTGCAAAAGTCTTAGCTGTGGGTTGGGGTGATAATTCAAAGTTTGCAGTGAAATTAATGTTCCTGAAAGTGGAATGTTCAGTTACATTTCCAGAGGCATCAATGTTCTCTTTTGATTGTGCACCAGGTGTTGATGTGCTAGTAATGGGAGATGAATACTCAACAGTAGATGTATCGATAGGAGAGGAGGGGGTCTCAGTTTCTGTGAAATTCTTAGACTTCATTCCTGTAAAAGTTGAAACCTTTGGACTAGATGTTGCAGATGCATAAAATGCTGAAGCTGGAGAGACAGAAGCTGTCTGCATGTTTACAATATCATTTGTTTGCTGCTGCAGACCTGAAGTTACTGTAAATGGGGTGGGAACCCCAGTTCTGAATAAAATAGGACTTGGTTTAATTTTGCGGGTTACTGGCATTTTGGATGTTTCTGTGCTTGAAGGAATACTAATACCAGTAAAAAAATGCAAGGCTGTAGTAGTCCATTCAGAACCTGAAGCTGTGGTTTTATGAACTTTTGTTGTATCCAAACTACTTTCTGAGGCTGGGCTCTGTGTGTCATCTGTTGTTGGAACAGAAGAAGGCAATGCATATAATTCTGAAGGCACTATCACGGTCCATCGCATTGTATCAGTTGCAGTTGAAATTTCATGTGTATTGACTTGAGGTTTATTTGAAACTGACAAAGTAGCATTGTCTGCATGTGGAGTGCCAATGGTCTACAATTTTGAATTGATTTCTTCAGTATCTGTTAGGTCAACAGCTAGATTTTGTTCATTATGAAGTGAAAGATTTAAATTTGTGGAATCATGTATTACAGATGTATGTATGACAGTGGGTACTGATTTTGAAACATCTGTACTGGATGTGGGCAGTGATACTCCAGGTGCAGCAGAACCAATACTTTCTGATGACAAAATTCTTCCAAGCATTGTTATTCTTGGTTTGTGTTTACTGGCTTGAGTTTTCGAAGACAACTTTGAGTTTTGAGTTCTTGATGACCCATATGAAAGAACGCTATTAGCATCAATGTTGGTAAACATTTTGGCAGTAGTATCTATTGCAAAAGATCTGTGGTGTACCACTCTTCGTGAGGAATAACGAGAAGAGTGCAGAACATGTTCAGAAGCTGTGGGCGATACTACTGCATTCATCTCATAAGCTGTATCAAAAGCCTGACTGGTTAACACTGTTGAATAAGAGGATGAAATATTAATTAGAGGAAGCTTTGAAGCTTTATTGTAATATGGAGCTGAACTTGTTGCATTGCTAGTATGTGCTATAGCATTAAAAGTCTGATTCATCACTGTTGCTGGGGAGGACACTTCATCTGTTGAATAAGAAACTGAAGTGTTTATAGAAAGAAAGCCTGATGTATTTGTAGATGCTGGTGTTGGAACTGCTGCATTGGTAGTGCTTATTGCATCCTGAACAGCTAGTCCTGGCACTGTGGACTTATTTGTAGTCAAATGAGAGCTTCCCATTGGATACTCAATAGCTGCTGATAAAGATATTGCCTCAGTTGAACTTGACAATACTGTGGAAGATAGAGGTCTTGGTACTTTCAGTAAAAGAGGTATACGACCCATAGTTTGGAGGAATGAAGCAGAAACCAAAGGATTCTCTGATTGAGATGCTTCTGTTGATATAGCAGCACTGATTCCTTTTTCTGTGTTGGCTATTGCTGTCTTGACTGGTTGGGCAATGGGCATTGCTTCAGAAGAAGATGTATTATGAGTAGAATGGAATAAGGAAGTTTTTTCAGTAGGAATCCATGGCACATTTTCAGAAGGTACTGGTAGGGAAGATAGATACGATAGTATTGGCTCTAAATTAGGAAAGCGTAGTTTCCTATTGTCTGAGGGTGACTGTCTTCCCACTGTAACTGTGGGGTGCATTAGTGCCAAAGCAAAGGTATTAAAAGATGTGGTACCTATGAATTCATTAGGACCCTTTCTGGACAATGTGTGATTTGCTATGCTAGAATTTCCAGCAGTAACAATGCTTGGCTGATTATTGCTACTTGCCCTAAAATGAGAGTCAGCTGAATTTGTGTTGAAAGGGTTTTCTAGAGCTGTGGATAAAGGCACTTGGGAAGGTAGTACAGTCGACTTAGATAAGATAATGGTATGAGGTGATTCGGTTACCAATGACGAAAATGAGGGTGATGAAGCAGTTGCAAGTATGTCTGATCCTGGTATGCTTTCTTTTGAAATGGAAGATGTTTCTAATGACATTAGCTGAGATGGCACAGCAGTACTTGAATGAGTCACTGATGGTGTTGTGGACAATGTGGCAAACAAACTGATTTGAGGCAAACCTGATACAATAGACGTTTCATCGGCATCTTGAGTTGATGACCTCACTGGTGATTCAACTGAAACCTCGGGAGGCTCCTGGGATGCACTGTTTCCACTGCCTTGATAAAGACTGGGCAAAAACTTAGTTTGACCCATACTTTTGGTGCGTGTGCCTGCCAGTGTCGTTTTTATTATCTGAAGCAAGTTTGCATTCTCCAGTATCTGTCCCACTGAAACGTCAGCCACTGAGGAAGACTCAAGTTCTGTAGAAGGCCATGTTGGTGATAACATAGATCTCCAGCGAGTAAAAGACTCTGAAGAGGGGGCAACATTTATTTGCTGTTGGTTGGTACCTGCAAAATAATAATTAACATTAATATCTTTCAAAAACTATGCCATCTTCAAGCAATAGAGCAGTAAATCTGAACCAGATGTAGAATCATAAGTGTTGTATTTTTATCACAGTAAAAACGGCTTATTTAATAGAACATCAAAATCTTAACATAGATATTTATAGCTCATAATAGGTAATATTTACAGATCTCTAAAAATAAATATTTCTCAATTAAACATACAAATACAATATGTTTGTATTTGAATCCAAGAATCCAGAACCCACAAGCTCAGACACTTAAAGAATTCCAGAGCTCCACTGTGTCCCACATTAGTGGATATCTTTTTATTGGTCCAACTTCCATTTGTGAGAGTTTGCAAGCTTTTGGGCCACACAGCCACGCAATTCTGACTTTGTACACACCTGAGGAAGGGCTCTGTGGGTCCCAATAGTTTTCATACCCTCATCAATAGAAGTTGATCCAATAAAAGCTGCTATCTAAATTAGTTTGTCTCCATTTCTTATTTTGAGATCAATGCAGTAATCACACTCTCTCTAAACCCCATTAATGGTATATGTAGAACTATATATTATACACAGTACTGGGTAAATTGTATGGAATTCCTGAAATCTATGAGAACCATAAAAAAATACAACCTTAATAATCATAAACAAAATTAGACTGAATTCTTTGACTCTGTTGTAATGATACAATGGATAACCATAACCAGAATGAGTTAAAACTATGAAAGTAAGTGACCCACTGTTTGAGGACATAAACCTCTCACAGTGTTTTATTTGTGCCGAAAACACAGGACAAACTGAAGTTTACTCACTGTGATAATATATTCAACAATTACTATGATTGCTCATAAGCTACAATGTCTTGGCATACCAGAGAGATACCTTCTTGCACTTGACACCTGATGTTATTAATCAGGCATACCGTGTCAAATCGTTCCATGATAAGTTTGGGTTTAGAAGCAGCTAAACAAAGGGAATGGATTTTGACAACCAAGCTTCAGTGACTTGGCATGCTGCATGCTACAGGAATAATGTCAGTATTGGCTGGGTTCCTCTGTGGAGCATCTGTAGGTGTTTATCTTGCCAGTTCTAAATTAGATGTGTAATTAGAGGCAGAAAAGCAAGAAAATAAAACAGGGACAAAATTGAGGAATGGGAAATAAGATTAAAAACAAAACAGGGATTACTCCTTATTTGATATATAGCTACACTTGCTACCACCATGTTATTTAGCATTCAGGAATCAAGACTGAAACATTCCCGGGCTTTGCTTTCTCAAACAATGGCAGTTAGTTTGAAATCACAGTTTGAAAAATTCTTGAAATTCTCCTAAGCTTCAAAATAAAAGTGTCCATTCACTATTAAAACATATGACTATGTGTGTTTTTAGACAACCACCTCTCCACCCTCCATGCACATTGCAGGGTTGCTTTTGTGCCTTATGCAGCCCTGCAACATGCATGATGGGTGGGTGATAGGTGGAGAGGAACTTGTCTAAAAACACCACTTACTCCAGAGTGGTCCCAATGAAACCTTGTGGGGCTACTCTGGAGTAAGTGGTTTGTCGATTGCAGCTTTTGTCATCACTGCTGTCCTTTAGATTCCATAAACAAAAGTCATTTTCCACCGGGTTCCTAGACAGATGGTAGCCCAAACTAAATATTCATATAAGGGAGAATAAATAGTCTCACATAAAAGAGAATTTTATTATTTATTTATTTCACTGTTTTTCTATCCAGCACCCTCCTGCTCGCAGAGCAGCTCGCGGCGGCTAAAAGGTGTTAAAGGTGTTAACAAACAGCACGATAGCCACCCACGTGTGGATGTTCATCTGGTCATTTCTTAGGTGGGCAGGGTTCAGAACTACCTGTTTGTTGGTGGGTGCACTGCCCATACATGGCATCATGGCGGAGGATGCAGGGAATGGCATGCGGGTTAACCCAGACTAATGCATACCCACGTATTGGTGTGCCATTAGTTACGCTGCGGCTGGTACCCGCATGTGTGGGGCCATCCAGAACCAGAGGGTTCAGATGCTAAATGGACGGAGGGGGAAGAGGAGATGGTGCTTTCACAGGGAGGGGTAAGCAACAGGGCGCAGGTGGCAAATAGTCTGATTGAGTTTGTACTTGGGAGATCTCTCATGTGGATGCCACAGCATTCTCCTGTTCCCCCACCAAAACCACCACCCCGCCTCTCCCTTTCTGCCTCAAAGTAACTGCCCAGGGCTTGTGCAAGCCTGAGCCCCATAACTGCTACTGTCTTAGAGAGGGGAGAAAAGTGGCAGTGCATGGCTTCCCTGCCTCCCTGCTGCACGGTAGGACATTTCCTGCCTTCCAGTCACCTTCACGCACCCACCCACCGACTATTTGCTATATTTGGTACTCTCAGCATGTGAGTGAGTGCTACATGCTGTGAGGACCATTCACAGACTTGCAGCATGGTTACTGTGCCATTAGTTAACACCCTAAAGAGACACCCAACTTTACCTCTCTTTTTCAGCTGACCCAGGCCTGGCAGTGTTGGTGCTTACTCGATGTCTGGCAGCTGTGGGGGACTGGATGAGGATGAGCTGTCTGAAATTGAATCCTGACAAGATGGAGGTGATGCTGGTGGGTAGAAGTTGGTGGCTCCCACCATTGATGGGGTTTGCCCTGTACTTGCCCCCCCAGGTTCAGAATCTGGGGGTACTCCTCGATGCGCAGTGCTGCCTGGATGTCCAGCATGGATGTTTATGGTGTCTATGGTGCCTGGATGTCTATGGTGAAGAGCGCCTTTGGTCAATTACATCTGATACGTCGGCTTTAACCATATATTTCAGACTCTGACCTGGCCACCATCATCTATACCTTTATCACGTCATGACTGGTCTACTGCAACACGCGGCAGCCCATCTCCTTATGGGGATGGGTTGCCGAGAGCACATTACACCAGTGCTCCATTCATTGAACTGGCTGCCTATAGCCTTCCTGGGCCAATTCAGGGTGTTGGTTTTGATGTATAAAGTCCTTTATGGTCTGGGCCACACCTACCTGTGTGACCTCCTCATTCCCCGGATTCTGGATCGGCCCCTGCAGTCGACTGGGAGCACCCTTCTCAAGGTCCCCGGGTATACCGGATGACGATGATGGGGTGGGTGTTCTTGGTGGCTGCCCCGAGGCTATGGAACTCCATTTCAGTGGAGGTTCATCTGTCTCTGGATCTTCCCTCCTTTCGACGACAGTATAAGACCTGGGTGTTCTGCCGGGCTTTTGGTGGTGGTGGTGAGACAGGTAGTGGGGGGGAGTAGGGTTAGGGGGGAGTGTTTTTTAGCCCTACTGTTTATATTTATGATGGTTATAGCTGCTTTTATTGTGTTTTATATTTATGTTTTGAGTTCCTTTGTTAGCCGCCCCGAGGCAGGATGGGTGCGGGGTAAAAATTGTTAAAATAAATAATAATATGTATGTATCCTATAACATACATGCACATGTAGCTCTGTGTGTAACCTCTTGAATCCTGATGCATACTGTGCAGCTCCTACTCCCTTGGATTTAGCAGATGGGCAGAAATGAAGTAGGACATTGGCTCCAACTTGCAACATGTCAGTCAACAACAAAGCCAAGCCAGCATGAGAGGTAGTCATCTGCCACTAACAAGGACTAGCAGCAGATCTCTCCACTATGGAACAAGCAGGCAGCATGGAACATAATGCAGACACTGAAGCATAACTCTCTCTCTCTCCAGGTGATGTTTCTGTGCTAGGACAGAGCATGGGCTAGCTCAGTGTTTGGGCTCTGTCCCATTCCAACTTCCTGACCACAAAAATGCACAAGGAGCCTCCAAGCTACTTCAGAGCTACTGCTATTAAAAATTGCTGTTTTCCATGTGGCAAACATCTTAATAAGAAAATGAAATGCAGAGTCAAAACCCAGTCCATTTGGAAACAAAAATCTTCATTAAGCTTTATTGTGCTGCTGTTAAGCCATTTAAAATTATGTCCAGCATAACATTTTGACATCACAGGGATTAAAGACCTTTTCTTTTATCATGCCACTTAAGAGCTGCTTTACATCATAATGAAAAATGGTTCAATTCCCCCCTCCCCTTGTTGCAATATATGCAATGAAAAAAGTAACATGAGACAAATTAATTTAGGGAAGCAGGATGCTTATAAGAAACTAACAGAAAGAGAAAGATACTGTGTAGGAGTCAAATGTTAAAATATAAATTGCAAAAATTAGGGCAATTATTGTGTCTATGCAAGAATCGAGAACCTTTTTCTTCCTGTCGGTAACTTTTAAAGTTAGTACTAACTCCATGGGCTGTGTAGGTACTGAGGTCAGCAGTGCTTAAAGATGGGAGATCTACGTCTAGGGTGGCCAGATATGCAAATTTTAGAGGACACTTATGAGAAAGAAATACAGGTTGATGGGCTGCACTGGCGCCACTGTAGCTCTGCAACATGTATTTCTCATAAGTGTCCTCTAAAATGTGCATATCTGGCCACCCTATCCTACGCCATGGATCTATCTTCTATCCTTGACTGCATGCCTTCATCTCTACTCCTTTCCGCTGAGTTCACTCTTTCAGTGCTTCAGGATGGGACTAAATTCATGAGCCAGATCAAGGATCTGGAAAGGGGCCAAATAAAAAAGAGTCACAGCATGAATTTAGCCCATGGGCCAGAGATTCCCTGCCTCCTGACATAGGGTGTTTTCGGACATGACGGGGCCAATTGGCCCCGTCACGAAATCAATGAATTCATCCCCCGCCAGGATGACCCATAACGCCCTAACAGACATGCCGGGGGACCCGGCGGGGAATCGGGGAGGGGGCGGGGCCGTGCGGCACAACGTGCGGCCGCACGGCCCCGCCCCCTCCCCGCCACCCGCCCTCTGGGGAGACGGGCGGCCGCCGCAGCGCTCGCCCGCTATGGCCACGGGCTGGAATCCCTGTGGGGATTCCGGGCCGTGGCCGTCGTCCAGACGTGACGGCGGGGGTCACCATGGCGGGGAATCGCCTTCACCATGTGACGGCCTCCGGTTCCACCGCTGCGGCCGCTCGCGTGGTGAATGTGATTCCCCGCCGTGGTAACATCTGGGGGGGAACATTTGTTCCCCCCAACAGTCGTTACGTGGTCCAAGTCACCACAGGGAATTGACTGTGGTTGACACTGGCCACGTAACGTCTGAAAATACCCATAAACAGAGTTAAACTGTACTATAAGGTACTACCTTGCATTTTCCCTACTGGTGGCAATGGGAAAAATGCAGTGAATATAGGTCTCACCCTGAGATGCATAAACTGCATAACCCTATTTTGGCAGGGTGTTGCAATAAGTCCCCACAGAAGCCAGATATTAGTGGAACAGCACTTTATCTAGTTATATATGGTTAAGAACCTTTGTAAAGCCAAGCTACTGATGCAGGAGAGGGAAGTCACAAGGAAGGCTCCAGGACAGGGGGATCTAGAGGTAAGCGACAAATCAGAGGTTGAGAGACCAGAAAGGAGCTTGCCTTAGCCAGAAGCAGTTGTGGGCCCAGGGAGGATCTCACTATATAGAAAGGGTCAGAACTTAGATGTTTGTGTGTGTTTAGTGATGGACAGCCACACTAAATAAAAGAGCAGGGATGGACAATTCATTTTAGTTACTTCTGTTATTAAAACAAATTTGCCCACATTCATTTTAGTAACACAGGTAACTAAAACAGATGGGAAAGCAAAAGAAATTTGTTTGAGCACATTCATTTTCATCCCCACCCCTGCCCCTTTGCACTCTATGCAGCCAAAGCACTCAGAGGGGATGGGGAGCAGTCACAAGACAGTCATGACAGGAGATATGATTGACATCTCCGTTGGCCAATTTGCATCGTAAACACATGTGGGACTCTTGCCACTTCTCCTGCCCGTATATGTCTCTCTCCCATACGTCCTGCCCCCCTGGGATACTCTCTGCAAGTTGAACCCCATCACACTTTGGGGTATCACTTCCAGAGCCTGCCTGCTGACGCTGCTGCCCGTCCGTATTTCTCATTTGTTCTGCCACCCTGGGGCACTCTCTCCAACCTGAAGCCCTGTCATACTTGGGGCAACAGCAAGTCTCCTTCTTCTATGCCCAGTGCCTACTGATCTTGAGTCCGCCTGTATGCTGCCAGTCTATTTGTCTCTCTCTCATATGTCCTGCCCCTCCTGGGGTACTCTCTCTAAGTTGAAGCCCTGTCATACCTGAGGGAAAAGCAAATCTCCTCTATGCCTAGTGCCTGCTACTTCAGTGCTCGCTCGCCCACTGCCTGCCACCTGCTGCTCCATCCTCTGCCCATCTGCCTCCTGCCAGTCTGCCTCTCATAATTTGCCACCTCGGGGCACACTCTCCAATTTGAAGCCCTGTCATACTTGGGGCAACAGCAAGTCTCCTATTATGCCCAGTGCCTGGAGCCTGCTGCCTGCCTGTGGCTGTCTACTCTGTCCTGTGCCTGCCTGCTGTGTGGCAGTCTCTCTCTGACATTTCTGCCACCCTGGGGAACTATCTGCAAGTTTGGGGAAGGGAGAGTGTCAGAGAGGCAAAGTAAAACTGTTGTTTAACTGAACAGAAGATCTGAAAAGTGATTCCCATTGAAAACAACGGGAAACAAATTTAGTAACTAAAATGAACTTAGTTTTAAACAGAAAATTAGTACAGATTTTTTTTTTTTTTTTTAAAAACAAATTTAAAATGAAAACCAAGTTGGTTCCTGCTGCACACCCCCTATAAAAGAGCACAAAGGCAAAAACTCTGTCTCTAGAACTTGCTTGACATAAAAAGGAGCAAGAGAGCAGCCCTGACCCTGGAAAGTTTTACCACCAATGGACGTCTCTCCCATACCAAGAAAATGCAACAGGAGGCAATGGGATTACACAGACATTTGTCTGCTTTACTGAAGTTATACGGATTTTCCTCTTCTCAATCAGTGGGAAAGAACCTTACACATGCACATGCACACACATAAAAAGCTCCCGTTAATTGTTGGGGAAGCAGCATTTCATGTAATTTACCCTACATTTTGCAGGAGTAAGAACAAGAACCAAGGCAGTTCATTATACTAGGTGCCAGCAGCAGATCACTACCCTCTGGAGAAAGCAGACATCATGGGATGCAGTGCAAACACCATGATGTAATGTGTCGATGTGGCACCTTGGTACAGTATTGTTACCTCCCCTTTCTCTCTTGCTCTGGGTCAGAGCCGAAACAGATAGCAGATTTATTATTCACAGAAGTTTTGGATAACCTTCTGCATATTGAAATAATGTCCAGGACCAAAATGGGTATTTGCATATCCACTTCTTTGGGTATTCCATTTCAGCTACTTGGGGGTTTTCCCCTGTCATTTCAGTAGTTTAGTTGCATCATTCTTGCTAGTTGCACATGTACAATAGTGATAATATTTTAACTGTGATCATGTAAACAGTTCATTTTTAAACACTTTCTGGTTTGAATCTGTTTTTGTAAAGCACCTTTTTTCCTGTTTTACAGAAATGTTTCAGTTTGGAAACATTTCAGAGCGATCTCTTTACTCATGTAAACAGTTATAACGTTTTCTGAAGGGGACCTGTGATTGCAGAGGCAGATACTGCCCCTTTAAGAAATGGGCTGCAGAGCTCTTTACAAGTATTTGGATTGTAGCAGATCCCCTGAGTCCTCCAGCATAATGCTACAACGTTTTAGACTGTTTTTAGAAAATCTGTTTACACAAACAATTCATAGAATGTTTTAGTAAAACGTTTTTGTTATGCTACCTTAAGAACTTTGTGTGATCATCTAAAAGCAGCCAAAGGCCCTTTTTTTACATCAGACGCACCCATGCATGGACACCCAGAAATCTGGGTGTTGATGCGTGGCTGAGCCCCGTGTAAAAGATACGGGGCTCCGTGCTCCATGCATGTTGATGGGTAGGGGGTGCGTGTGCACACGTATAAACCTGTCTCTTATACACATCTAGATGTGTATAAGAGACAGGCGCACACACCAATGCGAACACCGATTCACACCTCCCCCACCCCCTGCAAAGCCAGTGTAAAAATGGCCTTAGTTTAGCCAGCCTCCTTAGTTTTCCAATTGAGTTCCCTACCTGTCCTTCCACTCATGTCACCTTGCATCTTCCCTACTGCTGTGACCTGTTCAGCAATCATCTCTCCAGAAATGATCCAAAGCAATGATATTTCTATATCCATCATCTAGATCCTCAGTTTGCAATCCAGCTGTGAATCATCAGCTGAGACTGCAATAAATGCTTGTCCCTCAGCTATCCAGCATTCCTTCTTCCCACTATTCATGCCGCCCCCCAGCTGTGCAAGACAACTGAATGAAGAACAATCAATCAAGTGCTCTAATGTAAGCCAGACTGAGCATAACAAAGGCACAGGAGGGAAAGGCTTGTACAATGAACAAAGTACAATAACTGAGGCAGGGATTTCAACTAGTCCCGAAACACTGATTATTAGTTAATAGCAGACTACATGGACCTGGGCAATAGCTCCTGTATGCCTACAAAGACATTATCCGCACTGTGTTAACACCAACAGAAAGAAGCTTCATTTATAAAAGACTATTACTGTATCAAGAAATCATTAAACTAGTTGCAAAACATCACAGATATAAGTTGTATTTTATGCCAGCCACTGATGTGGTACAAGATAATTCAGCCAGCTTTCTCAGCAGTCTTTCTGAACAGATCATTAAATGAAGGAAGGACATTAAAGGAAGGAGCTGTCTAGTTTCCAGAATTAGCTTCCTGAAAAGTGAAAGCACTTTAATAACTCCTGTATTAAATTCCCTTAGTAACACTATTTGCAACACCAAAAAAAGTGTTCAGGACACAAACTGTGCCTGAAATTTTCATCAGGTTTTCTGCAGAGCTGCATTAACCAATAAGGTTCATGGACCAAGAGACTTGGGTGGAGTGGTTAGAGAAACAAGCAAGCAGATGTAGAGAGAGCCAGTGAGAGACAGCAGACGTAAAGAGAACAAGCAAGCAGATCCACTGTTGTCTAGCAGATAAGGTGTTGAACTTGGGCCTACAAGCCCAGGGTTAAAATCTAATCTTAGCCATGCATTTGGTGTTTTCAGACGAGATGATACCCCCTTATGGCTACCCATGAGCCACGGATCTGACCGCCTGGCTGAAGGTAGAGAAGCCAGACATGTGCTCCCTTGAGTCACAGAGCCCCCACTCTCAGCCCACTCACAGAGCAATGCTGGAAAATCCAGAGTGAGCTGTGCAGGGCAAGCCAAAAGTGCAGCTCCTGTCTCCGTGGCCAGAGTAGTCACATTGAGAACTGCCCGTTTGATTTGCTCCCCATGCACTCCACATGTGTGGGTGCTCCATAGCAGAGCCACTCAGGAGCCATGAACTGCCCCACAAACACTGACTTGCTTTTCAGAGAACACCCATTCACTGGGTGGCCTTGGGCAATCACTAACTCTCAGCCTCAGTTCCCCATCTGTAAAATGGGAATAATATTGATGTAACTCACAGGGTTGTTGTGGGAGACAGCCAGAAAAGGATTCTAAAGCACTCTGAAAATAGAAAGAGCTATATAAAAGATAAACAACAATGTAAGGGGAGGGGGGACAACAGAAGGCGAGGGGAACCATCAGTCAATGTAGATGTGCCCCTATACATCTGGGTGGGAGTGCTACTTTGTGCTGACTATATATGGTAGAAGAGATGCAGTGAAGGGACAGAAAGCCAGCTTGGGAAAAGATTTCCAATTCCAGCTCAGGCATGTGTAAAAAGGTTTGGCGGGCCGTTTGCTGGCAGAGGTGGTGGAGAGGTGGTGCTGGCAGAGGTGGTGGCAGAGGCGGCTACCAGCACAACTACAAGATCCATCCCAGCTCCCCCTCTGTAAATGACCCACCAAGATGCCTGTCCTTATCTCCCACCCCCTCTCTCCCCTCTTCTCCTTCCCTCTCACCTGCTTCTCCCCCTACTTCTTTCTCCTCTCCTCCTGCCTCCCACTAAGTCTGTCATCGCTCTCCATCATCCCCACGCCTTCTCCCCCCACATCTTGTCCCCTGCCCC
>QEPC01008200.1:1468931-1492232 GCA_003113815.1 Sphenodon punctatus
CATCGGCCTGTCCCTGTTAGGAGATGGGCCGCCGCATTCTGCACTAGCCGCAATCTCCGGGCCGGCATCAAGGGAAGCCCCACGTAGAGTGCGTTACAGTAGTCCAGCCACGAGGTGATGAAGGCATGGATCAAAGTGGCCAGTTCTAGTCTGGAGATATATGGGCACAGACTCCACACCACAGTTGGCAGAAAGCCGCCTTCGCCACCACATCCACCTACTGATCTAGACGGAGACCCGTGACCAATAATACCCCCAGACTCCGAACCTGCTGAGCCACAGAGGGGCGCACCCTCTCCACAAAAGGGGGCACCACCTCCCCCGCCCGGCCCACCACCATCACCTCCATCTTATCAGGATTGAGCTTCAGTCTGCTCTGCCATAACCAACTCGCCGTGGCCTCCAAACACCGAGATAGCACGGAGACATCATCCATTATTGACTGCATGTATTTGTTTCTGTATATGAACTTTGCCATTATTATTATTATTCCATTGTGTTTAGACATTTATGTACGATAAATATTATTGTTTTTTATGATTCTCCTAGTTTATGTACATGTATACAATTTGTGAGATTATAGTCATATCTATTTTGGCCATCCAGCTCGCTGGCTGTGCACTTTTTATCTCCAATATCTCCACCTGGATGTCTCAACGCCAACTCAAACTGAACATGACGAAAACTGAACTCCTTATCTTCCCTCCCAATCTTTCCTCTTCCTCTTCCCTGTCTATTATAGGGATGGGCGAACGTGGTTCGGAAGTTTGGAGTTCAGACCGAACTCGGTCTGTTTGGTTGATCGAACCGAACTTCTGAACCAAGCTCGAATTTCCGAACTCCATTCTGTTCGCCCATCCCTAGTGGCAACACACACAAAAACCCCTGTTTTTGAATGGCCGAACTTGGTTCAGAAGTTTGGAATTCAACCGAACTCGGTCTGTTCAGTTGACCTAACCGAACTTCCGAACCGAACTCGAATTTCAAACCGAACTGAACCGCATTTCCGAACTCAAATTTCAAACCGAACCAAACCAAATTTCCAAACTCCATTCTATTCGCCCATCCCTAGTCTATTACCATTGATGGGGTCTCCATCCTCCCTGTCCCCCAAGTCCGCAGCTTGGGCTTCATCTTCGACTCACACCTCATCTTCAAACCTTACATTGACTCCATTGCCAGATCCTGCTGCTTCTCCCTCCACAACATTGCCCAGATCCGCCCTTTTCTGTCCGTCTCCTCTGCCAAAACTCTCATCCACACCATAGTCCTCTCACGCATCAACTATTGTAACCTCCTGCTCGCTGACCTTCCCCGCTCTCACCTTTCTTCCCTTATCTCTGTTGAAAACTCTGTTGCCAGGATCATCCACCTAGCCCGTCACCTTGACCATGTACAGCCCATCCTCTTCTATTTCCACTGGCTCCCCCTTCCTGAGCGTATTCTGTACAAGCTCCTCGTCTTCACCTATGAAGCCCTTCACAACCTTGCTCCCCCCACCTCTCTGCCCTGATCTCCCTCCGAATCCGTTTGAGCACTCCGCTCCTCTTCCATCCCCTCCCTCACCCTCCCACACCTCCCCTGCTCCCCCAACCACCTTCGTCCCTTCTCCCTCACTGCCCCATGCACCTGGAACTCCCTCCCTGCCCTCGTCCACCTTGCCCCCACCCTCCACACCTTCAAGTCCCTCCTCAAAATGCACCTCTTCCGCTCCGCCCTTCCTAACTCCTGCTAACCATTCCCACCCAGGATTATCCCCCAGCTGTTATCTGCAAACTCCCAATTCTCTGTAACCAAGCCAAGAATGTGTACCTGAGCTCTCGCATCCTCATGAATGTCGCTTCCCTTGTCTCTCCCTCTGTTCCCCCTTCCCTGTCTCCCCTCCCCGTCTGTAGATTGTAAGCTCTTGGGCAGGGACCGTGTCTATCTTATTCTCTGTAAAGCACCAGGTACATTGCTTGTGCTATATAAATGCTTATAATAGTAATTATTATAATAATGTTCAAAATTCTGGAGCACTTTGGTCTCTGAGTTGTTGTTCTCACTGTGACATTAGGGCCTGTGACTGTTCACTGAGTCAATCTGGTCCTGACTCTCTGATGTTCCAAACACTTTAGTACAGAAATATCTCAAGCAGGAACATTATGTTTCAGTTCATATTTTAGTAGCTTTTCCCTCCCTGCTTAACTTGGGCAGCAGCATGTGTTTCATACAGGCTACACAAAGGAATATCAGGGTCACATGTCTGCAGCATGTTTATGACTGTTGTCTTCCTCAGAAAATACTTAGTCTAGAAGACTGGTTATAAACACTATACAGCATGAGCACTGCTATCTGATTCAAGAACTCTGAGACCGTTTTCAGACGAGCGCGGCGGCGCCCGCGCTTGTTTTTCAAAAGACCCGGCAGTCCGTTCTACACGTGAAGCTGCCGCCGAATACGCACATGCACGGGTGATGCGCATCCATTTCCGGCCGTGTATGACTGGCCTCTATCGCCGACCCGGTCAGTTCGCGGCCGGAAATGGATGCGCATTGCCCACGCATGTGCGTATTCAGTGGCAGCGTCACGTGTAGAACGGACTGCCGGGTCTTTTGAAAAACAAGCACGGGCACCGCTGCGCTCGTCTAAAAACGGCCTGAGAAAGCAGCATCAGGATGCTCTGTGTACAAAGCTTTAGGTCCTGATTTAGCAAATAACTTGAGCATTTATTTGTTTGTTTGTTTATTTTATTTATATCTCCCCTCTCCTCCCCCTACCTTTCCCAAGACTCAGAACAGGTTAAATCATAAAAATTTTCAGACTAGTAAAATAAAAAACAAAAAACCCCTGCACAACACCACTTAAAACCACTCCCACCCTTGCCCCCAAGCCCTATCCCCTGTACGCTGTAAGCCTAGCCATATAGGTAGATCTTACATTGCCTCCAGGAAATGCTCAGGATTGGGCTTTGGTGAGCCTCCAGGGGTTTGACTTTCATTGACGTACTCAACTCTCATGGATATACTCAACTCTTATTGATATACTTTGCATTTAAGTACAGGTTTTGCCAGAGGTCCTTTATTTTAAATGTTTATTACCAGCATTAGCTATTGCCTTAGCTGGGGTCGATAAAAATACAAACAGACAAACAAACAAACATTAACAAACTTTAACTGGCCCGGTACAACTCAAAGCCGCTGCAAATGATCAGAATAAAATTGAAATAAAATTTAAAATCTCCAAGAAAATTTTATCAAAGCATACAAACTAAACAAAGCAAAACAAAAGTATGCACACACAAAACATATAAACCCATCCTTTCGACCAAAACAGAAAGGAGGAAGGAAAAGAGTTTTCATTACGGCTTAGTTATGCCCCACAGGACCAGGTTAGATCATACACACTGCCCTTTAGGGGAGTCTACCCTCCACAAAATTGCTGGATCAACCGCCACAAGGACTCTGCCAGAACTAAACAAGCCGATCTGGCTAATCACACACCGTGCTCTTGTGTGAAATAGACACTGAGGCGGGTTGGCCCTTGCATCCCAGCTTACTTTAGGCAGGCTTCCTTCGCCAAGATTCTAAGCCCAAAGGATGCAACTGCTCTGAATCAGCTTGAATCATCCCCCCTCAATAACAGCCGCACCCTTTCCACGTATCCCACAAAGGGAGATAATATCTTTATATGGGCTGCCAATAGATCCTTTCTCAGATTACTATATCCGGGGCAGTAAAGCAAGATGTGCATCACAGAATCGAGGTCCTTTATTTTAAGGGAAGCTCCTTATTTGAATGGAACATCCATTACTTAACAGCCCCATAAAACATAATGAACGTCCCTGATTTCAGAAAACTACAGCTCCATAAAACAGTAGTTCCCAAACTTTTGCTTATGTGATGCCATTCTGAGCCTTAACTATAATCGCATGATCCCTGACAGCAACAAAAGGCATGCGAAGTATATCAAATTAAATTAGGGCTACGGTTGTCCTCTCTCCAAGTTTCGCTTAGAGACTTTGTTTTTTGACTCAGAGCCTCGGGGGAAAGCCCTGATTTCTCTGGGTCAGCCAGAACACCCCCCGTAACCTGGAGAAGCTGGGGCTTCCAGAGGGCAGCCACATTGGAAAGGGAATAGACCATAAGGACTTTCTTGTCACCTTTCTGATGTGCCCTCAACTCATAAAGAATATCATAAAGTCATGACACACCATAAGGGACAGGGTTAGGTCAGAAAGGAGTGTGTCAGCTTCTTTGCCCTGACCCCCTTTCCAACGTGGCTCTGTGCCTACAAAGCGTTGTGACATCACAATGGTCTATAAGGGGCACGGTTAGAGAGTAGTGTGACAACCGCCGTGTCCTGCCTCTGCTGATGTGGCTCTGCACACTGAGTGAAAACCTGGAGGGCTTTAACACTAACCAAGGCCACAATCCCACCCACAGATGGCACTATCAGAAAACCTCTGCCATAGCTCATAATTGGCTTCCTGTATTTCTGAATCCTAGACCAAAGGCTGCTTTATTTGATAATTACCTGTCATCAGCAGACCTCATTTCAGGTGAGAGTCGGCAGCCAGGGCCAACTCTCGTGATCCATCCCAGTAATTAGGGTGGTTCGGCAGGGCTGTCTTCTGACCCCAATGTTATTTAACCTATACATAAACAACATGGCCACTGAATTAAGGGACCCATCCAGTCATGCTAGGGCAGCATTCTCTTCCAGTTTTGCTTTATGCTGATGACACTATTCTCTCACAAACAGAAATAGGTCTAAAGCGTATGATGGATGGGTTTTGCAGGTTTTGTAGTATTGTAGTATTGAATGATTGGAGATAAACTCTCAGAAAACAAAAGGAAATGGTAGTTGGTGCCTGACCAAGTCAGCCGTCGTTGGTGAATGAACGGTCAGGAAACAGAACAGAACTCACAATTCAAATACCTTGGAGTGGTTGTCTCTCACGCCACAAGCTGGAACATCCATCATGAGGCACTTAAGGCTGTAGTGAATGTATCCACCAAAAAACTACTTAGCTTTTATCACATGCATGGTGGTAG
Organism: Sphenodon punctatus; assembly: GCA_003113815.1. Taxonomy (NCBI): domain Eukaryota; kingdom Metazoa; phylum Chordata; class Lepidosauria; order Sphenodontia; family Sphenodontidae; genus Sphenodon; species Sphenodon punctatus. The sequence goes on from QEPC01008200.1 coordinate 1,473,968, forward strand.
GCTCCTTCCGCCAGTACTAAAGGTATTCAGAGCTAGGATTATGCCTCAAATTCTATATGGAGCCCAGGTGTGGGGAGTGGCTTTATGGAATAAATTGGAGCCTCTACAGAACAACTTTCTGAGGGCTGTTTTGGTGGCCTGCCAAGATACTCCAATTGTGCTGTTGCAGGCGGAATCAGGATTAGTTCCTATCGCCTCAGCAGTGAAATTACAAGTAGTGAAATATTGACCCCGGTTAACTTACTCACCCCCGCACCAGTCCTTTTGTGCAATGGCCCTGGAGATAGCATTGACCAGTACTTGGTGGAAGGGTGTCCAGGCAATTTTGACCTTGCTCATTTCCCCCCTGAGGCAGTGTTCTCTTTAGGCTATGTTGCAACATGTAGCCTGGTCAGAAGGCGCTTAGCAGACCAGACTAAACAGGGAATAATCACGGAGGTGATTGCCCCATGATATGGATCTTTAAATCCTGATGGTCAGTTCCCCTCCTATTTTGTTAATTTATCAGTATACAAATATAGAAGGGCCTTTATGTTAGGATGGTTCCACCAGATCCTGTCTGCAGTCACAGAGGGGCACATGTTGAGAATTCTAGTGACACAAAGACTATGTAAATGGGCAGAAGTGGCAGGAATAGAAGCAATAAACCGTCTTACCTGAGTGCAACTGGTATTGCCACCTCCGAGCCAAATATTTGGCCTCTGTTCTAATGTCATTGGATCAGTTGCTCTCAAGGTCAAACAGTGTTTCTGCTGCTTTGGGATCATGATCCTGCTATACGGTGCAGGTGGCAAAATTCCTGGCAACGGCAATGGAAGTACGGAAGACTCATGTTTAATGTATATGTTTTGGGGACGTTTTGTAATTTTATTATTGTTTTTTTAATTTATTGGTTTTTACTGTGTTGTAAGGCAATTGCTATTCCACAATAAATTGTGTTTGTGAATCCTGCAGGTAGGGTTACCATGGCTCCAGGTCTGACTCAAGTCTCAGGGTTTACAAGTGTTACACAAGCATCATCTCTGACCTATGGGTTAAGTCAATAATTTGCCAGGTTAATGAACTCCATAGGAGTCAGGGGGACCACAGAACTGTGACTCCTTAGGCTGCTTTCCAATGTTACACGGAAGGGGGAAAACTTGTGCAATTGCGGCTCTGTAATTGTAGGGATTAGCACCTGTGAAAATGCACTAATCGCATCCTTGTAAAGGCTACAGCATTTAGCATATGATTGCCATTAGGATTCTACCTCTTCACCACACTTTGCAAGACTGGTGAGGGAGGCAGAGAGAAAAACACCTCTGTACATGTGCAGATTGCTCTCTCTCTCTCTCTCTCATATTGCTGTTGCACAGCCAGGCCCATGTGGAGGTTCCTATCCCAGGTCGCGAGAAGTTGCTAGCGTGCTGTTGCCTCCCACCCAAACCCCACACAGACAGGACTGCAGAAGCACTGTCCATAGTAGCCTACCTGGATCAAGTAGGAGAGAGACAGAAGCAGCACAGTAGAGGGCATTTCATCTTGGCTTGCTGGGGGAAGGGGAATCGGTCTTGGGATAAGGGGTGGCAGAGAGGGTGGGTGGGTTTGGCTGGCTGGCTGGGAGCAAAGTAAGGCCGAAAGGGTGGGTAGATCATTTCATTTTTGTTAACTTTATTTCTATGATTAAATGTATATTTATTATTCCTTGATCACTTCAGTTAATTCATTTATGAATACATTTTGAGGTCATCGTTGTCTATTATAATAACACCCTCCTCCTAGTGTAGTCTGTTTCAGGATCAATGCTTTTGGAAAGGTAGTAACCCTATCCACACCTCCAGAGAATATGATGGGCATCCCTTATTTCAGAGCCAACAGCTCTATTGTGTTTCTTGGTTTTAAAATTTTGATCTGGCAGCCCTTGAAATCAGAAATATGACAAATGAACTATCCTGTTCAATCAGTGGTCCATATATTGTATCTAAAGACAAGCACAAAGCTGTCTGGATGGTTTACATGCATCAACAGCTTTCTAAATACAAGCCCTGCAGGAAAAAATTATGTTATGAATTTCTTTTAAAGGTTTTGTTTTCTAGAACATCAGAATATGTCAGCATCATTCCATGCCTGAACTACGCCAATGCCTCTCTCTTCCTGTCTCTTTGCACTGGCAGGTTATCACTTTCCTCAGCTCCACATCAGCATATCTACAGCCCCTACAGAGATATACTGTAGTTTTGAGAACGTGTCAAAATGACATTGCTGCCACTTGACACGGAGTAGAGAAAAACTTGCCCTAGAAAAGCAGAATGAAAATGTCACACGCTGCTCCTGCACAACTCTCTCAGACACTCAGCTCTAGTCCGTTTGTCCCTGTTTTAAAGCACTCTTTCTACAGTAACTGGTATTGTTTCTTCATGTCCTTTGGTGAGCTAACCCCCTCAGGCATCACCCCTCATTCTATGGCATGACTGGACACCAAAGGCCGCTTTTAGACAAGCGGGTCGCTGTTTCACGACCCACTTGCGCGACATTTCAAAATCCCGCAATGCGGGATTACACGTGACGGCTGTAGGGGATCATGCGCAAAGAAGGCGGTCGCGCATTATTTGCCGACCACAAATTAAATACCTCGCAATCGAGGTATTTAATTCGCGGTCGGCAAATAATGTGCGACCGCTTTCCATGTGCGTGATCCCCTACAGTCGTCACGTGTAATCCTGCGTCGCGTGCTTTTGAAATATCGCGCAAGTGGGTCGCGCAACGGCGACCCGCTCATCTAAAAGTGACCAAAGAGAAATAACTGGCAGGTATTTATGTCATGCATTTTATTTATGTCATACATTTTCACACAATGAACATTCTTTCATTAGTGAGGCACCAGAGCTCTAGGAGATGAGAAAACTTACCAAGGGAGAGCAACATGAGTGGATGCACTCTTGTTCTTCTGGTAGCAGTCCCAGGTTCTTCTCCACTGGGGCTGGAAGCAGATCTTTTCTGGTCTACAAGCAGCACTCCTGCTCAGGAAGAGGCAGTGGATGCTGCTGGCTGACCAGGACAGACTTGTACCCACAGTGCTTTAGTGCAGGTGGAGTTCCCCTACTCCTCACCAAACAATTGATGGTTAGGAAGGAGCTTCTCACTCCTAGTCCTGTAGCATCCCTGGGACTGGGTCTACACGTTACACATCCAGTTTTTATCTGTGGCAGCAGACCCCAGTTTGGCAAAAGTCTAAAAGCGATCCAAAATGAATCGAAGACCCCATCCAAAAACATCCAGTATCATAGCCCAAGTCTTAGCTCAATCTCCAATCAGTGGTTTGTATTCCAAAAATCGTTTCCACAACATAAAAGCTTCAATCAAATAATGGGCCAAAGCCCTATTAAATTGATCAGAGGAGCTGGACAAAAGCAGGCTCGATAAAAATGAGTCTGAGCACCCAGAAAAGTTAGCGAGAAAGGCATACAGATATTTTACCCTAATATGATCATATAGATGACAACTAAGAAGAATATGGTCTAACGATTCAACTGAAACTCTGCCCACTCTGAAAATTTCCTAGTAGTGCTCCGACTACTTACAAAGTGCTCCAAAAAGAAGGCCTCCGACTCACACATGCAGAGGCTTGCGGTGGGGCTGCCGGCTGGGGCCCCTCTAGAGTAATGGCAGCTTGAAGTCTGTCGCCCTAGGCGCGTGTCTCTTGGGTCTGCCTTTCAGTCTGGCCCTGCTCTAGCAAGGCTGAGGTGAGACTGGGCTCATGTCCCGATGATAGGACCCCTTAACAGTCAGGGGGTGGTGATCCTGGGGTGAGAAGGTGGGACTTACCTTAATGAGGTGAAAGCCCAGACTTCAAGCTGCCATTACTCTAGAGGGGCCCCAGCCGGCAGACACACTGCAAGCCTCTGTATGTGTGAGTGGGAGGCCGTTTTGCTGGGGCACTTTGCCAGTAGTCAGAGCACTACTAGGAAATTTTCAGAGTGGGCAGGGAAGGAGTCAGTGGCAAGGATCTGGGGAGAAAAGACTAGGCCTGGGGGCAGCGCTGTGGCTGGGAGGCTTCTCTAAGCGGCTGAACTGCCACAGCTCCTCCTCCCCCCCTGCCGCCACAGCAGTACCACCTCAACCTGCACACCACCCACAGCTGGGCGTGGGGGAGGGGGGCACCCAGAGAAGCCCATCCCATGGGCCCTGGAAACCTTCTCTGCGACAGCAGCAATTACCTCATCACACGCACACACAATAGTGTAGTTTGGTGCTATGCATTATTGCAAGTGCACACATTGTCGCCATCATCTTTTCACTCTGGAGCATGCTGAGTAATGTAGTCAAGCAGCTCTGGAGAGCAAAGATGGCAATGAAAGTGTGCACACATGCAATAACAGCAAACTGCACTATGCGCATGCACATGATGGCTTTGGGAGGGCGTGGCTTTGTAGGGCAGCAACCTGAGAAGTGCCTAGGGCTAATAAAATCTAAATCTAGCCCTGGATGAGAGGATTAATATAAACACCTCTCTGAAATTAAGAAGTTAGAACCATTAGGAACAAAAGAGAAAAAAGAGCAAAATGATGAGTGGCTACTAAAAGGAAAGAGGAGAACACAAAGACAATAATAGCTCAGAAGAGCTACAACCCACAAACCACTTACTGAGGCTACTCTGGAATAAGCGGTTTGTGGATTGCAGTTTAAGGGAATAGTAGTCAACATTGTAAAAAATCAGCAGAAACACACTGAAAATTAAAAACAAAACATGCTCAGTAACAGGGCGAGTGACAAACAACAAGCATGTGATATTAAAATGCAAATGCATTGAAGCCTGAAAAGCACGAAAGCATGGTGAGATATAAGCAAGTGCCGAAGTAAGACACAATGTCACTAAAATGACGGTGGGGTGTGCTAATAGCCTAATACCTAGCACCTGAGGTCTTTTATAGGCCGTCTCAGCAGACAAAGGCACCAAAACTAGGACTCCATGAGACACCATGAGATACATACCGAGGGCATGCAGTGACAATGGGGATGATATTAACCCCGTGCCCCATCCATGCCATTCATGCAGTGCATGCAGCTCACGTGCAACCCCCACGAATCAGACCCCACATGTATCCCCACTATAGGGACTATGTTGTGTGCACAAACTGCATGTAAACTGTGCGGATTAGGTATTTAGGATTGGCCCCAATGAATGGGCCATCAATAAATGGAGCCAGCATCAATAAATCTACTGTAACCAAAGTTCTTTCCACCAATTTTGCAGATTATTTCCAACTACCAGCCTAAAAAAAAATTTCATATTAGCATATCTAATTACAGGGATAATATGTTTGCCCATGGGGGAATATGACCTTTACATTTACCAGTAACTGGAACCCTTTATGTAAGCAGCTGAGGGAAACTGAATAGGAAATTAAAAACTCTTTCCAGAGAACTCTGTATTCAGATAAATTATACGCTGAGCCACAGTTGGTCGATTTCACTAGTTATTTATCATACTTAAGTTATCAGTAGCAATAGGTCTTTATAGCACCAAAAGCAATCATTGGGCAGTAAACTCATTATTTATTTATTTATTTATTTATTTATTTAAAAAACTTATTACCAGCTTGGGGCGGCTTACAACAAGAAAAACAATTAAAACACATCATAAAAAGGAGGAAACACAGAAAACAACCCCCCTTACCCCCCCATCACCCCTCTCCCCTGCCAAACGCCTGGCGGAACAGCCAGGTCTCGCAACTTTTCCCAAAAGAAGGGAGGTCTGGGGCCAGCCGGGCACCCACTGGAAGGAAGTTCCACAGATGGGGTACGGCCACCGAGAATGTCCTCTCCTGCGTGGCCACCCAAGAAATTTGGGGGACCTCGAGCAGGGCATCCCCGGACGACCGCAGGGGCTGATCCAGGACACGGGGAGTGAGGTGGTCTCGCAGACAGGCAGGGTTCAGACCATTTAGGGCTTTACAGGTTAAAACCAACACCTTGAATTGGGCCCGGAAAACCACCGACAGCCAGTGCAGAGAGCGGAGCACTGGTGTAATATGCTCCCAGCAGCCCAGTCCCATTAGGAGACAGCCTGCCACATTCTGCACCAGCTGCAATTTTCGAGTCATCACCATGGGTAGCCCCACGTAGAGTGTGTTGCAGAAGTCTAGTCGCGAGGTGATGAAAGCATGGATAACCGTGGCCAGGTCAGAGTCCGAAACAAACGGCCGAAGCCATCGCACCAGGTGCACCTGGTGGAAAGCACTCCTTGCCACAGCCTCCACCTGGAAATCCAGGCGGAACTGCGTATCGAGAAACACCTCTAGACTCCGTACATGGGAGGTCAATGGAGTACAGACCCCATCAATGATGGGGGCCACCAATTCCATCACCTTACCCACTAACATCACCTTTGTCTTGTCAGGATTCAGCCGCAGTTGATTAGCCCTCATCCAATCCCTCACAGAAGCCAGGCACTGAGTAAGCACCTAGACTGCCGGGCCTGGGTCTGTTGAAAAAGAGAGGTACAGTTGGGTGTCATCAGCATATTGATGACACCGTATACTGAACCCCCTAATCACCACGCCGAGCGACTACACATACACGTTGAACAGGAATGGGGACAGAACAGAACCCTGTGGAACTCCACACGAGAGGTCTCAGTGTGATGAAAAACAGTTCCCGAGAACCACCCGCTGGGTTCTTCCGGTCAGGAACGAGCAGAACAATTTAAGAACAGTTCCACCCACTCCTGCACAGTCCCACAGGCGTGTCAGCAACATCTCATGATCAACTATATTAAACGCAGCCAACAGATCTAACAGGATCAGCAGGGTCGAACAACCCCAATCCATATCTCGGCGCAGGTCATCTACCAAAGCCACAAGTGCAGTCTCGGTGCCATAACCCGGACGAAAGCTGGATTGAGAAGGATCAAGAAAACCGATGCAATCAAGATGCCCCTGCAGCTGCTGAGCCATTACCCATTCAATAACCTTCCGTAAAAAGGGAAGGTTAGAGACAATCCGATAGCTGGAAGGGGAGCCAGCATCAAGCGATGGTTTCTTGAGCAGAGGCCGCACCACTGCCTCCTTGAGACAGCCCGGCACTCTGCCCTCCCGCAGGGAGGCGTTGACCACCCCAGCCAGCAACAGCCCCATTGTCTCCCAGCAGAACTTAACCAGCCAGGACGGGCAAGGGTCTAATTCAGAAGAAGTGGCCCTGACCGCCTCAAGAACATCCACCACATCGGCGGGCGTCACTGACTGAAACTGATCCCAGAAAACTAGACATGACGGGGCTTCCATAACCTCTGGTTCCCCTAGTGTAATAAATGCTGCATCGAAATCGTGGTGAATATGAGCGATTTTGTCCACAGAATAATCCACAAACATGTCACAGCGGGCAGTAAATGACTCCACTCCAAGATTGAGGGAGGCCAGACTGACCAGCCCCCGCACTACCTGGAACAGCTCCGCTGGACGGGATTTTGCGGACACTATGAGGGCAGCAAAGAACTCCCTCTTTGCTGCCCACATAGCCAAGGCATAGGCTCATAAACTGGCTCTATGCGACAGTTTATCGGCTTCAGCACGCGAACGACGCAACCATTGCTCCAACCGCTGCCCATCTCGCTTCAGCAACCGTTGCCCACATAGCCACAGCATAGGCTCATAAATTGGCTCTATGCCACAATCTATCGGCTTCAGCAGGCGAACGACGCCACCATCGCTCCAACCACTGCCCATCTCGCTTCAGCAACCACAGCTGCTCGGAAAACCAAGAAGGTCTGCGTAGCTGCTGCTGCCTGGGCAGCAGATGCCTAGGAGCTGTCTGATCAATGGCCTCCGTCAGCAAGATGTTCCATAGCATAATGAGGTCATCGATGAGACGGTTGTCAAGGTCAGAAGGTATTTTCCCCCAGAGCATTCCGGAACTGTTCCAGTTCCATCATCCTCCGGAGGCGAACCATCCGAATCAGATCAACACCCTTCCGGGGGCAGACGTGCGCTAGGAGTGAAGTCTGCAGGAGGTAATGGTCCGTCCATGACAAGGACACAGCTGATATCTCCCCCACTAACGGAACACCTGCCTCAAGGCCAGTGCAAAACACAAGGTCCAAGGTGCGTCCTCCCTGATGTGTCGGGGCGATAACCATCTGGGACAGGCCCATGGTTGCCATGGTGGCCATGAACTCATGCTCAGCTCCCCCAAGGGCAGCATCAGCATGAATGTTGAGGTCCCCTAAGACTACTGTCTTTGAGGACCGCAACACCACCCCCGACACCACCTCTGCCAGAGCATGCAGTCCACACAGGTAGGTGCACGGTATACCAGCAGCACTCCCAAACTGTCCCCTGCCAGATCAAACACAAGATGGAGACCTTTGATACCCAATATGGATTGCGCTGGATATCTTCTCACAGACCATCCCTCCTTAAAAATCATAGCTACACCGCCCCCCCGTCCACGGCTGGTGCTGCATGGAATACCCAGCTGGAACAAGATCAGCCAGAATAGGCCCCAATTCATTGTTCAGTCAGGTTTCCGTGATACATACGAGATCGGCAGCATGGTCCAGGATTGTTTCCTGGACTGTTGTCGCTTTATTAGCCACTGATCTCGCATTTAACGGCACCATCACAGGATCGGGGGCCCTCTGACCAAGAACCACCTGCTCCACTGCTTGGGAGGTAGTGAGCGGGACATGCAACAAGCATCTATCCCACCTCTCTGATCTCACCTCCCCCCTCTTAGGACCATATCTCCCCTGTCCCATCACGACCCCAATAGCCACGCCCTCTCCCCCCGATCGTCCTCCACGGCCCCGCCCCCCCGGCTGTCCCGCACTGGCAGTGGGGGAGATCCTCTCCCCTCTCCCCCAAAACCCTCTCCCCCCTCCCCTGGTCCCCCCCTCTCACAAGGAGACCAGAACCCCCCACCCTTATTAGGTCAAACCCCCCTCTCTCACCAGGGGGACGTGCCCAACCCTCCCCAACCCAGTACCCACTTGTCCCCCACATATGCAGGGGAGGAGTCATGTTCCCCTCAATCCTCCCCCAACCCCATCAACATATACCCTAACCACTGGCCCTATCCCGTAGCCAGCCTCCCCCAGCCCTCACCTAAGGGCCACACCCAACAGTCCTTAGGCGCACGGCCCTGCGGTTCCTCCTGGGTAAATGGTTTGATGTGTAGTCCTTGTTCAGTAGCACCGTCTGGCAGGAATCAAGTTTTAATTATTATTAAAAACAATAATTATGATTTAATAACTTTTTTCAGTTATCAATAATGGAAATCATTTTGAATGTGTTAAGGTGGAAAGGATAGAAAACCGAGTCCTTGAAGATCGTGTTGTGCATTCTCTCCAACATGCACAAAAGCAGTCGCCATGGGTGAGTCAATGGCCCTTTTCACACAAACACTCTAATACTGATAAAATGGGTGTTACATTTTATTATACATGTTGTAGGGCTGCAGGTGTGCTCTATGGCTGCCCTGCAACATGTATAATAAAATGTAACCCTCATTTTATCAGTGTTAGAGTGTGTGTGTGAAAATGGCCAATGAGTGCTAGGGCTGAAATAAGCAGCTAAATTGCTGCTTGCAAGAAACGTTGCCCTATCAGAAACTGGGATCCATTTCCTGACTGGTTCCCGATACCAATGCAATTTCTCAATGCTCACAATATCACAAGATACTATTCTAATTTACTGACTTTCCGTTACTTCTGTTCTTTTATCGCTTACTGCACTGCTGAGGGTACCATTTTACTTCTAGGTTTAATGTTTATTGTTTCTGCATTTCTGAGCCAATCACTGTGCGAATAAGCCCATCCGTTAACCTCTACCCAGTGCCCCTTAACCTCCACTCCAGTGCTTCCAGTTAGAATTGTTGTTCTATGTTGTTACATTTGCTTTGACCAACCTGCAGCTGGATTGCAGAATAGAAAAGAAATCTGTGTACCAGCCAATGAGTGACAAGGAAGCCCAAGGGAAAACAGAGTGGAAGAAATGCAGTATTGGTTCGGTATTACCTCTTGGGATTTGAAATGGATGGCAAAATGGTAAATAGAATCCTGGTAAGTGGGAAATCGTTAAACGAGAAATGAAATGTTGGTTGAGACATTACCGAGTATTAAGAGGTTCTCGATTCAACTGACATGGTATCGGGAACTGGGATTTTGATGAGATTTCTGATTTTGGTGAAATTTCGTTTCACTGAGCACCTTTTCAATGACAAAAGTTGCATATCTCCAGTAGCAAATAATGCTAAGGGTCAAAGGGAAGTCAGCAAATGAATCCCAAAGCAAGCAAATAGCTCCCCTGGTTTATACACACACACAGCCTATTTGTGCAGACATATAGATCTGAATATTTGACACTATTTATTTTAGAAGCCATGGGGATTATGAGGATGCTGGTAGAGCCTTATGATATAGTATACAGGTCCCATGCTTGCTGAAGCAGTGAAAGGGTTAACTTCCTGAAGCTGCATCCAGGTGGAAGGCCCATGGGAGACCGTTCAGCATGTCAGTTCCAGAAAACAAGTAGTTTCATGCAGCAAGCACCAAACTAATGAAACCTGGTTTTCTAAGCAAAGAAAATGCTTGGCATAAAGTAATGGAATTTAGGGGCTAATAAAGAGGCATACCTCTCCTCCAGGCACACCATTTTACAAAATTTGAGTTTGTCTTTAGGGTGGCCGCCTCTCCAGGTTTTGGCCAAAGATTCTGGGTTTTGTTTGACTCAGAATCTCTGGGCTCCAGAGGAAGCTTCAGTTTCTCCAGATCAGCAAGGGGAGTCCGCTGCATAACCTGCGAACTCACGGAGAGTGCAGGTCACTACTGGGAAGACAGGCAGCACAGCCGTCAGATAGAAGGATCAGGCACAGGCGTAGTCAAGTTGGAGTGTAGGTCAAACCAGGTAAGCAGATAGCACGGCTGTCAATCAATGAAATCGGGCAGAAGCCTAGTCAAACTGGAGTGTGGGTGAGCAGATAGCACAGGCATCAGAAAGTGGATTCAGGAGGAGGCGTAGTCAAGTTGGAGTGCAGGTCAAACTGGGTGAGCAGATAGCATTAGCATCTACAGAGCAAAGTGAGGGCAATGACAACAGGTTTGAAAGGCAAGGAGGCAGGAGGGTGTGCAGAGGCAGGGAAGGGTAAGGTAGGAGCTGGGAGAGTGGGTTGGTAAGACACTATTTTCTTAGTGGTTTCGGCTTATAGAGAGGATACACACACACACACTAACATGGCCCTGCCCCCTGCAGTTGGAAGCCTAGAGAGAGGTAGTAACCCTACTTCTCTTATTTTGGGGCATTCCAAATTTGATCAAAAACAACCAGTGGTATCAAAAGTTATTAACGGGTGTGGGGGATGGGAGAAAAATACATAGTAAACCAGGCTGAAAAGGGCAGGTATTTAATCAGGAAAATGAAATGGTTTCAGGGCTCTCAGATGGAAGGACTGGGCGTTTTTAGACAATACCGTGTTTTTCCTGGACTTCTGAGTCCAGAAGAAACAAACTCACGTGCATGTGCGTGTATGTTAGACATTCACCCCTGCTACCACAGCTGGCCAGGCACCACTGGAAAGAGTGGCCGCCAGGCAACTCGCACATACTTGAAGATCCAGATTTGTAAAACCTTGATATTGGGGTTTTATAAGTCCAGATCTCCAAGCATGTGCGAGTCCTGCAGCGCCCGCTGTTTCCAATGGTGCCTGGCTGACTTCCAATAGTGGGGGTGAATGTCTACCCCTTCCCCCATGCAAGTTTGTTTCTCCTGAACTCAAGAGGTCCAAGAGAAATGTAGTCTTGCCTAAAAATGACCTCTTTCTCTTGCCTCCTAATCCAGGAAGAAAAGAGTTGGGAGACGAAGAGGCATAACCAAGGGACTAGGAGACACTGGGGAACAGGCTGCTTTATGCATGCCAGAAGAGTCAACACCACATGAAAAAACATTACGGAATTCCCTTTTCTTTTGATTTTCAGTAAATGAAAAGGAGTCTACCAGAGGTCTTTACTGTGGATTCTACCTAATGACCCAGAGCTAAAGAAAGCCTGTATTTGCCAGTCTGGAAACCAGCCAGAACAGGGAGGCTCCAGGGTGAGAGGCCGGTGCCTTCAAACTGGCAAACCCAACAAATGGTATGATAAGGAGTGTAGAGTTGCTAAACGCAAACTTATTCAAGCCAAGAATAATTGGATTAGATCTGTTATGGAGGAAGCGTGGTTAATGGTCTTGAAAGAAAGAAAGAAATACAAGAAGCTAATCCGAGCTAAAAATTTGCATCATGCATCTCTGATCTGGGCTTGTTTGGAAATGGCGGTAGCCCTTAATGATTCCACCCAGTTCTGGTGTATTATTAAGAATAAGGTTAATCCTATGACTCCTTGTATGGTACCACCAATAACAGAGGAGACATGGATTCTTTTTTTTCAAGACCTTTATAAATCAAAGAATAATGAGGATTGCCTAGAGGAAGCGAGCAACTTTATGGAAATGGAACAAGCTGTTTGTGAACCTGGTTTTGACCTCTGTGTAAGGGAGAGTGAGGTAATTGACACTATAATCTCCCTGAAATGGAATAAGGCACCTGGGCATGACTTTATGATTTCAGAGGAACTCCAAGTTAGCCCTGAGTGGTGGGCTCCCTTGTTAGCCAATTATTTTTCTTTGGTAAATAAATTGAAGAATGTGCCAAGGGATTGGGGTCTAAGTATCTTGATCCTGTTATTTAAGAAAGAAAATATTGGGGATCCAGCATGTTACAGACCTATAAGTTTGCTCCCAATTATAGGGAAGGTGTACACTAAGATTCTTCTAGGATATTTAGAAGACTGGGTGTATGGCTGCGATTTGATCCCAGATGAACAAAATGACTTCTGCAAAGATAGGTCCACAATGGACAACAGTTTTGTACTTTCTCATATTATCGTGAAGTATACTAGAGTCAGGATGGGGAATCTCTTTCTAGCTTTCATTGTTCTTAAGAAAGCATTTGATTCGATTCCTAGGGCGCTTCTATGGAGGAAATTACATCAGCTGGGAATCAATAGGGATCTGTTAGATCTCTTAATCCAGATCCATACAGAAAATGCGACTAGAGTTAGGCTGGGAACAGAAGGGACCTTGACAAAGCCCATGCCCGTTATGAAAGGGGTGAGGCAGGGCTGCGTTTTAGCCCCATTACTGTTCAATCTTTTTATGAGTGACCTCATCCCGGTATTACAGTCATCTACCGAAGGTTAAAGAATACGTAGTTCCAGCCCTGATGTACACTGACGACGTAGTGTTATTGTCCCAAGCAAGAGGAGGAATGGTAAACCAGCTGCATAATTTGATGAAATTCTGTGCTACAAATAAGCTCGACATTAATTTTGACAAGTCACAAATTATGGTATTGGGGTCCAGAAGGAAAAAATATACCTGGAAGATAGCTGGGAGAGAGTTTTTGCAAACAGACTCTTATGGATATTACCTTTTGTAGCAATGGCCAATGGGTGAGACATTGGAAGCAGATGGCGTTCTGCTGCTAAAGCTATTTTAAGACTGGCTGCCAGAACGGCACCAATCAGGACTTCCCTTATTTTGAAGATATTTAGGGGTAAGATTCAGTCTATATTGATGTACGGAGCAGCTGTAATTCTGTTATGTATCAATTAGGCAATAATGATCAGAGACACAAGCAGGATCAGGTTTGGACAACTCAGTTCAGTTTATTCAGTCACAGGTCTCAGGCTGACACTATCCAACTAGGCCCATGAGAATAAAATTGTCAAAATCACTTTCTAAGCAGAAAATGTATTTCCAAGGCCACAGTAACAAACCCCAGCCAGCCACTATCTTTGAGAACACAGAAAGAGGTCTAAGAGAAACAAAGGGAGTTTGTAAGAAAGGGAGGTGCCCTCCCCTACAAATAAACAGTAACTCCCTAAAAACTCCCTGAGAACTCCAAACTAGCTTGGTTGCCATGCTCCAAGTGATAGCATAATGAATAGCCAGCTTATTCTCTGCACCTGGCAAAGGGAACCCTGCAACATGTATCCCCAATAAATGAAGCTATAAAAGGGAAAACCCAGCCCCTTATCCCTTGTCATTAGCGCTAGCGGCCACTAGCATTGCAGTGAGCCGTGTGGGCTTTTGACCCTTACCGTCGCTCTCAAAAGATCCAGAGACCCCCGGGCCAGCCATCTGCTGGGCCCTCTCCCCTTCTCCTCTGAACCAGCCTGCGTCTCGGACTGTGCCTCTGACACGTAAGATATCATGGGTTACTGGGGTTTGTAACTGAGAACACTGCCATGTCCAGATGTTAAGTGTCTATCCAATAAAACTGAGTTGTACCTATATACTTTGGCTTGTTAATTGGCAACCTTCGATCCCATGTGGGTAAATTGAGGCATGCCACCTCATTTGTCCCTTGGATTCATTTCAATTCCATCAAATAATCTGGCAGAATTAGAGGTGGTGCAGAATACATTCTTACGGAGCTTATTAAGAGTACCGCAGGGTACGTCAGGAGCAGTTGTGAGAGCGGAAACAGGCACCCTCCCGGTGGCCTGTATTGGGAGGCGGTCTTGTCTCCGCTATTGGTCCAAACTATGCACCTGGAAGGGTTCTACCCTGGCGGTACAATGCTTATTAGAGGAGATATCCAACGAAGGAGTGCGACAGTACCCTTGGTTGACTGAGGTATTAGCCCATTTAAGAGCTATGGGCTTATCCTTCGCCTGTTTGGGGGGAAGGATTTTGCCCAGCAAAGGCACCTGATTACCTCCAAAACTGCAGATATAGCTGGGCAAGAGGATATTGCGGCGGTGTCAGTCTGGAAGGCCGCACCATGGTACTCGTCTTTTTAAAAAGATCATAGGTTTGAGGGTTATTTGGATAAGATAAGGGACCCTAATTTGCGCAGAAATTTTACCCTCTTGCGTTTCCAATTAATTTATTCAGCTGTTACTATGGGCCATTACAAGGGCATATCACGCTCTAGTTGTTTCTGCCCATGCAATAACTTGGATATAGAAAATCTACCACGTATTTTGTTTGACTGTGCTTTCTATACTAATATAAGGGACATATGGATTACCCCTATATGGAAAGGGAAGATTTATCTTTCCTCAGATCAAAGGATAAAGAAGCTATTAACCATGCAGTCAGAAGAACTGGGCTGGGTGGCTACCTTTGCTATGCTTGCTAGTAAAATTCGGAAAGAGATGGTAGCCTGATGGATTTGCTGTGCCCAGTGGGGATAAAAGATATGCAAATGGCATACATACTACTCTAGGTGGGTAAATCATTGTTATCAGAGTTAAGTAGGAATAACTGAGTGCTGTATTATAAGGTACTGTCTAGTCGAATGATTATCCGATATATTTTATTATGTCTATATTTTAGTATATATGTATTGCTATTTATTTTTACTTTATTGTATTTGCCTTAATTGTGTGAATTTGACCATGGCGAAAGCTAGAGTCATAATACATTATTATTATTAATTTATTATTATTATTATTATTATTATTATTATTATTATTAGCTTTTGTTTTGTGGCACATTTCCCTTTATTTTCTGTGGATGGGCTCTACAGCCCTAAGACAGTCTTATGGGGGGAGGGGAGGGGAGGGGAGGAAACAGCATATATATAAAACTAAAGTCCAAGATCTGATATCATGCTTTTCAACTTGACTGAGGTAGGGCAGAGGAAGGACCTGGGCTCCACCTGAGCCAGCCTCAATTGAGCCTTCCCTAAACGGAGCTGTAAGCAGGAAGGAACTATAGAGACCTGCATGAGAGAGGCACAGGAGTACAGTAAATGATCAGTTATAAGGTGAGAATGGGATCAATAAGATCTAGTCTGTTCTAGAACTGAAATAAATTGACACATTTTTGTTTGCGATTATTAACATTTTGATAACTATCTGAATAAATATCTACACCTGATATTTATCTGTATACTTGGATATTTTGTTTTGGATTCTCCAATTTTCCCAGTTATTTCAGTTTGGATAGTCAGTTATTTGACTGAATATCTGGACCAGAATGACCGAACAGAGATAAACCAACCTAGAAAACTGAAACAAATATCCAAACAAAGCAGAGGCAAATGTAGTTGGTATCCACTTTGTTTGACCTGATTTGAAGCAGGTAAAATTGTTGAATATGACCTTTGGTGCATATACTCATTTCAGCTCTAGTCTGCTCTCCTATATAGCACAGGACAAAGAATTTATTTCAACCATTACTGTACCAAGCCCACTAAATTCAATCATCCCTTCTTCTTCCCAGGAAAAGCCTGCAAGAACAAATAGATGCTCCAACATGTTCCAAAAATCTCATGAACCCATCAGAGCAGGGTCCATCACAAACACTGACCTGCCACCTGCCCCCTCACATCTAGGAAAGGGATGGAATCTTGAATGCCATAGATGACCCCGACAGCCACAGTATGTGAAAGGGGGCTGCGACATTGACAGACCCAATTTCATTCAAGACATTTGTTGCCAGAGTACTGACCCATGAAGGTCTTGCTCTTTCAGAGGCTTTTCACAGCACTCTGCTACACATAAAACGAAGCAACCTCAAAACCATTAGAGAGCCCTCATGATGTCCTACTCTCCATAAGGCACCATTTGATTGCTCCACCATATTTTGTTACATAACCAATCCATTTCAGGAAAAGCACTGCTGACACCAGCACTAACATAAGAACGTAAGTAGTACCATACTGAGTCAGACCAATGGTCCATCAAGTCCAGCATCCTGTCCTCTGACAGTGGCCAATCTCAATCACATGGGTGTGAGGTTCCACGAGGTTTTTTTGGGATTGAAAAGGAATGGAAAACCCACGAACCTGTTACAGCAGTCAATGCCTTCACACAAGGGACTCCTATGGGGAGCGGGTGCTCACGCTTTGACTGGAAAAGAAGTTCCCTCAGGGTATAAGGTGGCCCACAAAGCCTCGTTAGAGACAGGGCTGTTTCATCATAGGGAATGGGATCAGTAGAAGCGTGTGCAAGCCCCCTCCTCTGACCACAGGGGGACAAGGTCCCTGCCCACACGTCCACACCCCTTCCGAACCCACAGTGCAAGGGGGGGGTGTACCGCATGAGGGAGGGTAAGGAAGGGGGAGAAGATCTGGGGAAGGGGGAATGGGAACGGTGGAAACTGCCACCAGCCTAAGGGGATGACAATCAGGAATTACCAGGACTTAGAAATATTAGTGCACCCAAACGACAACACACTCTCTCAGACAGCTACTCACTCACCAGACACTCCACGCGTACACGCCACGCACTCTCCTCACACACCCACGCTCTCCGAAATCACGGTAGGGATCTCAGTCGCACACAATGCTCCGGGGGCCAGCTTCACAGTAGTACTGATCGCCGGCAAGTGAAGACTGTGGCCGCCGGCATTAAATCCCCTTGGCCCCGCCCCTTTGCGCTTGCAGACGCACTGAGCGTCTTAACATCAATTCTGGCCCCGCCCCCTGTTTCTCCGAGGCTACGGCATTTTCCCTAGTGTCTCCCTGAGCTTGCTGCTCTGCTTCCGGGTCCCGGGGAACGTTGCTGGCATCTTTCTCTGCTGATCCTATTCCACTATTCCCACGTATGTCAAGGGCGCTGTTACCTTGTGTGACGTTCTGGGGTTTGGGGTTCCTACTCTTCCTGGGGGTTCCCTTCCATCCCCGTACCCTGACAGTGGGAGAAGAACCAACAGTCACAATGGGCAATCCATTCCCCGTTGTGCACTCCCAGCTCCCGACAGTAAGTAGTTCATCCCGTAAGCTACTTGGTTAACAGTCATTAATGGGCCTACTCTCCAAGAACGTATGCAGTCCTTTTTTAAACCCAGCTATACTCCTGGCCTTCACAACGTCCTCTGACAACAAATTCCATAAGTTAATTATGCGTTGAGTGAAAAAGTACTTCCTTTTATTTGTTTTAAATCTGGTGGCAGCTAGTTTCATGGAATGCCCCCTAGTTCTAGTACTATTTGAGAAGGTAAATAACCATTCCCTATCTACTTGTTCCACACCACTCAAGATTTTATAAACCTCTATCATGTCCCCTCTGTCTTCTCTTCTCTAAGCTGAAGAGACCCAGCTTGTCAAGCCTCTCTTTGTACGGAAGCCATTCCATACCCTTTATCATTCTCGTTGTCCTTCTCTGTACTTTTTCTAGTTCAGCTATGTCTTTTTTGAGGTGGGGCCACCAGAACTGCACGCAATATTCCAGGTGCGGTCTCACCATTAATATGTATAGAGGCATTATGACATCCTCAGTTTTATTCTCTATCCCTTTGTG
>QEPC01008200.1:1493613-1506803 GCA_003113815.1 Sphenodon punctatus
GTGGTTGAAATTGACCCCATGTGGGTATTCAGTGTGGCGAACATCTGGCGGCCGCCGAACAGACGTGCAGGGCACAGTGACCACATGTAGGTATTCAGCGTGGTTCACTGTGATCTCGTCACGTCTGAAAACACCCCATGCTGAACAGACGTGCAGGGCACAGTGACCACATGTAGGTATTCAGCGTGGTTCACTGTGATCTCGTCACATCTGAAAATACCCAGAGTTGGGAAATCAATTGTACATCACCAGTAGATATACTTTGGAGTCCTGTAAGATCAGTTACAGTTCACTGAGGTGGTCTCAAATTTTCAAATGGTAAACTCCTAATGCCTTGATCACTGCTCTCAATAGAATTTCCCAGTACAGCTTCAGATAAACTTATTGAGCATGCCCGTAGCTGCCACTTTTCTTCTGAATGCTTCTGGACATTTGCCACAGAGTCACTTTCTGCAGGTGTGCACTCCAGTCCTCCCCCCGTAGTAACTTCTGAAGCTGGCAGGCCGGTTACAACCAAATGTTTGGTAGAGGGCCAGAAGGTCCAAAGGCAAATAGGTGCATTTGGAGATTTGCCCCTTTTGTAGGCAAAATATTACAGACTTATATACTGAGTGTTGTGCCTCCTTAGAGAACCAAGTTCCACCACCTCAGATACTTGCTCTCTGGAATGACTTTTTAAATAAATTGTTTATTTGTCTGGTTTATCATTTCGTTAATCATTTAGAGTTCAGCAGGATTTACTCCATTGCCAAGGCAATAGCTCCTGAAGGTATTGTTTTTACTCCAAGGGGTTGAGAATAGCAACCTGCACTTCTGTTATATTTGCATTTTAAATGCTTCTATTTACACTAAAGAACATCTAACTGTGGATCAGAGAACAATTTCCCTCGGGTTTTCTTCTACTTTGTCATTATTTCTGATTTAGCCCATGCATGAAGTGAATGTTGGTTGGGCTTGGTGGAACATGTAAATCCTTCAGAGCTTCTATCAATGCTACTTCGGGAGCTGACAGTTTTGAGTGAGTTACAGAAAACATCATACTTACCAGAGGTTTCCTTATGTCACCTTTTTAACCTGAAGGGTGGTGAGTATGGAAAGCACAGAAAGATAAGACAAGCAGACATAGCCAGAGTGAAAATGTGCACATTTGTAGTCGAAGAAACAGTTCTGTCACTGGCAATTACAGCTGTATCATCTGCATAAATAAGTGTTATGTTAAGAGAGCAGATGTTCAGCAGCAGTGAAAATATTTTTTCACTCAGCGTACAATTAGGTTGTGGAATTTACTGCCAGGGAAGATGGTCAAGGCCAGCAGTATAGCTGAGTGTAAAAGAGGTTTGGACAAGTTTCTGGAAGATAGTTCCATTAACAGCTATTAGCCAGATAAGATTGGGGAACAAAACCCTTTACTGTTGGGAGCCTGGGGATGACCCACAGGGAATGGATAGCATGGTGACCTGTTGGGTGCTTCTCCTAGGCCCCCGTGACTGGCCACTGTCGGAGACAAGATGCTGGGCTCGATGGACCGTTGGTCTGACCCAGTATGGCACTTCTTATGTTCTTATCATTAGTAACACAGCAAATAAATGTGGGCTGAAGACAGAAATGCTCTCAAAAAATATTTTGAGCACGGTCCACCCTCCTCCCTGATAGGTAACAGTGCCTGATCTGACTGAAAAAGAACATGCTATTAGGGATAGTATTTAAAAGGAGTATTTTAAATATCCCTCATAATGCCAACTTGGTTTGGTCAAACTGTTGTGAGAGTTTAAGGAAAATAGATGTTCTAAGTCTGACTGTTCTTTCTCTAAATTGCAATATTTTTAAGATCAGTGCTCCACAGAACTCAATTTTCTGTCATTGTACATTATTCACTGGTGAGCTAAGACATTTACAAACACATATTTGCAGAGGGTTGGTTTTTTGTTTTGCTTTTTAGAAAGGGTGTCTCTTTTAGAAAGGCAATAAAGACAAAGTAGTAAAGTGATATCTTTTATTGGACCAACTATAGTTGGTCGTATAAAAGATATCACTTTACTACTTTGTCTCTATTGCTTAAATACAGCAAACCCTGCTTTCTTTTAGAAAGGGTGTATTTTTATCCTTCATTAAATAAACTTTTTTTCTGTTTACAGCATTAACATTGGCTTTATTCAGCTTGCTGTATTCCATTATGATAAATAAGTTAAGAATTTGTAGTAATCTCCATAAAACAAGTTTTAGTGCTGCTGGGGGTGGGGAGGATTTTAACAACAATTACTGTCAGGTGTTGCTTCACTTACACAATTCTGGAGCATCAGTGGTCGCCCCCAAGACTGTCAATGATAATTAATGGATTTCGTGGTGTTACATACGTAGGCGTTTTTGACGTGGATATCAAGTAGGGTTGCCATAATGCAAGTTTTTAGAGGCCACTTATGAGAAACGCAGATTGCAGGGCTGCATTGGAGCCAGTGCAGCCCTGCAGCTGTATGTCTCATGCGTCCTCTAAACATTTGCATATATGGCAACTCTAAAATCAAGATATAGAAAATGCAGCATCTACTTAATTTTTTTCACAACAGCTATAAACCCCAGAGCTAGCCATGTCTAAATTGTATGCAGAAGAAAAATAGTATCTTGAACAAAGGCTTCTCTGGCATGATATTTTTGCATGTTAAATTCTGCATGCATTATACAATCAAGTACAAGCTCACTCAAAAAACACATAAAACAATCCCCGTTAGAGTCTTGCATATTACCTTTGTACTGAAGCATAACAAAATTATGCCCTCATTTGAACTTGTAGACTAACATAGCTTTCAAAAGGATGAGCTAATGCACCAAATTATGTAATATGGCTTATTTTGACATGTTGGCCGAGTAAATGTACATGCCACCTTGACCCAAACAGCTTTCTGTTCACCAAACAAGATATATTGTCATTTTTTTTGCGTATAATGCAGAGGACTAACAAATGTTATCTGAACCAGCATTCCACGTGATGTTAAAAACTCCTCTCTGTGTTGCCTAATGTGGGGAGTACAGTGAGAATGTCAGTAACAGACTATGTGAGATCCCACTGATCTTGAACCCCAACCCACGTGGCTTCCCACATATTCTCTGGCTCTGCACCACCAGGACAGCCATCATCAGCAATCACCCCCCACCCCCAGCAGTAATGTGTACTAGCAGCCTTGGGTGACAGGCAATGGGTGAACTCATACGTAACTATGCTAAACTCTGATGTCTGCGGGGCCCTGGAAGCTGTATAATCAACCCCAGATGATCACTTGATCGCTGTTGCGTGTGAGTGAGACACTCCGAGTTCTAGCCCCGCTTTAAACTCGGATCTGATTAATAGATCTGCCTCTCAGACAGATCAGAGCCTCCCTTTAAAGAGGAGGTACTGGGACGAAGTGGAGTCCCATACTGGCCTGGCCCAGCCTCCCATCAGGGAAACTCCCAGGCAACTGGCAACTCGCCCTCCTACCCATATGGGGACTCTGAGTCAGGCAGGCAGGCAAGGCACTTCCCAGGGATGCCTCAGATGGACGACAGGTGGTGAGTACAGGCCTATGGCCTCTGACAGGGAGAGTGCACAGGCAACGGATGGGCCCTTCCTCCTCAGAAGGATCAGAGCCTCCCTGTAAGAGGAGGCGCTGGGAAAAAGTGGAGTCCTATGCTGGCCCAGCCTGGCCTCCCTCCAGGGAAACTCCCAGGCAACTGGCACACCACCCTCCTACCACTGTGGGGACTGAGAGGCAAGCAGGCAAAACCTTTACTAGGGCTCCTAAGACAAATGGCAGAGGTGGTGAGTAAACCCCACTTGTGCAGTTTGTGTGCCTTCACTAGAGCCCAATCCTCCCGCTTGACTTCAAGCTCCTTGAGGAACGGTTCAGTCAGGGGATACAGCTCCCACAGGGAGTGTGGACATCATTCCCGCTCAACAGGGCACTGTCATAGTAGCTCAGTTGCTGGGGAGGGCCCCAAATAAAGTCTCAGACATTTTAAAAGGCTCAGGCCTGTTGGAAACACACAATGCAGGTTTCCAGCAGGGTAACCTCTCCCTGGTCAGAGAGGTCCCAATTTAATTCCCCTGACCCTGCCCAGGTACCAAAAGGGTATGTAGAGCTTTCTCAAGACCCTGTACTGCTTGACATTGACGAAGAAGTGGGGGAGCTCTCGGATCACAAAGTAGATGATCCCATACCAAAAGCAGGGACTTGCATATTCTAACCTGAGTTTTTGAACGAATAGCCTAAAAGGTAGCAGCTTGCATTGGGCTGTCTATTCCAATCCCGCCTCCCTCCTCCTGAGAGGGAGAAACTGGCTGATGAGCTTCATTTGATCCTGCCTCAAGACCTCCTTTTGTAAGTGTCTGCCACTGCCTTCATTATATCTTAAGCTGCTTAAGGCAGAGTGGGCTCAACCAGCCAAACTGAAGGGCATGCCCACTCTAACCAATAGATTCTACTCCCTTTCTGAATCCCGGTCAGGGCCTTTTGTAATGCCAAAAGTAGATGCTGGAGCCTCTGATCTTGATACGGCTTCAGTCCTTCCCACTGATGGCGAGGGCACCCCCAAAGATCCACTTGATTGCTAGATTGAAGTCTTTCTACACAGAAACTTTGAGGCATTGTCCACAGCACACAGAGCAGCCATAATAGTCTCCACTTTTTCCAGAGCCCTTGTTGTGTGGATCAAGGATCTGAATGCCATGGCTTCTACTAAAGAACTCAAGGATGGGCTTAAGAGGTTATTGGTGGCAACATCATTTGTAGCATAAGCAACCCTGGATGCAGCTTGATTTTCAGCATGAGCGATAGCAAATAGTGTGACAGCCAGGAGGGCTGTATGGTTGAGGGCATGAGGGCATGGAGGCTGATTATCAAGCTAAGATGATTCTCTCTGCTGCTCCCTATCATGGTGATACGCTATTCTGAGAATAGCCATGACTTACGAACCATAGTGAGTCTCCAGGAAGAAGCCCCAATTTCGTCAAACATTTCACACCTTCAAGTCTTCCTATAGAAGAGCAGATTCCCGAAATAATAAACCACAATGATAGCATGGGAACAGGTCCTCAGGCCAGGGCCCTAGACACCCTCACAGATAGGATAAGGCTCCTGCCTCCAGAACTTCCTGACTACAGGCCTTGCCCCCCACCAACAGTGGTCACTGAGGGACATCTCAGACTATTTCCCACATCTGGGAAAATACCACCTCTGACTGGTGGGTGAAGGGAACAGTGACCAAAGGTTATGCTATAGAGTTCCTATTACACCAGAACCCGTCTTCATTGCAGTTCCTAAGGCTAACTGCTTGACCAACCCCAAACCATGATCAGTGCCATCAAACATGTCCTGTAAATAGGGACTATAGAAGCATGGGACAGAGGTACTCACATCTGTACTCCATATTCTTTACAGACCCCAAGAGCAATGGAGACATTCGAGCCATCCTGGATCTGAAGCAGCTAAACCATTTCCTGAAATTAAGAAAGATTCAGAATGGAGACACTATGCTCAATGCTCCTCGTGCAACAGCCAGGGGATTTTCTCGCTCCCATAGACTTAAGGGAAGCATATCAGCATATTCCCATCAGGCCAACTCACCAAAGATACCTCTGTTTCACGTATAGACACTTTCACTACCAGCACAAGGCACTGACTTTTGGATTGGCCTCCTCGCCTAGGATATTCTCCAAGGGACTAATAGTTCTAGTGGTGTTTCTCAAGGTATCTAGATGACTTCTTGGTAAGAACACAGTAATCCCACGAGTGTCAAACCACTGTTCAGAAAACAGTGGACCGCCTGCAGGAGTATGGGTTCATTGTCAACTGGAAGAAAAGTTCCCTGGTTCCATCTCAATGTTTGATGCACCTGGGACTGCTGATAAAACATATCAGCAGACAGGGTCTATCTGACTGAGGACAGAGAAGACAAAATTCATGAATTGCTTCAGACAATCCAACAGTCCACGATAACACCNATAAAACATATCAGCAGACAGGGTCTATCTGACTGAGGACAGAGAAGACAAAATTCATGAATTGCTTCAGACAATCCAACAGTCCACGATAACACCCCTGATGTCTCTGGCCAGGTTTGTTGATGTCATGCATGCTAACAGGTTCTTGGGCCTGCTTCCATTTTTGGCCCCTTGAACAGTTCTTGTTGAGATGGCAGACCCAAATAGTGGCCACAAGAGAATTGGTACACAATGGGTCTTCCTATCAAGGACCCCTCTAGCATTCTGATAATGACAGATGCGAGTCTCCTAGGTTAGGGGGCCACTGCGAGGGAACACCAGCCCAGGACAAATTAACAGCAGCCAAAGTAACCCAACACTAGGGCGGAGCTACGGGCGATTTACCTCGCACTTCTACACTTCAAAGCAAAGATCCTGACTCATCATGTTTCAATTCACACCGACAGAATTATGTCAATGGCCTATGTCAATGGAAAAGGGGGCACCAAGTCAGAGACTCTTCACAACAAGTCACCCATACTTCTCTCATGGCAGAGCGCAATATCCTATCTCCAGTGGCAAGACATGTCTGAGGGGAGTCCAGCACACAGAAGGTGTAGATGCATTGAATCAACTATGGCCCTGCCAGCTCCTATACGCATTCCGACCAATTCGCCTTCTACCAGCAGTACTGAGAAAGATAAGGCGTCAACAGGCACAGATAATCCTGATAGCACCCCATTGGCCACGAAGATCATGGTACTCAGGGAATCAAACAATTACGAGTTGCTCTTAGCATCCTTCTTCCACTGGCAGACAATCTTCTGTTACAAGGCACTGTCTAATTTCACGCCCTCAGCAATCTTCGACTCACCACTTGGAGATTGAGCAGGAGCAACTGAGCTCTTTTGGATAGTCAAGCAAGTTTCTGGAGACTAGGGCTGATGCGGCAGCAGCTTTTACCGCGCCGCGATTCCGTTCCGCCATTTCGGAACTGCCCACGCCACACCGCGACTTTTCTGCGGATATTCCGCTAATTCCGCCGGAATTCTGCAAATCGCGGAATTGCGGAAAAATTGCGGAAAAATTGCGGAAATCGCGGAAAACCGCTATTCCGCTATTTTTTGGCGCTGGCGGAATTGCGGAAATAGCGAAAATGTCATGTTTCCACGATTCCACTAAGTTGCGGAATTAAATAAGCGGAACCGCGGAATGAAACCGCGGAATGAAAGCCTCTGCCATGCCGTTCCACTAATTGCGGAAACACTGTTTCCGCCGGAAATAGCTACCGCTGCGATATTCCGCTACAGCCCTACTGGAGACTCTCCTGGCATACAGGGTGATTTACACCACCACCTGGAAGGCGTCTGTATCCTGGTGGAAACTCTTCACAGACAGCCACCCTCAGCAGGTGGCAATAAGGTATTAATTTTTTTCCAAGACGACCTAGAAAAGGGTCTCACTATGAATTACTACAAGTGTTACTAAAAATTCTGACATCTAACGTAGCCTTCCGCATTGCCAAAATTTTGGCCAAGAGAAGTTCTGAATTCGGGGGCCCTATCAGATCTGAAATTATGTTGCTTTGACAAGGACAAAGTCTCTCTACATTTATATCTGGGGTTTGGTCACAAAAGTGAACTCTTCCTTCCATATGAATCAAGACACAGAGTTGCTGTTATTTTTCCCAAATAATGGGCAATAGGTGGCTTAGAGGATGTAATTCTCTAGCTTATACTTCAGCTGGACTACAGGTGGTGTCACAGCTACAGGCAGTGTAGGTGTCACAGCCCTTTCCCTTTGTACTGTGACTGCCAGCACGGCTTTGTTTCAGGGAGTCACAACAGACAATATTTATAAGGCAGCATGTTGGTCATCTGTCCACCTTCATACGTCATCACAATATTAACACTTGGGCTTGTCCGGTTTTTGGCCACAGGGTGCTCCAGGCGTGAACCCCTCGGACAGATAAGGTGAAGGAGAATTTGATAAAACGTATTGCCCGCCCTAGTTGGTGGATTCTCGGGGGTACTGCTTGAGTACATCCCAGCACAGGACTGCCTACCTGCAGCACAGACAAAGGAAAATGTTGAGACTTACCTGGTGAAATTTCTTTCATGTCTGTGGCACAGGCAGGCAGTCTGACCCACCGGTTGTTTTTTTTATCTCCTTAACCTTGATGCCTTTTGTCCAGTTCACACAGTTTCGCGGGGAGAGGAGGGGGGGGGGGAGACTCTTAGTCATTTCAACACTGTTGGTTCTCAGGTTCTCTTTGATTAGTCCTAGTCGTGTATGATTAGGAGTTCCTATATTCATTTTTCCTCAGCTTTGTTTTTGAGCTGTTCTTTGACATTTTTTGTATAACTGGAATAAGTTTTAATGATGATTTTGTAAGCTTTGACAGTCACAGTTCTGGGCAGCAAAGCCAGGATGGCTCCTCTCCCAGGCTTAGGCTGCCAATCAAAGGCTTTGGATCCTGCCTTCTATCTCCGGGGAGAGGAGCTACACTCAGCACAGGACTGCCTTCCTGCGGCACAGACAAGAAGGAAAATTCACCAGGTAAGTCTCCAAATTTTCCTTTTATTTATTTTAAATCTGTTACCCGTTAAAAGTTTAACGGAGCTGGCAAATCAGAGTGCCTCACTCTCACACAACAGCAATCTGGGGATCATCCAGGGCTGATTATACAGCTTCCAGGGCCCTGAAGGCATCAGAGTTTAGCAAAGTTACGTGTGAGTTCACCCAATATAAAGAAACAGAAGTGCCTCTGCAACATGATGGGAACCTGGTGGGCCTTGAAGCTTAAATCAGAGTAGCAAATCCTTATGCAAAAGAGGGCAAGAGAAAGAGCAGATGGCTTCATTTGGTGCTACTGAGCATGCTCAGACGAAATGAGCATGCTCAGTACTAGCAATGTAGTAAAATCCGACAGTCAGCAAGATCTGACACCACACCGGCCCTGCAGCTCTATTGCTTTGCCTTGTTCCTGGTCCAGCTTTTTCCAGTAGAGGTTCCTTTGTATTAGCAAACACACACCCCTCCTGATATCTGTCCTCAGCCCTTCCCATGCCTCCCAGTTTCCTGGTGGGCTGCCAGTCAGACTACAAAGTCTGGCTGGTCATAGCAGGAAGCTGGGAGGAAGGACTCTGCCCATTTTCTGTTCCTGCCCCTCTAGCTCAGTTCTTGCTCTTTTCCCTCCAATCCTGATTTTGCTCTGAACCCTTACCTGCTTATACCTTTTCTTGCTCTTGCACTCCCAGCTTTTCTTGCTCCTGTTCTGTTGCCCAGTCTCACCCTGCTTTCCTCTGATTCTTCCAGACCTGTCTTGCCCCTTTCCTCCCACCTCAATTCTTTGTCTTCCTTTTTCAGCCCTGATCCTGCCTCCCAGCCTGGTCCTGGTCCCGACCTCACATCCTTATCCAGCTGGATGCTGCTCACCCTGTGTCCTGAACACTTAAGACTGTGTGCCAGGCCCTACAGCTTTGCCTGCACCCTTCTATGCCTGATTACCCAGCTTCAGAACCAGCCCTGGCTAATGCTACGGATGGGAATTTCAGTTTTGGATAGAACCGAAAGTACCCGATAATTACCATTTCGGATTAATCCAAAATGTTGGTTCGTTTTCGGTATCAGCTGATTCAGATCTTTTGCACTGATTTTTGTTTCAGATTTTTAACATTATGGTTTGTCCCCATTGACTTCAATAGGAACAAACTGCAATGTTCAAAATCTGGGGGGGGGGGGGGGGGGAATCAATGCAAAAGATCCGAAACAACCAATACCGAAACAAGAACCGAAATACATGAGAAACGAAACCGAAAGTAACCAAAACTGAAATTTTGCCGAGTCCCACCCCTACAGGTTTAGCATAGAAAACAGCTCCCACCCTCAACCCTGACAGAGGCCCTTGACAGAATGTAGGTCTACCAAGGACCCCAATCAAGGCACTTGGCCAATATCATAATTAAATGAGGCTAGTAAAACTCCCCAAGGATGGGTTTTTTATACATCATTCATCTTACAGTGGGAAAACAAGAAGCTAAGAAGCTTGCCCCTGCTCACACAAGAAAACTGTGGCAGGGATGGTAATGCAGGGTGTCCAGATATGCAAATTTTAGAGGACACATGAGAAATACAGATTTCAGGGCTGCATTAGCACCAATGTAGCCCTGCAACCTGCATTTCTCATGTGTCCTTTAAAATTTGCATATCTAGACATCCTATGGTAATGAAATCCAGAATTCCTGACTCCCAGACTGTAATAGCTCTAGCTATTAATGAGGACACAATACTCTAACCTCCCCCATGGTGCTTTGTTAGCTTGGTGCATCATATGAAAGAGGTCATGGACCAAAGTATGGTTTCTAACCAGCTCTTCTGAAAGTCAGCCTGTGACTATAGTTAGATGCTAGCTGTAAAATCGGTTGTTACATTTCCTGTACTCTGTCATCAAACAATTTGTTTTCAAACTGACCAAACTTAAGGTAAAAATAAAACTCCATAAATGCGGCAAAATGGGTTTATTATCAGCCTGCCTTAAAAAATTTGTTAAATATTTTTTAATATTTATTTATTCAGTCACATTTTCATGCCACCCCCTCCTGCCTATGCATCTTGGGGTGGCTACCAACATTATAAAAAAAAACAAAAACAACTTCATAAAAATATAAAACATTAAAATAGCCCAAACAAGAAAAATCCCAACCCTAACCCACCCCACCCATCATCCGTCTCCCTCAGCAAAGGCCCGGCAGAACAGCCAGGTCTTACACAGTCTACGAAAAGAGGGGAGGTCTAAGGCCAGGCGGACCTCCAATGAGAGGGAATTCCACAGTGACCAGGCAGCTTCCGAGAATGCCCTCCTCATGGTCGATACCCGGGAAACCCAGGGGACCTCAAGGAGGGCGCCCCTACCTGACCTCAGAGGCTGATCCAGGATCCGGAGGGTGAGGCAATCCTGCAGATAAGTGGGGCTGAAGTCGTTCAGGTCTTTAAAGGTCAAAACCAAACCTTGAATTGGGCCCAGAAGACTATCAGCAGCCAGTACAGAGAGTGGAGCACCAGAGTAATGTGCTTGCGATAACTCGTCCGAGACATACAGGCTTAAGCCGTCATACCAGATATAATTGGCGAAATGTGTCCTTTGCCACAGCCGCCACCTGGACATCCAAGTGAAGCTGCAGGTCTAGGAGCACCCCTAGACTACGGACCTAAGATACCAGGGGAGGATGGACCCCATCAATGATGGGGGACATCACTCCCACAGCTTTTCCCACAACCACCACCTCCGGCTTGTCAAGGTTTNATGAGAGGGAATTCCACAGTGACCAGGCAGCTTCCGAGAATGCCCTCCTCATGGTCGATACCCGGGAAACCCAGGGGACCTCAAGAAGGGCGCCCCTACCTGACCTCAGAGGCTGATCCAGGATCCGGAGGGTGAGGCAATCCTGCAGATAAGTGGGGCTGAAGTCGTTCCGGTCTTTAAAGGTCAAAACTAAACCTTGAATTGGGCCCAGAAGACTATCAGCAGCCAGTACAGAGAGTGGAGCACCAGAGTAATGTGCTTGCGATGACTCGTCCGAGACATACAGGCTTAAGCCGTCATACCAGATATAATTGGCGAAATGTGTCCTTTGTCACAGCCGCCACCTGGACATCCAAGTGAAGCTGCAGGTCTAGGAGCACCCCTAGACTACGGACCTAAGATACCAGGGGAGGACAGACCCCATCAGTGATGGGGGCCATCACTCCCCCGGCTTTTCCCACAACCACCACCTCCGGCTTGTCAGGATTCAACAAAAAAAAGACATGACTTGGGTCACTTTTACATGCTGGTATTAAAGCTATTTTTTTATGAGGATTCATATTCTTGTCTAGCATGTCATCAAGAAAGCAATTAGGGAAGGGTAAGATAACATGGTTACTATAAAAGACACATATATTAGAGTCTGAGACATACGGCCTAAGCCGACGCACCAGATGTAACTGGCGAAGTACCCCCTTCGCCACAGCCTCCACAGCTGCGGGTCCAGGAGCACCCCCAGACTCCAGACCTGCAAAACCAGGGGAGGATGGACCCCATCAATTATGGGGGCCACTACCCCCCTGGCTTTCCCTACAACCATCACCTCCGTCTTGTCAAGGTTTAGTTTCAGGCAGCTTGCCCTCATCCAATCCCGCACAGCCGACAGACACTGGGTAAGCACCGAGACTGTTGGGCCTGAGTCAGAGGAAAATGAGAGATATAGCTGGGTGTCATCAGCATATGTCATCACCATCACAGAGATGATGGTGGTGGGGAGGGCGAGGGAGATGTTGGCCCCCCTGATAGGGGGGGAGGGATCCGCCCTCCTATAGCTCAGCAGGTTCAGAGTCTGGGGGTGGTGTTGGACTCGGATCTCCGCCTGGATCGACAGGTGGAGGCGGTGGCGAAGGCCGCCTTCCACCAGTTGCATCTAGTGCGGAGGCTGCGTCCATATGTCTCCGGGCCGGACCTGGTCTCCCTCATCCATGCCTTCGTCACCTTGAGGCTGGACTACTGTAATGCGCTCTACATGGGGCTGCCCTTGTTCCTGGTCTGGAGGCTGCAGCTAGTGCAGAATGCGGTGGCCTGGCTCCTGACAGGGACGGGTCATCGGGAGCATAAAACACCTGTGCTCCGGACTCTGCATTGGCTGCCAATAGAGTGCTGAGCCAGGTTCAACGTATTGGTATTGATCTATAAAGCCCTTCACGGTCTGGGCCCCTCGTACCTCAGGGAACACCTCACCCTCCATGTTCCAGAGCGGCTCCTTCAGTCTGCTGGGGGTGCCTTCTTGGAGGTCCCCCATGTTAAGCAGGGGACCACAATGGAGAGGGCATTCTCGGTAGCCAGGCCCCAACTTTGGAACTTCCTCCCAGAGGAAGCTCGCCTTTTGACATTCCAGCGGGCTTGTAAAACCTGGCTGTTCACCCAGGCCTTTGCGGAGGAGGGGGGTTAGGGTTTTACCTTTTTATTTTTATTTGTTTATCCCGACCCTGTTTTGGTTTTAAATTGTTTGGATTTTAAAAAATATTTTATTTTGTATGTTGTTTTATTGAATTGTACGCCACTCTGAGATGCCATTGGCATGGGGGGCAGCTAATAAATGTACTAAATAAATAAATAAAATAAATATTGATAACACCTCACCCCAAACTCCCTGACAACCTCCCCCAAAGACTGCATGTACACATGGAACAAGAGAGGGGATAAGAT
>QEPC01008200.1:1507277-1529220 GCA_003113815.1 Sphenodon punctatus
CCCGATCCAAATGCCCCTGAAGCTGCCGAGCCACTACCCGTTCAATAACCTTCCCTAAGAATGCTGTGTCTTAACAGGGATGAGTCACCACGAGCACATTACGCCAGTGCTCCGTTCTCTGCACTGACTGTCTATTATCTTCCGGACCCAATTCAAGGTGCCGGTAATGACCTATAAAGCCCTAAACGGCCTGGGCCCGGCTTACCTGCGGGACCACCTCAGGCCCCAGACTGCATTGCAGCCCCTGTGGTCGGCGAGGGACACCCAACTCAAAGTACCCCGGGTTTCCCAGGGTGGTGACGATAGGGAAGGCGTTCTTGGTAGCCGCTCCCAGGCTGTGGAATTCCCTCACGATGGAGGCCCGTCTGGCCCCAGACCTCCCCTCTTTCCGAAGACAGTGTAAGACCTGGCTGTTCTGCCGGGCCTTTGGAAAGGGAGACAGGTAGGGTGGGGAGGGGGGTTCTGCCCTTTTAGGGTTTTTTTAGCATTTTAATGTTTTTTATGATATTTAATGTGTTTGTTATTTATGCGCCTTGTAAGCCACCCCGAGCTGCTCTGTGAGCAGGAGGGGGCGGGGTAGAAAAATGGTGAAATAAATAAATAAATAAATTTTACAGATGACGAACTGAGGCAGACAGTGATTTGTTCAAGACCACCCAGTGAGTTCATGGCTAAGAAGGGATTTTAACTCTGTTCTCCTGGGTCCAAATCCAAAGCTTTATCCACAAGGCTACACCACAGTGAAAGTTTCACTTCTGTGATAACATTTCTCACATACCCCTGCACAGAACTTATACACAGAGAGGGGACTTCCCACTACCTTTTGCTACCCATCCCCTCATTGTTTACAGGGGGATTTCTGTTTTCTATCGATTCTCCTGTAATCAAGCATAAAAAGCTGAAGACTGGTAGAAAAAATAGGTCAACTGCAGGAGTACTCAGTCTACTCTGTACAGTGATTCCTGCTGTGTGCTCTAGGAGTGTCCTACTGGTAATGCTTTGTAAGCATAAAAGCTGTACTTCAAAAAATCAAAGACATCTTAGATTCTCAGATTGTCTCATTAGTAGAAATCTGGTTCTTCAGGAGAAAGCGTCAACATACTCTACATATTTTATTTCCTATTTTGGGTATAAAGTAGCATCCCTTCCATGCTGACAACGTATTTTTAAAAGCAATAAATCTATGCTACAATGTGAACACTATCCAGTCTGAAATCCTCCTCTCGGTTCAGATTTGTGTTGCGTTATCGGCCTTTAACTGTTCAAGCTTCAGAAGTATGAATGTGACTTGAAGAAACTTTGTGCTCAGCATCAAAAAAAATCCATGATATTAACACAGAAGCAAATTT
Source organism: Sphenodon punctatus (assembly GCA_003113815.1). NCBI lineage: Eukaryota > Metazoa > Chordata > Lepidosauria > Sphenodontia > Sphenodontidae > Sphenodon > Sphenodon punctatus. The sequence continues at coordinate 1,508,627 of QEPC01008200.1, forward strand.
ACAGGGCTTGCCAGCAGCACTGAGTGGTTAATAGGCACTTACAGTTATAGGACTGTGGCGTGCAGGGTTTTGTTAACTGGGAACTCTCTCTGCAGGAATGAATAAGACTACATGAACTCTTCCCCCAGACAGAATCCTTCCAAGCTGTGCATTTCTTTCTTAAGTTAGAAATATACCTTCCCTGAGCTCTCTTGACAGGGCTGGGAAGTAAGTAATGGCCTGGTACAAAGAGCAGCTCTTTCATTTTCTGATTCTTTTTCTTTTTGTAAGGGACAAAGTGTGAACTGCATGGAGGAAATCTTTCTGTTGTAGCTTCTCCACTAGATTTTATTTACTAACTTGTGCCAATTGAAGTCATGTTCTTTCAAAACCTATTTCTATGTGCATTTAATATGACCCTTTGAATTCCACCTCTTACAATGTTACACAGGGAGAGCAATTACTGACGCTAAGAAATCAATTCTCAAAAGGGAAGAAATCACCGCATGGAGGGACAACTCCAATTTCAGAATAAGACATGAAAGATATTACTGAGGTCAAGCCAGAATGTCAGTTTGCCGACTAGATTGTTCTCTGCACAAATCAACCTAGTCCTACAGTTTTGTTGTGAGCAGCAGTAGCCATTTAAGACAAAGCAGACCACATTCCACAATTAAAAATGACATCTTAATGAACTACACACATCAACTAAGCTGCTAACTGCAAAGTTCATTGACTGCAGCCTTGCTGAAGATCATGACTGCAGATTAAGCTAAAAAGAATGGCGTGGAAATGTTTTTCATTTTCTGAGACTTTCTCTCTGCTTTGCATGATGGCAAAACAGATCATTAACCTTCACTTTTAGGGTTTCTCTTCTCCACTGCCTACCAAAGGTAATAGCTCATCTTTATAGTAACATGTCGGCTCCTTCACCTTCTCACCTCTGGAAAATCACTGCAAATACTATCTGACATGACACCATTACCGTCGGCAATAAAATCAGCCATCCCTATTGACAGAGTCGGAGAGACTAAAAGCATACAGGGGAAGTTTGGTCACTGACAGTAAAAAGGTTAAATAACTGCCTGGTCAGATGGAAATATAATGTTTTAGCAGCCTCCAATTTAAACTCAAGATAGGGAAAAGATGCACAGAATTCTATTTTCATGTGCAAATGTGTGTCTCGTGTTTTTACACATGACAGAGAAATGGTGAGTGTTGGATGGTAATCATTAGTGGTTCACAAGGTTGGTAATGGAGCCTTTAACTTCTGAATCACAGGTTGGAATCCAGCACTGGCTAGCCATGATTTAAAGTTTTTCTGGGATGGCTGTTGGAAAGCTTATGCACAATGCATTGGTGGTCTCAGTCCACCGCTAACAGATGCCCACAGCTAAAAAAAACCAAACCTCTAAATGCTGCTGTCTCAGTAAAAAGATGGACAGCATAATAATTTGGCTGTTCCGTGCCAGTAGAAGTCCTACTCACATCGTGAGGACTAAACAACCAATGGATTGCTCTGGAAATGGCTGAATGGGCATGAGAATTAACCTAGGCTGCAGCCTGCAATCTTGAACTCAGTGGAGTCAGGCAAAACTCCCCTAATTGCAACCCATATCTCATACTACTAAATCTTGTCCCCACTCCTGCTCAGGGTATGTCTGAGGCCACTGGGCAAGACTGAATGGAGATTTGGAGTGAAGGGCCATCAATATTGAAAAAATTGAATAAATAAATATGCTGATGACACCCAACTCTCTCTTTCATCTGACCCATGTCCTGCAGTCTTACTGCTGCTTACCCAGTGCCTGTTTACCATTGGGGACTGGATGTCGGCAAGCCGATTACAGCTGAATCCAGACAAGACCGAAGTGATGATGGTTGGCCTGCCTCGTGACCTGGAGGACATAGGAACCCCTGTTACGGATGGAGTTCAGCATCATTTGGTCACTCAGGTTCACAGCCTGGGGAGCTCTTGGATCCATTGCTGTGCCCGTATTGCCAAGTTGCAGAGATGGTCAGGAGCGCTTTTCACCAACCTCATGTGGTAAGAAGGCTGCAACCTTTTTTATTAGATTTGGATTTGGCCATCATCGTCAAAGCCATCGTAACCTCAAAGCTAAACTACTGCAATGCACTCTACGTGGGGCTGCCCTTGATTGTTCAGAAACTGCAGTTTATTTTATTTATTTTGTGGTACTTCTAGCCCTCACACTCCTTCACCCATAGCAGTTTGGGGCGGCTCACAAGGCAACAATAAAATTATTGAACAGATAAAAACACAAACAAAAGTTATAAAACATTAAGGCAGAGACAAAATCATCTCCCTCCCCAAAGACCTGGCAGAACAGCCAGGTTTTTACACTGTCTCCAGTTGGTTCAGAATGCGGTGGCCCATCTTCTGTCGGGGGTGGGTTGCCAGGAGCACATTACACCAGTGCTCCAGAGTCTGCACTGGCTGCCAATAACTTTTCGGGCACAATTCAAGGTGCTGGTTTTGTGCAACCTAATTAGCTTGTGTCCCAAGTATCAAAGACTGCCTCTTCCCTTATGTTCCACTGCAGCCTCACAAGGGAATGCGAGAGGCATTCTTGGTGGCTACCAGATGATTATGGAACAACCTCCATTTGGAGATCCATCCAAGTCTGAGCCTGCTCGTGTTCCAGAAGAGACGTAAGACTTTTTTGTTTGGCCAGACATTTGGCAGGCAGGGATAAGGTTGGATTGGATTAGGCGTGGATGGAGGCTGGGGGGATTTGGGGACTTTTAACTGTTTTAGATCTAAAACAGGTACCCTGAACCTTTTTGGGAGGGGCAGGGAAGTGAGACGGGGTGAAAACAAACAAAACAATAGCCCCCAACAGTCCACAGTAGCCCATAAGCCACCTGTCCTTCAGTTCAGTGGTCACCAGATGTTCACCCACTTCTGCCTGGCTGCTATGGGATGCGTTGGTCAGAGACGTCTGGCGATGCAGAATAGGCTACTTTTGCCCCACACGGGCTGCCATGGGGCCAACTTCCGACTGGTCGGCCCATGCAGCCCTGCTGCAGGCGAGGTCAGAGGATCGGGTCCAGGGAAGCGCATTCACCCTAGCCACTGAACTGCTGATTGGAGGCAGAGGAGTGGAGGAACCCCCTCACTCCAATCAGCTGTTTGGTGGTTGGGGTGAATGCATTCCTCCCCCTCCCCCCATCAGCTCTTTGGCAGCTGGGGTGAGCATGCTCCTCCACCCCCCAACCGGCATCTGATCAGCTCTTTGGTAGCTGGTAGGGGTGGGACACTGGTTTTTTGGTTTCGGTTTTTGGATCCCAGTTTGGTTTTGGCTTTGGTTCTCTTTCCATTGATTTCAATGGGAAGGGAACCGAAGCCAAAAAAACCCTTAAACCAGGGGTCTGAAAAAGAAAAAACCCAACCTCCCCCATTCCCAGGCTTTGGTGGGTGGGGGTCGGGATCTGTGTCCCTAACATCCCCACCCTCCAGGGCCATTAATGTACTTACTGGTCCATTGGCCTCACAGCGTGGAGGTGCCAGGAGCCTGCTCCAAGGGGTGGAGGTGTCAGGGCCACTCCAGAGCTGGCCCAGCTGTGAGAGGCTTGCTGGTCTCTGGCAGGCCTTCTACTCAGGCTGCTGAGGCCTCACTGCTGGCACACATGTGCAAAACGGCCACTGGGGCTGTTTTGCGCATGTCCAGTCCTTTTCCCATTTTGGAAAAGGGCAGTGATTTCACGTATGCGCAGAAAAGGCTGCCCTTTTCTAAAACGGCGCTGATGCAGCTGGCGCCATTTTGGAAAAGGGCTGGACATGGGGGCCCTGGGGGTTCTTTTGAGCATGCACACCAGCAATGAGATCTCAGCGGCCTGAGAAGGTGGCCTGCTGGAGTCCAGCAGGTCTCTCCCAGCCAGGTTGGCTCTGGCGTGGCCCGGAAGGCCTCTCCCAGATGGGCCGGCTCCAGAGCAGCCCTGGCACCTACACACACACGCACACCCCGACAGGCTCCTGACACCTGCATCCTCCAAGGCCCGCAGACCGGTAAGTACACGGCCGCGGGAGGTGGGTGTAGAAGCTGAGTCAAGATGGGCCCTGGGGGACAGATATCCACCCCCCACCCTCTGAGGCCAAGGAATGATCCCCTTCCCACTGAAGTAAATGGGAAGGTTTCCCCATTGACTTTAATGGGAAGGTACAACAGCCCAATTTTCAGATCCCTTGGTTTTAAACTGAAACAGCCATTTTTGGGCTGTTTCAGTTCAAATTGTAACTGAAAGTCCCATCTGTAGTGGCCGGGAAAGCACACTCCTCTGGGTCCCTGATCAGCTCTTTGGCAGCTGGGTGAGCATGCTCCTCCGGGCCCCTCAACCAGCTGTTTGTCGACCAGCTGTTTGTTGGCTGAGTGCACTCCTCTCGAGTCCCCCAATAAGCTGTTTGGCAACCAGGGTTACCACGCTCCTCTGCCACCCTCCATCGAGCTGTTCTGCAGCAGCTCCTCCTGGGGGCCCGATCCTGAGTGTGGGAGTTCTGCCCCATGTGGGCAGCTCCTCAGCTGACGTGTGGCATGGAGAGACTTGTGACAGCAGCCCCCCCCCCTTAACCCACAGGTTCCCAAACTGATGCTCATGCCCCCAAGTGTGGTCTTGCCATCTGAAGATGGGGTCACAATGCCTAATGAGATATTTTGCATGCCTTTGTCGCTGTTTGGCATCACAAGATTATATACAAGCCTCAAAAATAGTCACACAGCCACTGCCTTAGCCTAATCCTCTTCCAATCACCACTTCCTTGATCCACTCCAAACACTCTTATGTGTCTCATATGAGATAACAAAAGAGAAAGAGGGAGAGCACAATGTCCAGATTGGTATTTTCCTTGTTTATACAGCATATAACCTGCATGTATCTGTTCATGGGAGGTGTTTATAGGTATAATTTGTGATTTGACTCTCATCTCTAGCCCTGATTAGGCCGAGCAGAACCCAAGACATACCATTACCTCGCATGTTAAAATGACTGGAGAAGTGCCTGTAGCTATTCCCACACTGTTACTCTATGTTCATGTGTCTAGGGAAATGAGACATTTTATAGGCGGATTAGAACCAAGAAAGGGTTTATTTGGAGAGAAATTATCATGAAGAGAAAATTGAAAAAGCAGAATTGAATTTTAAGACGAGAAACCAGATGACAGTGAAATATGATTAAAAAAAACCTACTGTGGTTCTCTACTCATCATGCTATTCTGACAAGTTGAATGGAACTCAAAGAGCAAATGATATGAAACCTAATGGAAATCTCTTTTCTGCTGCTGGAAAGAGAATGCTGAGGCCATTAGAGATTCTTTGTCCAGAAATGAGCAAATTCGTAAGATAAGAGCATTTTCACTGAAGACTAGCGCTAGTTTTATCAGCAAAATATTTTTGTGAACATCAAGTTGGAATTTTTAATGAGCCTCCTTCAGTCAAATTCATGCCCTTTGGCTCCTTTTTCATTTACAAACATTCATGCAGTACAGTTTTACTAGGATAAATGTTTGCAGAACTTCAAGTCCAAGGTAAAAGCAGTCTCAGGCACCAAATTTCACACGCATGTGCAAGTGTTTGCTCTGTGCAATCCAGAAAGAGGCAAAACACTATGGTGGTTTCAGCAACAGATCTTAATTAACAAACACAGCTGAAACGATGACTAGAACTCACAGAAAGCTATTCCTGATCAGTCTATGAACACACACAAAAACTCCACAAAAGAATATGAACAATTCTGAGCAACAAAAAAGGGAAGGAAATCATAATCTGCTTACAGATATTCCAAAAGAGGAAAGACACACATTGTCAAATTAATTCCCATTTTGATTGGTCACCATTATTTCTTTTTTTACTTGTACTGAGTAAGTTCCAATCCTATATGAAGGTCTCATTGTATTAGAATTCCCAAACTGTGGGAGTGGAGAGGGGTGGGTGGTGGGTGGGGGGCACACGATCAGCAGATGCCATCACAATACCAATTTATATACTTAGCAATGCATCTCCTTGTTACTGTCTGGAGGCACAGAATTATGTTTAAGTCTCACAGTGGGGGCACGCAGACAAAAAGCTAGGGAACCACCATGTTAGACTATCACAAATACTAACCCTTCTATAGGTCACAGGCATGCTCAGTTCATTTCTCACACAGAGCATGTTTAGGGCCTTTAAGAGCTCTCAGGCCCTCATCTGAGCATGCCTTAGCACTTAGGCTCAGAAGGCTCTAAAAGTCTCTGCTGGGCATGCTCAGGGTCAAAAACCACGTGTCTACATTACCGGGGCCAGCGAGTCTCCTGGCGGGGAATCTCCCTGCCAGGAAACGTACGCTGAGCTCTGCACATGGGCACGGGGCTGAACGCATCATCAGCTGCACCCAGCACCTTTTTTTCCTCTGAATGTCAGGGCTGGTTTCTGATGACACTTTCAGCCCTGCACCCACGTGTGGAACTTGGCGTAAGCTTCCCGATGGGGAAATTACCTGCCAGGAGACTCGCTGGCCCCGGTAACGTGGGCAAGTGGCCTTAGACTCTGGCAGCATTACCTTCCTATTGAATACAGCTACCAGAGAAGTGTACAGCTCCGTTAAGCAGGGCACACCCTATTACACTTGGTTCTTTCAGATGGGCTCCATCACTCACACCGATGGGAGCTGCACCTGCACAGATCGGCCCAGAAGCGTCTCAAAGTAGTTGTTCCTTTGTGCTCTGTGGCCCCTCCCATTGTGCTCATGCCATCGGCAGGCTTCTGGCCTCATCATAAAAGGAGGGGGCAGAGCACGGGTTACCTCTGTTCTTACCAACCCTCACGACACAGTGAGTGTCCTCTTTAAGTTAGGCTCTGATGCAGAGGGGAAGGCGGGTGGTCTGAGCGATGGAAACCATCTTGAAGAACCAAGGTTACAGGTAAGTAACCTCAGTTTCTTCTTCGAGTGGAGCTCCATCGACTCTCACCAATGGGAAAATAAAAAGCAGTAGTCCCAGTAGGGAGGAGGTTGATACCTACTTAAATAGGGACTGTAAGGGCGCTTTTAAACGATACAAAAAATGCAGCTGATCCTTTAATCAGCCACCTTTCTTTGTGATCGTTTAAATGCTTGGCGCAGTTTGATGCTGGATCTTTCCCGCATCAAACCGGCTGAGGATTCCTGCCCCCTCACTTGCGTCCCTGGGAACCGCCGCGGTTAATTGCGGCTTCCCCAGTTTACAAGCATGGGGGGGGGGGAGGCGGGGGAAAGCCGGCAAAACTGCCTCCTCCAGGCAGCGCTGGCAAACCCCCTCCCCCCTCCCCTCTATAAAGCCCCCAGCCAGTGATTCAATTTAATCACTGGCTGGGGCAGAGAAGACGGCTTCACCGTGGGAACCATCTTCTCCCGAACACGTTTGGGAGCCATCTTCTCCAAAATGCGCTTGGGAGAGCGCACATTTAAAAGTGCCCTAAGATTGCTCTCCCAAAGCCAGCATCTGATCATGTGAAGAGGTCAGGGGCAAAATGCTTGGCAAAGGTGTATGTAGAGTTCCACGTGGGAACTTTACATATTCGGTCCAAGAGAAATTTGCAAAGCCATGTGCAGAGATTGCCCTAGAACTAGTAGAGTGGCCCTTTAAGACCAGTAGGTGGCTCCTTGTGAAAGAGCCTGTAACAGAGTGAGATGGACACTACTAGCCAGGAATATATGGTTTGTGAGGTTACTTTAATCCAGGAGTAGGATCTCCTGAACTCGCAAAGAACTGCTCTCAGTTCTAGGAGAGCAGACCTTGAGAGAGAGCTAAGAGAGCTTTAGCTCTCAAGCCTACTGCTCTCGGTTCTAGGAGATTGATATAGAGGGGGCATTCCCATACATTCCAAGTTCCGTTTACTTGTATACTACTGCAGTGAACTACCCAACCTATCATGAAGGTGACTGTAGTAACCAGAATTTCTGGAGAAGACTGGGTAAATGGCATGCCCTGTAGCAAATGGTCTTCTACTGTCCACCAACGTAAAGCGTGGAAGATAGTGGGGGGTATAGTCAGATGCTTGTTGAGATCATCCATGGATGGTATGTATTTCCATACTAGCCAGTGTTGAAGGGTTAGTGATTAATAGTTAATTATTTACTTAATTAATTAGATCCATTGGATTCATTAGCTTGCCCTAGCTGCTGAGTCAGTAATGTGAGTTATGGTGGCAAGCTGAGACTGTGCAAGGTATAAGCCCTCAACCCTCAAAGTATCTGCTTGTTTCTTGTGTTCTGGAGGTAAATGTTGCACAAGTTGTGCTAATGTGTCCCACAAGAAATGCGGAAAGGTAGATATAGCAGAATCGTAATTGGATGCTCTTAATATCATAGTGGCTGAAGAAAAAGGTTTTCTTCCCAAGATGTCAATTTCCCCCCCTTCTTTGTCGAGGGGCGATTTTTCTGTAAATTTGTGTTTCAGTGTTCTTAGGAAGCTTGTACTATTATTATTGTTATTATTAATTATTGTTATTATTAATTATTATTATTATTATTATAAGCATTTATATAGCGCCAGTGATGTACCTGGCGCTTTACAAAAAACAAGATAGACAGTGACACAGTCCCTGCCTGAGAGCGTACAATCTAAGCTGTACTATCACAGTTAGGTGTGGGGTGTTTTATGAACATGGTGTGGTCCTCAGGAGGTACTGGGGAGAAAGCACTGAACTGAGGGTGGACTCTCATGTAACACTGATTTATTCAGTTGTTAGCGTTACGTGTGAGTGAGTCAGTGGGAGTTTCAGCCCTGCTTTAAATGTGGATTTGGTGTTTAGATTTTATCTGAACTACAAATTCACATTTAAAGCGAGGCTGGAACTCCCATTGACATCCTCACATGTAATGCTAATCTGAGGCTGGTTATAAATGTTCCAGGGCCCCACGGCCATCCAATTTAATCAGCATTAGTTGTGAGTCCACCCTGAGTGTCAATAGGAGACCTCTGAGAGGGAGCTCTCCAATGTAACCTAGAATTCTTCATTAGTTGACAAGGAAAGTGTGACCTTGACGAGAGTTTGCTTATTATGGATTTTGTATATTGGGTCTTCTTCATCTTCCTTGACAGAGATGGTTTTTAGGTTGAATGCTTTTACCATCTTCATGATAAGGGATTGAAATTTTCTGTGATCCTCTGAATTAGTTACCTGGGCAGGATCAGATATAGTATCTGATGGAGATGATAGAGAGTCCTCTGAGACTAGTGAAGAGTTGTTGGAGGAATTGGGAATAGAAGATGAGGAGTCTTTGTTGGATGTATCTGGAATATCCTTTAGTGGTTTGGGATCAGTCTGTAGATCAATAGAATGGCCCTGTTCAGTATTCGATGGCGTGGAAGGGACATCTTGAGGATTAGTGGATGGAAGGTCTCTAATAGAATTTGAGAATGTCAGTGCTGAGGAAAGTACTGCTAGTATCGCCAGTGCCGAGTGTGTTGAGAGATGTGTTGGAGCCAGAGAACGAGCAGGTATGGTGGGAGGTGAAGAAGCCTGTGGTTTTACTGTTTGTTGTAATGGAACGTGAGTTGCTGTAGAAGTTATTGGACATGCTGCAGCTGTCATACCAGGAGGTGGTGCTGTAGGGTTATTTTCTGCAGGATAGCATTGAGAGTTTGTGCTATCTGGGCTAGAGAAGTTTATGCCTCAACAGTGGTAGAAGAGTGTCTCGTGGACAAGGAAGCTAGTGTAAGCTGCCTGCCCAGTAAAGCGGAAGGTGTAGTTCCGCTAGGTTTCAAACACAATCTAGCATAATAATGGTGGTCATAAGGAGGTTGTAACAATGGGTCCCATGGGTGTGGCTGGTAGTAAGGTGCTGGCCAATATGGGACGTGTGGCTATTATTGGTGTCCCAGAAAATAGGCTGGTGAATTGTAGCCTGACCTGTGCCCATATGGGGACAGGATCAGCAGCTGTTCAGTTGATAGAATAGGTTTACCTCACCAGGTTGGAAGCAGCGCAGATGGACAAGGAAAGTGAGTGTATAGGCTCGTCGACATCTAGGAAAACTGAGGAGCAAACCACGGGGATACTTTCAAAGACCCCTTTGGAGTTCCACATGGGATGGCTGTAATAGATATTGGTATATGAGGAGATCCTGGTAATGAGAGCCAGACCATATCTGGAAGTGGAGATGGAGGGTTATCAAGGTTTGACCACGGTTCAAGTCTTGCCTTAGTCAGAAACTCACTGGGTGATCTTGGGCCAGTCACAATATTCTTTCAGCCTAACCTACCTCACAGGGTTGTTGTGAGGATTAAAAATTGTGTTATACATAAAGCACTCCCATGACCGGGGGGGGCCACAATATAAAAATAAAGATTATGAATTATTATTATTATTACTGTTGTTGTTGTTATTATTATTATTATTTTTAAAAAGAACTGCTATTCACTTAACTACCTTCAGCTGCTGAAAGCTGTGGTGGTTGGAAGGAGGTGAGGTAACTCGCACCACCCCCTCCTTTTATAGTGCTGCCAGAAACCCGCCAACGGCACAAGCACAATAGGAGGGGCCACACAGCATGAAGAAACAACTGTTTTGAGAAGCTTTCAGGCTGAACTGCGCAGGCGCAGCTCCAATTGGTGTGAGTCAACGAAGTCCCACCCAAGAACCACCCAGTTGTATCTCCCAGGCCATCAGTTCAGGTTAAAAGACCGGATGGATTCTTTAATTTACACTAGCTATATATGGTCCCTGGAGAATCATGCATCAACTGGGGATGTGAACTGCGATGGAGTCCTGCCATACCTCTTTCCGTTGGGGAAGGAGATGTAAGTAGTGACTACACCCTCTGGTGGCTTCCTCAGGACTCCCCAGCCAGTGGCTTGCATGTGCTTTATGCTCCATTTGCACAGCAAATGAAGGAAAACAGATAGGCAAATCTGCCCCCAAGAACTGGTTGTGTGAAATAATACATCAAGTTCTCATTCCGAAAGGGGTTGCCCCTGATCCATATGCATGCTCATCTTCTGGAGGCAATATAAGATCTTTTTGTTTTGCCAGGAATTCAGCAGGCAGGGATAGGGTTTGGGAAGTTGTAGGTATGGGGATTTTACTCATTTTTACTTGGTTTTATTTGTGTATCTTAATATATTCAGTGTTAGAGAATACTGTTTTATTATTTTTAGTATGTTTTGCATATTTCTATAACCCACATTGAGCACCCCCACTTCAGTGTTGAAACACCCATTGTATTAGCAGTTAGCATGCATACAAGTCTCATTCACTTCAATGGGGCTCGTGTCCATGCTAATGGCTAACACATGCAGTTCCCTGTTGTAGGATCATGACCAATTTCTCTTTCCTGTTTGATCAGAGATGCCTGTATTCCTCAGCATTTCATGACTTTATTGTAGCCTCCTCTGTTCTAATCTTGACTTCTGAGATTCTGCTGCCTTCATGACTATTCAAAACATAGCTGAATCTTCTCCTTCGCTTTTCCATCACATGCTTCCTCTTCATTTGTGCATTACAATACAAGCTTCCTGTCATTACCTTTAGAATCGCTTCTTAACTTAGCATCACCATGCCAGACTTACCCAGTAATCTTTTATAATTATGATCCCCCCGCATTCCCTGTTTTAACTGCCCACCAGTCAGCATCTCCTTCAAACATTTCTATACTTTCTTCCACACTGCTTCTTGCCCACTGTAGGAAAAGTCTCTTTTAAAATTCAAACAGCCACTACCTTCAACACTCATGCCTCAAGCCTTATCTTTCGATACCCACAAAATCTGGTCAGTTGGTCATGGTTAGCTCTGACTGTCCCTCTTCTTCTCTTTTTCCTTTATCACACCATTGTTAATCTCTTTACATAACCATCCTCTCCAGGATACAACATATTCTACCAGTTGCACATACCTGAGTCCTAGTCACTTCACTGAGACTTACACATGTACCAGCTGCTAGCACAGATGGTCGTCCGGAGGATGGCACTTTTAGGGAAGTACTGATGATATGGGGAAGTCCCATATCATTGCTGTGGTGAATAGTTACTTGGATATTCACTGTGCTATTCAAAAAATGCAAATTTGCAAAAAACAAGACCACCACTTTGTTTCAGCTCTAACTGAACCCTAGACAATGGGCAGTTAACAAATACAACCTTTTTATCAACAGAAAAGTTGAACTAAAATTCCTTATTTCTATGTAGTAATGGGCCAGATATTACCCAAGAAACGAGCAATTCTAAGTACTTTAGTGCGCAAGTGCCTTAATTGGTATATGCCTTCAGTGGGTCTGGTTTTCAGAATGTACCAAGAAACTTAATGGAGAACATGACTAAAGAACTAAAAGGAAACAACAAAGACTTTGCACCGGTGTGGCTGCCATGCCTTAAAGTCATTCAAGGAAAGGAACTTACGGCCGATGAACGATCTTATCTCTTTGACTTCTACATTTAATGAAGAAGGCAAGAAGGGGAAAAGGGGACTGTTTACCATAGATACTCCTAGCAGAGATACTCTCAAGGGAGAACACGTCTCACTGACAATGTTCTAAAAAATTGTACAACTTTTAGTACTGTCAAAGATGTCATTGTTTATGTTACTTAAAATAAAAAGTTTACTAAAAAAAAAAAAAAAGTACCAAGTATTCAACCCTTCCAAAATTGTATCTCTTTAAAAAAAATTAACCTGGGCATCCATACTATCTAGCCACTTTCTTAAATTTTGGGAACAAGCTTCAAGAGAATCCAGTTGGTAGCAACTGCGACTGTGTGAGGAATTCTCTAGGACCATGGTTCCCATACTTTCCCCATAAGGTCCCTATTTTGAGACTTAGGCCTTTTTTATACGGGCCACCATGCGGGGGGGACTGATGTGTGGCGCGACAGCATGGGCAGTGCACACGGGCGCACACCAATCCCCCCTGCATCCCCACGCATGGAGAAATTACCATTTTGGTGAATTGCTCTGTGAGTGAGCGATGGATGGAGGTGGTTGGGTCGTAGGAGTGCGTACGCACTCCCACTCAGCCACTACGGCATGCACACGCAGGGCACCTACTCATGCCCACTCAGCGAATCTGCATGGGCATGAGTGGGTGCGTCTCGTGTAAAAAAGGCCTTAAATATAATCCCGTGACACAAACAGCACCAAAGGTATAAACAGTATATCAAGTAGCAATCAGGATTGTAACCCCATTTAGAGATGGCACAAGCCCACCTGCGGTCATGACCCATACTTTGGATTCAGGAAGGAAAAATAAATATTAAAATCCAGTTTTGAGTATCTGTTCTTAATTGAAACTTTAATTTTCCTGTTACTTATTGGGAGGGTCACTTCAATATACATTCTATTTATGACTGTCATATGAAAAGGGAATATAAGAAAATACACACACACACAAGTTGACTATGCCAGAAAAACAAAATCTGTCCTAGAGATTTTGTATTCATCTGAGGAGTGTACTGCAGAAGGACAAAGTAATGAATGCATTACACAGGATAGAACGCATGGTACCAAAGTCTAGCAGAACACAATAAATCTAATCTCACTAAGAAAACAGAATTAACACCATAAAGTATGCAGTACATGACTGCCAACTTCAAGAATGACTTTGAGATTTCTTAGTGGTGTTATGAAGTGTTGAGAAACTATAATTAGATGTAGATGCACACCAACTATACCAGGGGTGGGAAGTCTGTGGCCCATGGGTCAAATCTGTCCCACGACTGTTCTTTATTTGGTCCCTTTCCAGTCCCTGAATCCAGTTCAAACACAAAGAATGAGCTCAGGGAAAAGTAGCAGAGATGGAGGAACGCACTTAAGGGAAGGGGATGGAGCTATGATCTGGGATCTCCCTTTCTGTACACGCCTCTTATGCACTCCTGTGCCCAAATCCTGTCTGGCCCATGGAGCTTGTTCTAATTTTCAAACTTGCCAACAGGAGGGGAAAGTTTATCATTCTTGGTCTATAGAATTATACTATGCACAGCACCATGTACCATCATACACACATTAGTTATTTGAGAAATAAACTATGTACAATGAACTATGCCAAAACTAACCTTATGGGTACCAGGAAGCCCAAGGACCTCAATGTCCTTTTACCAGTGGAAATTCGAAATTTAAATGAGGACTTTTCTTTGGCCCTTTTCAAATGGGCTTCAGTGGGTGGGGGGGATGGGTGTGCGCCCACGGTGGGTGGAGGTGCAGCCATTCCCACGGGCGCACACCCATCTCCACCCAAGAAGCCAGTTGCTCCATGCGTGGGTGGAGCGCAGGAGCGCGCACGCAGCCCCACCCACCGTGGGCACTGTTCCTACGGACACTCCCACCCCCCACCGCACACTGACCATGGGCAGCATTTACATGGGTGCTGCCCCCCACCGCCTTTGTTTCACTAAGAAAAGAATTTCTAGCTCCTTCCCTAGTGAACATAGTGTAAACCACAAAGCATACACCAATATAAAGTTACTGCTGCAGATGAGAAAGATGGTCATTGGTTTTCTTTGATCCCAGCTTTGCTCTCTTACTCAGCAGTCACTTCTGCCAGACCTTTGTGAATTTTGAAAGGGCAGTGAATCATTTTGTGGTAGGAGAGGTTGCAGTACATTTAGACCAAAAGCTTCCTAGCATCTGGCTTCCTGAAGTTGAGGTAGGTCCTCTGCTGAACAGTCAGTATGATCTCTAGCCATGAGGAGAAAGATTTAATAGTGGGAAGGAATCGAAGGATGGACCAATTCTGGTGGCTGAAACTGAATTACTATGGCTGAGTGGGATTTTTCATAGACATCTGTATATTTAAAGCCAAGAGTCATTATGGTCATCTCCAGCCTCCTGCCAAACACAGGCCTTGCAATGCCATCCAGTAATTCCTACAGTTGAGCCCATGTTCTCTAGTAGAGCTACAGAATATAATTGATATGGAACATCACATCTCCACTGACTATGGTCTCTTCTGAAAGAAACCCCAACCTTGGGACTGAAATTTCAAGAGTGCTTGCTTAGCTCCTATTTAACAAGTGTACTGAGCTCTTTGAATATATGACCACAGATAACTCAATAGCAGCTCCTGGGTACTCAACACTTTTTGAAAATCTGCCCTGATTAGACTTGAAAATCTAATCTGGCCCTGAGCTCCGTTGAAAAATCTTGTCCTTGAGGCCTGGGTTTTAGAAATGCTAAGCACCTAAAACACCAACTGAAGTCGACAAGACCTCAATGTGCTCACAGTGCCAGACCCAGGGAAATTGGGGCCCTGTGCAAAATGATGGTGTGGGCTGCTTCTAACAATAGAAAAGTCTGATGGACACACACTGACTAGCAGTCTAGCACCATTAGAAAAAAGGAAATGTTACTGTAATAATTTTTGAGGTTCATTTATTTAAATATAACACACCTTTCAGGAGCCAGGACTGAAAGGCATTGCAGGTTTTGTGGGCCTGTATGTTATACATATTGTTATTTTTAGTTTATGCAATTGTTGTCGCTGAGGACTTTCTCCTGAATCACCATGTGCCGCAGGCCCAATAGGCTGCCTTCCTGCATTGTGGACTCATATTTTGTGCCAGTGCTTTTGACACTCATGTTGTCACTTCAAGTTTATTTCTGGACACCAAGTACTGGGCCCTTTCTGGTTGCACAAATTGCACTATTATTCTGGCTCTGACCATGTATTCTCATTGCCTTGGGGTACCAGAACAAAACGGGGCAACGAAAAATCAAGTCGCCTAAAGTCACCTGTGAGTTTTTTTAATTTTGTATTTTCAACATACAAGTTTTCCCAATATTTTATATCTATATCTGAGTGCCTGACTTCCTATTTGTAGCTTGCACAAACTCATGCAAGCGTGAAATCATCTAAGTCTGAGTGAAAATTCCCCAGACTAATTAATCAGGGATGGCAGTTTGCAATGCTGGGCAGCTGCCAGCTGATACTCTTTGGGTACTCTTGAAGGTCTTTTCCAAACAATGGCAAAAATCCTAACACCCCAATCCCCACTCTCGCTGGGTGCACAGAACCCTGAATGGAGAAGAACAGGCTGTGTGGGTGGCAGGTATCTAGGAGTTCACAGTGAGCAGGAGGGGATGAGCACTTATGTATAACAGAATGTACTTGTGCTTCAACAGAAGTTGTTCTATAATTATCTATATTTCTGGTACAATATGGGTTAGACTGAAAAGCAAAATCAACGACGAATGTATGTCAGGCTAAAATTATGCAAAATCCAGCAAGCCAGCAGTTATCATCATTTAAGGGAACAACGTGTTCAAATTTGGGTGCCTAAATCTATACACCAAAATCCACACTTATCCATATAAATAGAAGTGTCCTGATATTCAGAGGTGCTAAGCCCCTGCAGCTCCTATCAATTTCCATTTGAGCATGGGTTGATTGAAAATGGCAAACATTTTTTTTAGGTATCAGATAGCATGATCTTCCCACAGGATAGCACATGCAAGAATCCTATTCACGTCAATGGAAATCATGCCCATACTAACTGGTTGCACATGCACTATCCTGATGTAGGGTCATGCCCTGAATATGGATTTTGGAGGTTAGAAGTTAGGCAGTCAGCAGTGAACATGTTGGCCAGAGTGCCTAAACATGTACTGAATGCTTTGCATACGTAAAGATTGACAATTGATGTGAAGCTTTCAAAGAAGAAGCCCAGAACAAAAAATATTGCTTCTTTGCCTATATCTTATTAAAAATATGTAGGTTATTAGATGATGATTTATGGGGTTTTTTAGTTGTGCAATATTAATTATTTACCTAGTACATTAGGGGATATTCACAAAATGCACATGGCCTCATGCAAATTCACACCATGCCCAGTCACCCTTACAACTGTGGGAATGAGCTGTTCTATAACCATGCTTTCACATAACGGATGATTCCCCTGCCTCTCTTAGCCACTCGTGCTACCTACTTCCCTGTGCCATTTCCCACAACACTATAGGGCATGGAGGAACGCCTGTATATGATTCTTGCATGCAAAGTCCCAGAATACGAAGTAAAATAAAGCACCTCTGTGTTCTAGTGTTGGAGGGGACACTGCTTCTGTACTCTCTGGTCACTAGTGTATGGCTGACAGGAGGCCAGAAATGATGTGGAAGGAAATGAGGCTGGCTATGGGGAGTCAAGCCACAGTAGGAAAAATACATCGACAACTCCAATCCAGGTAGGTGCAGACTGTACGACTAGGGTCTCATGTATTGGGCAGCCACGCAAGAGCCTCTCAGTACGTAGACTCCATCTATAAACTTGAAATGACAACATGAATCTGAAAAGCACTGGAATAAAATATTGCACTGTACTAAAAGCACTGGAATAAAATCCTCAGACATGGGGAGTCCTTCTCTGTGGAGGGCCAAAGGTGATTCAGAAGGGGACCCATGCCACTATTTCACACAGAGCCCAATTTCCTTAGATCTGACACTGCACAACATCAGTGTTAACATGAAGTCTCATCTCATGAACAGAAAGCCTTGGAAACAGAGTAGCAGAGAATACAGGATCATCGACTGTTACCCGGTGTAATCCTAGCTACTCATTGTCAGGAGCATAACCAAGGGGGACATAAGGGGACTGTGCCCCCCCCCCCCAGATTGCAATGTCACCAATATGCTGATGATACTCAGCTGTACATCTCGTTTTCAACTGACCCGGGTCCTGCTGTCTCGTTACTTTCCCAATGTTTGGAGGCCGTGGCGGATTGGATGAGGCAGAGCAGACTGAAGCTCAATCCCGATAAGATGGAGGTGATGGTGGTGGGAAGGGTGAGGGAGGTGTTGGCCCCTCTGATAGAGGGGTTTCATCCGCCTGTTGCTCTTCAGGTTCGGAGTCTGGGGGTGGTTTTGGATTCGGGCCTCCATCTGGATAGGCAGGTGGAGGCGGTAGCTAAAGCCGCCTTTCGCCAGCTGTATCTGGTACGGAGGCTTTGGCCATCTCCGGGCCCGACCTGGCCACTCTCATCCATGCCTTCATCACCTCGAGGCTAGACTACTGCAACACGCTCTATGGGGGGCTTCCCTTGTTTCTGGTTCAGAGGCTGCAGCTAGTGCAGAATGCGGCGGCCCATCTCCTTACGTGGACGGGTTGGTGTGAGCACATAACACCGGTGCTCCACACTCTGCACTGGCTGCCTATAGCGTACCGAGCCAGATTCAAGGTGTTAGTATTGATCTATAAAGCCCTGCATGGTCTGGGCCCCTCATAGCTCGGGGACTGCCTCACCCTCAGCACCTCAGAGCAATCCCTTCGGTCTACCGGGGGCACCATTCCGGAGGTCCTCCGTGTAAAATGGGGGGCCACAATGGAGAGGGCGTTCTTGGTGGCCGGGCCGTGTTTATGGAACTCCATCCCGGAGGAGGTTCGCCTGGCCCCAGGCCTGTTGGGCTTTCAATGAGTTTGCAAGACTTGGCTGTTCGCCCAGGTCTTCGGAGGGGAGGGTGGGGTGGTGGTGGGGGTTGTGGGTTTTAGTGATGTTTTATAAATTGTTGTGGGTTTGGTGTTTTTTATTGTTGTTGATTTTATTATTATTGTGTTTTTATTATATTGTAAGCTGCCCTGAGATGCCGTAGGCATGAGGAGGCGGCCAATAAATTTAACGAAATAAATACAAATAAATTAATTTATCTCCTCTCTCTGGCCGCTTTTAGATGTGCATGCTCCGCTTGCGGCATTAAATCATGCACGGTGTAAAAATCCCACAGGCGCGGTTTAGATGTGATGTCATGCACATTATTGCTGCTCACGCATTCCTTTACAGCCGCGGACTAATCTCTCAAGATATTTAGTCCACAGCCTAAAAGAATGCACAAGCGGCAATAATGTGTATGACATCATGTCTAAACCCCACCTGCGCGATTCTTACACCATGCGTGTTTTCACGCCGTGAGCAGGGCACGCATGTCTAAAAGTGACCTCTGTCTGCTATTATCCTCCTCCTAGTTGTGGCCCCACAACAAAATGAAGTGCTCTTACATCTGAGACACCTTGGTTATACTACTGCTCATTGTCAGAATTAAACACACATTGTGTGTTATAATCTAGTTGTGCAAAACATGGATCCTACTGAATGCTTCCCATGAGTTGTACTTCCTAAAATCATGGGGAAAGACAGCCCATAGCCGCTGATTGCGCATAGCCACTGTAATGTGTAGTTAAGCCTCAGCTCTGGTCTGAGTGTCCATAGAAATAGGATATTATTTGGGCACCGGCAGATGAGAGGAAGAAACTCTCTGACAGCCACTGAAACACACAACAGCAGGAATGTCTATAAAAGCAGTTACTAGATTGGGATATTTCAATGTGTAATGGATTGCAATAGATTTACTGTTATATCTGGGAACACCCATCAATGGAGCAGACGTGTGGTAAGAATTTTACATAACACTCAGAATGTGGGTTGGAGTCAACACCCACTTGTGCAGCATGATCCTCCAAGAGTTAGTAACAGAACTAATAAGATAGGAAATTGCACCCGAAAAAATGTTGTATGATCGCAACTTTACCCAGAGTTCTCAAACACACACACACACACACACACACACACACACACACACACACACATATATCTCTAAAAGAAAAGCAGTTCTTCAGATGAGCTACTCAAAGGTTAATTTCACAACCATCTCATAAGTCCTTGGCATTCACAAGTGGTGAGACATACAGCCAGGAGTCTTTGCATAAAGAGCATGGATAATTTGTCCTCTGTGAACTGTCCTAGGGGAAAAAAAGACAACGTAAAAACGTAAGTAGTACCGTACTGGGTCAGACCAATAGTTCATCAAGCCAAGCATCCTGTCTCCAACAGTGGCCAATCTCTGTCTCTTGGGAGAAGTACCCAAAAGGTCACAATGGACAGTCCATTCCCCGTTGTTCCAGACCCCAAGAGTAAGAGGTTATGTCCCCCAAACCTACTTGGCTAATAGCCATTAATGGACCTATCCTCCAAGAACTTATCCAATCCTTTTTAAAAACTAGCTACACTACTGGCCTTCACCACATCCTCAGGCAGTAAATTCCACAAGCTAATTGTGTGCTGAGTGAAAAAAATACTTTCTCTTATTTGTTTTAAATCTGCTGCCAGATAATTTCATGGTGTGTCCCCTTGTTGTAGTACCATTAGAGAGGGTAAATAACAGCTCCCTATTTACATGTACCACGCCACTCATGATTTTATATGTGCACCACACCACTCGTGATTTTATAAACATCTATCATATCCCCTCTCGGTCATCTCTTCTCCACGCTGAAGAGCCCTAACCTATCAAGCCTCTTCTCATACAGGAGCTGTTCCATAGCCTTGATCATTTCTGTTGCCCTTCCATGTACCTTTTCTAGTTCTACTATGTCTTTTTTGAGATGGGGCAACCAGAACTGTATACAATACTCCAGGTACGGTCATACCATGGATCTATACGGAGGTATTACAATATGTTCAGTTTTATTCTCTATCCTTTTCTGAATGATTCCTAACATTCGGTTTGCTTTTTTGACCGCTGCCACACATTTATTTATTTATTTTTATTCATTTATTCATTCCATTTGTTAGCCGCCCCCTCATGCCCACGGCATCTCAGGGCAGTGTACAATATTATAAAACCCAATATAACAATAAAACAACAATAAATCAACCCCCAGCAATTTAAAAACAT
>QEPC01008200.1:1529843-1548628 GCA_003113815.1 Sphenodon punctatus
CTGCCCTATCCAATCTGCCACGGCCTCCAAACATTGGGAGAGTAACGAGACAGCAGGACCTGGGTCAGTTGAAAACTAGAGGTACATTGAGCTGAGGATTTTAAAAGTATTGTCCACAATAGGTGAAAACAGACATGATGCTAACCACCCTTTAACCACCCTTGGTGGTTATTTATGCATGTAGCAGGGCTGTATTGGTGCCCTATGCAGCCGTGAAACATGCATAAATGACCACCAAGGGTGGTTAAAGGGTAGTTAGCGTCATGTCTGTTTTCACCCAATGACTTGAAAATCCTTTTCCTCAGTGTCAATTCCTAATTTAGAACCCAGTATTGTGTACATATTGTTTGGGTTATATTTCCCTATGTGCATCACTTTGCACTTGTCAACATTAAATTTCATCTGCAATTTGGATGCCCAGTCACCCTGTTTCACAAGGTCATCCTGCAATTCTTCACAGTCTGCTCGGGTTCTAACTGCCTTGAACAACTTTGTCTCATCTGCAAATCTGATCACCTCACTCTTTACTCTCTTCTCCAGATCATTAATGAATATATTAAACAACACCAGACACAGTATAGATCCCTGCGGCACTCCACTAGTTGTCTCCACTGTGATAACTGACGGTTTAGTTCTACTCTTTGCTTCCTATCTTATAAGAAGTTGCCGATCCACGATAGGACAGTGCCTCTTATCCCATGATGCTTAAATCTCCTCAAGAGTCTCTCATACACTATACCAGATACACTATATCGACTATATCAATGACTCTGGAACTGATATATGATGATGCTTTTGTCAAAGCTTCACATGTATGCTTTTTCATTAAAGCCCAGACCAGAACATATTGCTATTTACCTCAATACAAAGTAAAATTAGAAACAAAAAGTAACATTTGGATTTGGAGCAGCGTGAAAATAAATATTCCTTTTCATATTCACAAAGATAATGCACATATTTGTTCCTACGAACAACTATCCAAATTTGTCTTTGCCACCATTATGAAATTCGTATCTTCATTTTTTCGGGTAAAAACAGATGTGATTTTGGCCCACTTGTTACCTCAGCAAATCTCCTAAGTCACAGCCCAGGCTAAGGGCTGCCCATGCAGGCCAAAGCAGGTTAGCACATCTGTTGCGGCATGACATACCTGCCCTGGGCCAGGGGCCACCATGGCTAGTCACCATGGCTGTGCCTCACTGGATGCCATGACCCTCCATCATGGCAGGGGTGGGGCACAGGGAGAAGGGTACAGGCGGGGCTGCCCGCCTGCACATTTGTTACGCTCCCAGCACTACCTGGCCCGTGCAGGTGGCAAAACGGTTCCCTGGCCACAGGCATGTCAGTTCGGTGCCCCAACTTGACCTGGGCTGTGTCACCTGTGATGTTCTGGCCTGGGGCAAACCAGGAAACGATTCTGCCAGCCACATGTCTGTTTTTACCCTTTGTTTTCTTTCTTTCTTTCTTTCTTTCTTTCTTTCTTTCGGTATTTGGTACCTTGGTCACTTTGACGGTACTTTGGTGGTGTGAATTTTAAATGTGATTGGTCCATCTGTTTTATGTAATGCAGCAACAAATTCACAATCAAAACCTTTTTTTTAAAAAATGCCACATAGTTCCACTGAAGTGAACCAAGTACTGAATCCTGAAGTGACCAAAATACCAAACATAATATCAAAACAAAGATTCAAAACCACAAACTAAGCTGAAAGTGAATATGCTTTGTATCATATCCACTTCACTAAAAGAAATTCAAATATAGCAAATTCTTCAAATTCAATATCTGGATAACTGGTTCAGCTCTAATTTGGAGGAAGTACAAAAGTGAGAAACAAGAAACAAGGTAATCATGTGTTTGGCTGAATGCTAAAGGAAGTGAAATTGGACGAGGAGGAGGTACACAGTTACAACAGGTATTAAATTAAGTCCTCTGAAGTCACGGGTCCTACGTTTGGTCTCCTTTTTCCCTTTGTTTGACAGTAGAACTTAATTTGTGTCAAATCTTTTCCTGACAACCTCCTCCTTTCTGCTAACTCATGGGTGTGGTTGGAGCCACTCACTCATTTTTGCAGGGGAGAATCGTAGCAGCTCGTCAGGGACTGTTTCATATCCTCTTACTCCCTTCTGCAAGTGAAACACTGGACTCATAATTGAATCCACAAGGTCATACTTTTTTCTCTTTGCTTCAGGGCTTGTGCTGGCAGAGCACTGCCCACTGGCAACCGATTTACAATGATTGTAGCTATTAAGTTGCAGCAAACCCTTATGCTGGCTATTCCCCACTTCCTCACTCTTTCTCGCAAACCTATTATTGATTAAAGTTCTTCATTATTATTGTGTCAGTGTGATGGTTGTGTCTCTGTGTGTCTTCACACGCTGTTCCAGCTCAAGGACAGACACTCCCCCAAAGCACCACTGGGGAATATCAACATTTCCCTGTCTCACTATTTGTCACAGGATGGGGTTGGTTCTGGGGGGAAAGGAGGGGCAATGTACACTTCCAGGCTCCGTGCACCCACGGACTCACGCACACGCTCAGGCCCCCCTCGCTCCGTAGGGAACAGTCGGGGAAGAGTACCCGTCAGGATAGTGGTTGGATCTCTAGGGCTCCAAGAGACCAGATCCCTATCATTATAGGGTGTGGAGCCTTGGGCCACACACCAAGCACACCAGTGGCAAGACCCACACCGGAACAGGGGAGGGCAAGACGTGACACATGTGAGGGCCGCTGGGGCAGGGGACCCAGGAGCAACGGAAGGCAGGAGGAAGGGCTCGCACCCAGGGAGGGGGAAGGGAAGGAACAATAGCGTAGGACCCAGGGGGGGCGGGAAGGGAAGGTCTCTCACTCCTCCCTCCCTGCATGCTCAATGCCGCACCGGGGACATGGTTACCCCAGACACGTCAGNGCACCCAGGGAGGGGGAAGGGAAGGAACAATAGCGTAGGACCCAGGGGGGGCGGGAAGGGAAGGTCTCTCACTCCTCTCTTGTTCCCACAGCTTCCACTCCTGCTTACACCCTACAGTCACACACGGGGAAACAAGGGCGGGTACAACAGTAATTCAAGTCCAAGGCAATCCACAAATAGTAACACAAGCACTTAGCTCTCACTTGGGGCCGGTCTCTCCACTGCAGTCACCAGTGCCGAGTGATCCCCGGCGCTGGTGTTTATTCCTGTAGCTCCACCCTCCCTGCATGCTCAATGCCGCACCGGGGACATGGTTACCCCAGACACGTCAGATGGTCCAGCGCCTTCATCCAGTGCGCCTGGTGGGGCCGCTGATGCAAGCCGCGGTGGGGGAGGAGTCCCTGGCACAGCTGTCGGTGCAGCCGCCGCCAGCACACAGGAGGGGGGGGTCACGGCGAGAGGCAAGGTTCTGGGGTCACAGGCGCCCCCCCCCCCGAGGCGGCACTATTTAAGAATTAGATTGCTGGGAAACAACATAAAATTACTTGCTCTTCCTCCTCTAAATCCATCACACCAAGGCTGTGATCAACAAAACACCCTGAAGTGGTCCCACTGATTTCCAAATGAATGGCCTGGGGATTGCAGGACAAATCTCAACATATTTTCATTTCATTTCAAATGTCTCCCTCACCCCATTTCCCCCATTAAGGTTCAGGTCAGCTTGCAATAAAAATAAACAATGTGCAAAATTACAATTAGTTAACAAGTACAGTAAATAAATTCCCCGATAACATACCCTACTGATCTTACACATATCCCCACTCACCCACAACCCAACCCTCTACCCTTCCCATATTTCCCACATTCCCTTTAAAGCCTAATACAAATCAAATATTAACTTTAAACAGCTCAAAATAGAAACAATGAAAAAATCTTATGAAAATACAAATATAAAACCCCAACCCTCCACATTCCATCCCACTCACCCATTCCCATGGCTCTCTCACCCAAAGGAGCCTCCTCTCTCTCCCTCACCAAAGGCGATGTGGCATACCCACCCATCCTAATCCTACTCTCTCTCCCTTCTTACCACCCCCAAACCTATGAAAAATAAAACAAAAATAGAAAATAACATGAAAACAGGAGAACAAAGGTTGAGAAGGAAGTCACCAAGGCTTGCACAAACACTGCCACACAGGGTGTAAACATACGGACAGCTGCCCCACCTCTGCCCTTCTTCACTCCTGGGTGGACTGTCTGTGTAAAGCCAGGCTACCAGATGTACAGGCAGAATAGAGGCGGGGCAGGCTGGGTCTGCTCAGGGGCACCTCCTCTGGCAATGCTCCGGACATTCAGGATCACCCCCAACAGAGCAGGCCGCCCAAATCTAGGGGCACCAGCCGGTTTGGTGCGGGGGGGGGGGGATGTGGGGCTGGCGGGTGGCAGGTCCGGATGTGGCCAGCCCAGGGTCCACCTGAAGATTTGCTAATCCTCTGCTCCAAACTCTGCTACAAGCTGCTGAACGTGCAAGCTATGCTATGCGAGAGCCTTACTCAGGACAGAAATTTGGGATAGCAAGCCTGTCCAAACCTAGCTGCATTGGATCTGTGCCTGACCCGGGTCCCATGCAGCTGGGCAGGGCCGGCCCAAGGGTTTCAGGGGCCATGTGCCAAGCCTTGCTGTGGGGCCCCAAAGGCCGGCCGGCACTCGCTAGAATTGTGTGTGGGGGGGGGAATTTTCAAGGGATGAGCGGCTGCAACTTACCTGCAACTTGACTGTGTCAGCTCAGTTCTGCAGCGTGTAACTGGCCAGGCATTCCCAGGGAGTTTACGCCCCCCCCTATGAGCACGATTCGGAGACTCCCGGTGGGGAAAAAAACAAAAACCAGCGGCGTCTGTCAGTCTCTAGCCTGCGGTGGTGCGGGGCCCCTCCCCACCGCGGGGCCATGTGCCTGGGCACTGGTGGCACATGCCTCGGGCCGGCCCTGCAGCTGGGCTCTTCTGAACCATGGGCCTGATCTGTTCGATGGAGCACCATGTGTGGCCATGTTGGGAAGGAGTAAGGAAACACCTTAACCACATCCCTTTTTGGATGGAGCCCCATTCCCTACAGAGTGCCATGATATCACAGTGCTCTGCAAGGGAAGGGGCAATGGTGTTCCTCTGTCCCTTTTCAATGTGTCCATGCCCCGATGGGGCAACATGACATCATGGCAGTCCATGAGGGTGGAGTCTCCCACAGCTGTGTCACCACAACTGGTCTGAAGGGCATGGACACATTACATCCAGACTGAGCTAACTGGACCCGAAAGGCTTGGTCCAGGTCGCAGAATGCTCTACCATGACCATGGTTACATTCAGAATACTTCCTGATTATCTGTATGCCTTCTGACTATTATTTTTGAATAGACATTTTATTAACCCGCCGCTGCTCCCCTACATAATGTGTGTGTTTATCACATTAGCCATCCTTTTCATAGTTGTTAAAGGCAACAACACAGCTCCCCGTGGTATACAGGGTTGCTGCAGCAGATGAAGCAGGAAGGGCGGCGATTAGAGTGACGGTGGCATCACCCGCATTCTGAAGCTGACCAGTTGCGGCATAGAGTCTGGTTACATACCTATGCCGTTGCAGTGCGGACAACAAAGAAGGTTTTCTTTGCTGTCATCATTGCATCTGCTAAGTCCCACTCGGCTAAGCTGTTCCGGGTGGTGAGGGGGCTGGTCAGTCCATCCTCCCTCCGCCTGGACGTAGAACCATCAAATGCTCGTTGTGATTTGTTTGCAGACTTTTTTGTGGATAAAACTGTTCAGATTCACCACAGTTTTGATGCAACTTTTTTTAGCAGGAAACGGGTCAGAGGCAGCAGAAGCCCTTTCTTGTCCTGTTTTATGGGATGAGTTCTCAGATGCAGGAGATGCTCTTGGGACTGTTCGAGCCACCAATTGTGATTTAGATCCATGCCCATCCTGGCTGGTTAAGGCAAGCTAGGAGACACTGAGGCCATTGCTGGCGGGGATAGTCAATACCTCCCTTAGGGAGGACAGGGTGCCAGACTGTCTCGGCGGTGGTGCGGCCCATGCTCAAGAAGCAATCTTTGGATATTGACACCCTTGCAAGTTATCGGTCAGTCTCTAACCTTCCCTTTTTAGGGAAGGTTATTGAACGGATGGTGGCTCAGCAACTTCAGGGGCATTCGGACCGGGTTAACTTTCTCGATCCCTCACAGTTGGGCTTTCGTCTGGGTTACGGCACGGAGACTGCGCTTGTGGCCTTGGCTGACGACCTCTCCCGTGAGTTGGACTGGGGTCATTTGGCCCTGCTGATCCCGTTAGGTCTCTTGGCTGCATTTGATACCGTTGATCATGAGTTGTTGATGACTTGGCTGCAGGACTGGGCAGGGATTGCTGGGACTGTTCTTGAATGGTTCCGCTCTTTCCTGGCTGGGAGAACCCAGCATGTGGTGCTAGGGGAGTTTTCATCTTCCCTCCCGGCGCCTCACGTGTGAAGTATCGCAGGGTTCCATCTTATCCCCTTTCTTGTTCAACGTGTACATGCAGCCTTTAGGAGAGGTTGTTAGGGAGTATGGAGTGAGATGTCATCAATACACTGATGGCACCCAGCTATATCTCTCATTTTCCTCCTACTTAGGCCCGGCAGTCTTGGTGCTTACCCAGTGTTTGTCCGCTGTGGGGGACTGGATGAGGGTGAGCCGCCTGAGGCTAAATCCTGACAAGATGGAGGTGATGGTTGTGGGGAAAGCTGAGGGAGTGGTGGCCCTCTTCATTGATGGGGTCCATCCTCCCCTGGTTTCTCAGGCCCGGAGTCTAGGGGTGCTCCTGGACCCACAGCTCCACCTGGATGCCCAGGTGGCGGCTGTGGCAAAGGGAGCATTTCACCAGTTACATCTGGTGCATCGGCTTAGGCCATATGTCTCATACTCAGATCTGGCCACCTGTCATCCATGCTTTTATTACCTCAAGGCTGGGTTACTGCAACGCGCTCTATGTGGGGCTACCCTTGGTGCTGGTTAGGAAGCTGCAGCTGGTGCAGAATGTGGCAACCCGTCTCTTGACGGGGATGGGCCGACGCGAGCATATTACACTGGTGCTTCACTCTCTACACTGGCTGCCGGTAGGTTTCTAGGCCCAATTCAAGGTGTTGGTGTTGGTTTAAAGTCCTAAACGGCTTGGGCCCCACCTATCTGCAGGACCGCCTCACCCTCCAGGTCCTGGAGCGGCCCCTGCGGTCGGTTGAGGGTGCCCTCCTTGAGGTCCCCCAGGTTTCCCGGATGTCCACTATGAGGAGGGCATTCTCCGTGGCTGGGCCGCAGCTATGGAACTCCCTCCTGTTGGAGATCTGCTTGGTTGTCGGCCTCCGCTGTTTCCGCAGACAATGTAAGACCTGGCTGTTCTGCCAGGCCTTTCCCGAGGGAAATGGGGTGGATGGGGTTTTATTTTGTTTTAACTGTAATTATTAATTCTTATTTTAATGTTTTTAAATGTTTTAAAGATGTTGTGAGCCGCCCCGAGATGCCTGAGGCATGAGGGGGTGGCATATAAATTTTAATATAAAATGAAATAAATAAATAACTTAAGCAAAATATTGTGCCTTTGGTCTCTCTATCAGCACTGACACCCCCAGCAAATGATCCACTGTCCTATCTGTTATAACTGCAATTTATAGCTTGTCGACACCTCTTCGTTAAACACTATTTTTACACTATTCAGCAAATTCCTCCATTTTCCATTGCAGAGCTGAATTCAGTTGGCTCATTTATAATATTTTTGTACATATTTCAATGTAAAGGATTCCAACTTGTATGCTCACTTTGGATAAGATTTAATAAAACCTTCTGTAAGTTGTTATACGAACACAAGCTACCAAAGCTACAGAATTTTTTTTTAAAAAGAAAATCCAACAACAAAATATTTCTGGGGAGGGGGTGGGAGGAAGGGAGAGAAACATTGACTCCTTCAGTAATGAAGCCAACTCACTGCAATCCCAATGAGACCAAGAGAGCAACCTTTCCCTGATGCAAGGAGGCAAGGTTTTACAAGGTACTCAGTGTCATAGCCCTAAATCCCAGTGGCTGTATATTAAATTATTACCACATAGCGCAGAAGGCAGGTTATAAACCATCCATGTTCGTAAATGCCCTGAAACCATGACAAGTGAGGAAGTATCTATAGGGTACCAAGCAATAGGAGAGGGAAGATTTAGAAGTAGAAAATATTTTGGGAGATCCTTTATTAAAAGTACTGGGGACACACAAACTGTGTTTCTGTGGCTCTTTCACTTACATACTATGGAACATGGCTTATGTTGCTCATTTTTACAGCACAGGCTCTGTCTCCGTCCTGACCTGGATTAGCCAATAATGAACTGAACTGTTGATTACAATAGTGTAAACATAAACAGACATAGCAAAGGACAGAATCCAGACCCTACCTAATGCTTAGTGTGCCTTTTATTATAGGAACAAGGGAAAGGTTTTAGCCAATCATAGTGAAAAAATATCAAATATTAATTGTCTTACAAGCAAAGAGAAGCCACATGTAAAGCACTTTGAAGCCTTTCAGTGAAAAGATCTAGACAGGAAGGACAGTGCAATTCTCAAGCTGTTTAGTGAGAGCACTAACCCTTAGCACCAGCACAAATTCCATTCACTCCAGTGGAATTCACATCAGTACAAAGACTAGCACTGGCACCAAATGGCTTCAGGATCACACCTAAAATCAGAACATCCCAAACTATGGGCAGGGACCTGTGTTCACTGTGTTTTCTCCATTCTCCATGGAGAAAACACAATGAACACAGGTCCCGGACTGTGGGTCAGAACCCCAAGTGTGCTCACTCCATGGGAATGATCCCAACTATTTCATGTACTTTCCATATCTTTATGGGGGCACAGGATTATGGGTCAACACAGGTAAAAAAAAAAAAGTTTAGGAATCACTCCCCTAAGGATTATCACCACATCACTTTTTGGACATAAGCCTATAGCAATTATTTCATTTACGTTCCAATAGTTATTAGCCTCAACATCATCACTGGAGAGCCAATACAATACAGTACTAGAAACGACTTCACAAATGAAGAAAACAATACTGTTTAAATGCGCTATGTAATTGTAGCGCAATAAGTGGCTGTACGGCTACCAAATGTGTGCTTTGCTTTAGCTTTTAGCCATCTCTAGGAGCAGGCTACCATTTTTTAGAACATAATACCTTAATGAAAAAGAAAAACGAAACTGGAGATAGCATCAAATGGCACTTCAGTGTATATTATAATTTTTGTTTTTACTACTTTTATAATGGAAATTTTGGTGCCAAAACCAAAAATGTATGTACGGATATCAAAGTATAGGAATGCAAAGAGGGCTTGAGCAGGTCTGAACCTGATTTAATTGGGGAATCACAGTAGGTTCAAACCTTCTCTTGCTTTTTTATGGCACGGATTGCTGCGCTGGGTGCCTGTGAATTGGCTCCCCCCCCCACCCCTTCCAGCTATCTTTTCTTTCAGGCATGTCCAATACAAACTTTGATGTTATCTGCAAATAATGATGTCATGTTTTCTTGTACTCACTCTCTGATTCCTCTCTTGCCCCCAGCTTTTTCAGATTTATTGAAGCTATAACTTCTATTACAGAATGCATGACAGAAGTTGGCCCTCAGGCTAAGAAGTTCCCTGTCTTAGGTCTCCCACTCTCCCTTCAATATGCTTTCTTACTCTAAGGCCACTTTCAGACATGGCCCTCCCGCACATATTTTGGCTTTGGGGGGGAATGCACAGCCCAAATATGCGGGGGGATCGGCCGGTCTGAAAGCGCCCCCCACCCCCTCGCGCAGCTTTGCCAGTAGAGACGCACGGGATGCAGAGCAGGAAATCGAGCTCTGCATACCTGTGTGTCTCTGCCAACAAAGCCACGTTTGGGGGGGGGGGGCTTTCAGGCAGGCCAATCCCCATGCATATTTGGGCTGTGCATCCCCCACCGGCAGCCCAAATATGCGTGGGGGGGGGGGGCATGTCTGAAAGTGGTCCAATTTATCCTTCCTTCTGCACAACCCCCTGTAGCATTAACATCTCAACTGTTATTTCCTACTTTACAGTGCTCCCCCCTCCCTGGATCGGATAGTTCAGGAATCACCAGATTCTCTGAGGCTATGATGTCAAAGTGGTCTGTAGCAGGGCAGGCTAGAAGGGAGCCTGTCCCTTTAAAAAAGGTTAGCACCAACCAGAGATAACACCAGCGGGGCAAACATAGGTGCTGTGATGACACAGGACAGTGCCCTAATAGGCCACAGCAGAGCTAGCCCTCATGGCTGGTCTAACAGAGGGGCTGATTGGGGCCAGATGGGTTAGACATGGCAGGGCCAGCCCAAAGTTCAGAAGACTGATCTGAGAGCTCAGTGAGGGAAAAGACACATGAGAAGTAATAGCTTAGGGGGGAGCTCTGCTTAGGGACTAGGCAGCCCAGGAGTGAGGGCTGGAGAGGATAGAGGCAGGAATCAGGGAAGGCTCTGCCTGTGGGGAGAGAGGGCTGCTAGCCTGCTATCAAATGGATTTAGGAGATTAGGAGTGGGAGTGCTCGCAGAGTCCTACGAGTTGGGGGACCGTGGACTCAGGGCCAGAGGGTTGGATGTGATGTGACCTATGGCAAGGCAAGGGCACTGATAGATAAATTTATTGTTATGCGTAGCCATAGGCCATAGCATTTAAACAAGTACACAACGGACAAGTACAAAATCCAAAACAAATACAACACAATACCCCATATACAGTTTTAAGCACTTACTGTATAAAAACCAATAAATCCAAATTATCACAAGTAGAGGAGCCCACTCAATACCAGGGATAGGACCAAAATAAAATACAAAATATAGGCATAGGTATGATACCAGGACAAAGTTAATTCAAATTACTTTTAAATGCCAATTTTTTTCCCCTGGAATGGATCATGTGAGTCATAAAGATGGCCATGGATTTAATTATGTCTCTATCGGAGCTATTCAACAAAAAAGCAAGGATCACTGATTCTGCCCGCCCCGGGAGCTTATCTAGACGTTCCCTCAGATACTGGTGCCTCAAACTATCGTAGAGATGGCAGTAAAGAAGCATATGCCCGATGGTTTCCACTGACTGCCTATCAAATGGGCAAAGCCGTAGAGCAAAGGGAATACCTTCCACCCACCCCTCCATAACCTGGGAGGGCAATGCATTGCAGCGGGTGGTCAGAATTAAATTTTTTCCCCTAGCTGGGATTTGAACCTGGAGGTAATTGGCCATCTGCCCTAGGTCAGGGATAAAGGCGGGATATGATGCCATGTGGGGAGAAGCAGCAATTGTAGCCCTTTCCATTTGCCTATATATATCCCGTGACCTGGTTTTGACCTCCCTAGCAAGAGCTACTGGCGGCTTGTGGGCCAAATATTCTGGTGATAGCCCCATGTGTATCAGGGCTTCCTGTATGCTAACCTGCCAAGGGTTGTGGTATCCGTCCAGCCCTATAGCACGCAAAAGCTCAGGGGAATGGCTATCCACTGTTCTACACCACAAACCGAAGGCACGTTCCATGGCAGTTTGCTGCCAACTGAGTTGGCTGCATTCAGCTCTAATCGCTGCATATG
Organism: Sphenodon punctatus; assembly: GCA_003113815.1. Lineage (NCBI taxonomy): Eukaryota > Metazoa > Chordata > Lepidosauria > Sphenodontia > Sphenodontidae > Sphenodon > Sphenodon punctatus. The sequence continues at coordinate 1,541,380 of QEPC01008200.1, forward strand.
GCGTACCTCTAGGAGCATGCAGAAGGGCCCGTAGGAACCCCGCCTGAGTCGAATTTAGTTTATGAGCACAAAGGGGGGCCCAACGTTCAGCCCCATACAACACCTGAGCCTGCACTTTGGCGTTGTAGGTCTGAATTGCAGGCAATACAGCCGACCTACCTGCCCAGGTGAAAAAACCCAGGAGTGCACAGGAAGGGCCCTTAGAGTTCAAGATGGCACATTGAACATGGGACTTCCACATGGTAGACTGGTGGAACAGTAGGCCCAGATATCTAAAACTAGAAACCTGCTGGAACTTTTAACCCATAATGTCCCAATTGTAGTTCCTCCTCTTGGCAGAAAATACCACCACCCTGGATTTGGGGATACTAATAGTAAGTTTCAAAGCCTTACAGAATGTCATAAATGCCGCTAACTGACGTTTCAGACCTATTTGCGTTTGGGACAGAAGAACTACGTCGTCTGCAAAAAGAAGACACCCTATCACTTTGTCCGCTATTTTTGGTGGGAAAAACCTTGGGGCCGCCATTAAAGATGCCACATCGTTGATATAATAGTTGAACAGGGCTGGTGCCAAAACACAGCCCTGCCGAACACCTTTGGTAATGGTTATGGGAGGTGTCAGATGCCCCTGGCGATTTACCTTAACGGAACAAGAAGAGTGGGTATATAGGGAATGGTTTAAATACAATAGCCTCCTGTCAACGGTGGAATCCGTCAACTTCTCCCATAGGAGCGCCCTGTCGATTGAGTTGAATGCGGCTTTTACATCTAAAAAGGCCGCAAAAAAGGATCCATTACGGGCCTTGTATTTGCAGATAACGTGGTAAAGAGCTAAACCTAACTCAATAGTCGAACGTCCCTGCTGAAACCCAGCCTACTCTATAGCAATAATTTTTTCCCCCTTCAGCCAATCGATAAATCTACAGAGCAGAAGCTTGGCATAGATTTTTGCAACTACACACAGGAGACTGATGGGCCTGTAATTGGCCGGGTCACTGTTAGGGCCTTTTTAAAAGATGAGGATGACAATAGCTCTTCCCCAATCTGTTGGAATCTCTCCAACGTTGTTGATAGCAGTGAATAAAGCGGCCAAAACAGGAAACCACCAGTCCCTGTGTGTCTTTAGGAACTTGACGTGAATTAAATCGCAACCTACCACTTTCCCATCCTTAAAGGAGTCTACCAGCAATTCTATTTCCTCTATGGCGACTGGGGTCCAGTAAGGACCCAAGCTGTTATTATCTAAAGCAGGCTCCCACCCATCATTTCCCATAATGGGATTGAATAGACCCTGGAAGTGGTCCATCCAAGATCTTGGTGAGATGGGTGAGAGTATAACCACGGGTGTGCGAGTGATACTGGCATTCATCAGTTTCCAGAATTCCTTGTAGTTTTTTTGCTCCGCAGCCACCTGGAGTCTGTCCCAACACTCTTGGTCGTATTTCCTTTTTTTCTCTTTTAAGAGGTTCCTATAATCTGACTTAGCTACCTGGTATAGGGCTGGAAACTTAGTCGCAATGGACCTTCTATATTCCCTATATATAGTGCCCAATTTTCCCTTTGCTGCCCTACATTCTTTGTCAAACCAGCCCTTGTTATGTGTTTCAGTAAAGTGGCTGGATTGACCACAAGATCTTGGCCATAAGATTTTAAATAATTGGCCGCAATTCACGATAAACTGGTTATAAAATTCTATTGTACTCATGCCCCTTGGCAAGACAAGAAGTGCATCCCGCAATTGCTGGCAATTGGGATCAGAGATAATAGAGTCAAGGGAACCTATGAGTATCCTATCCCATTTAAGGGAGCAGTAACAATCCATCGCAATCAGCTCAGCCTTATTGCTCGTTGGAACATGTGGCAAGGTAGAAGTAGAAGTGGCATCCAGTGAAATAGCCAAAGGGACATGGTCACTAATCAAAACTGACCCTACTTGAAAATCCAGCAAGAAGGGAATCACGGACGAAGATACCAGGGCAAAATCAACAACACGAGACCCATGATGGCCCAAATACGTGAACTCTCCCCCGGCATCTCCAAAGCCTGTCCCATTAAGGACATGTAGATTGCAAGATAGCACAAGCTTGGCTAGTCTTATGCCAGACGAGTTTATACTAGTATCCTTGGAAACTCTTAAAGAGAGTCTCCCATATGGATCCTGAAGCAAGGGATCACAATATTGCAGAAGCTCCAGGTCATTTGCCCCTATCCTAGTGTTAAAATTCCCTGTTACTAGTACTAGCCTACCGGGGTATTTGTTTAGGAGAGAATCCACCAAGTCCTCTAGCCTATTCCAACTAGTGTGTCTAAAGGAGCCTGCATACACAGTGGAATTACTGCATTACACAGTAAACGGCTATAAGAATCCAAATTAACTTATCAATGGAAAGAACCAAAGCCAAAGCTAAGGTTGGAACCTTAATTATCTCTATTTCCTGGAACACTAGGATATCAGAGATGAAAAAATCTATGCCGCCACATGGGCGGCCCCAGGCATTATATCTACAAGCTGGAAGATCGTAAGCCTTGTAGCCCTCAAGAACCAGAGCAGAAGTCGTCCAGGTTTCTTGAATACTAATAATATGGAATTTCTCTATGTACTCCAGAAAATCGTGGTCCCTTCTATGCCTGTCCCAACCCGCCAAATTCCAAGAGCAAAAGTTCAGCCCTCTAGGTGGAGGGACTGAGACTAGTCAGGAAGAGGATGAGGAAGACTCAGCATTACCCAAAACGGGTAGAACAGTATCCTCAATAGTTTGAGATGATACCCTCACCTGAGACTGGAGTAGATTGTCTATTCCCAAAGACAACCCAGGATCATTAAATGATCGACCTTCGCAGACATAGGGCCCTTTCCCAAGGGAGGAGAAATGTTATCAATTCCTCTATAGGTGGGGGCATTGGGAACACCATCATCCGGAGTTGCAGGGGCCCCTAACCACAGGGCAATGGAAGACTGTGGCTCAAGACCAATGGGTCCTGGTATAGCCTTAAACAGTTTCTGGCTTGGATATAGTCTCTCCCCTGGAGGGAAGACTACTGGAAAAACCTCAACCATTGGCTGAGGATCCAACCCTCCCTCCAAGTTTTTATTAGGAGCAGAAGCCCCACCTTGGAGCTCCTGGGGGGCAAAATCCTTCTGTATTTCCTCGGAAGGAAGGGCACTGATAGGAGATGCCTAGCCAGTGGGCCAGGGAGTGTAGGGCCCGGACTGGGAGGGTCCTGGAATAACACCTACCATAGTGGGGGCTGTTACGTCCATATTTGGTGATCCCATGTGCATGGAATGTTAAAATTGTTTTTACTACAGAAATGTGTTGCATGGATTCTTTAGAGAAAAATGTATGGTTTGGACATTTTTTATTTTGCCATTTCGGAGGTTTACTGGCCTTGTAATCAAATGAAGCATTACTAAACCAAAAACCAATGTTAGTGGCTTAGAGACTATCATAAGATGTTCGCCAACGTGAACTGGGTGTGGTTGAACCCCAAGGAAATGAGGAATGGTTTGGCATTTCAGCAGTTCAGGTTTGGCATTTTTTATTTTGCTATTTTGGAAGTTTACTGGCCTTGTAATAAAATGAAGCATTAATAAACCAAAAACCAATGTTGGTGTTGTAGTTCCTATCATAAGATGTTCGCCAACGCAGTGGCCTGATCTGTACACTGCACTGATGAGAGCATAGCACATCAGTGTCACTGTAGCTGGACCTGGTATACCCACAATTGTCACCTTGGATCTGCAACTGTACGATAAGGCACAAAAACGTATGTCCTTATTCAAGGCAAATTTGTACTTCGCGCATTGGAGAGCTCCACACAATATTTTCTTCCCTAAAAGCCCTGGGCAAATACATAGAGGGGAGTGGACTTGACTAGCTGTGCGTAGAAACAGCAGGCATGTACTCTCCAACAACAGTCTGACAAATATTGGAGGGCAAGCACTTGTACCATTCTAAGGAAGCACATTTGGTAACAACTAGTTGCACTCTATGATCTGCTCCTCGATGAAGTGTGGAAGGAACACCCCCACTGAAAGAGACATCATCAAACATGTGGCAATAGAAATGAACCGGGCAATTCATGATGGCCAGGATGAATTGTCAACTGAGACGCATAAAAATACGACAGGTACAATTGAAAGGACAAATTTACTTAACAAGATGCAGAAGTTTGAGAACAAGAACCAAGGAACGGCAAAGTCTCAAACTACATGAGACAGTTCGAAACCATCCTATGACATGTGAAAGCTTAAAGGCAAGCAGATTAGAAACTGTATCTTTCAGCCCAAGAAGAACTTAACAAGTACTTCTTTGCACACGACCACACAAACTATGCCTGCCTGAGTCCAGCATACTGTGCAGAGATGCAAGAGCTTCAGCACACTCATCCTGACACATGGTGTGCTCTTGAATTGGGAGACTTTTGTGTGAACAAAAGTGACATTCCTGTCTGTTGCATCGGTCCTGATCATGGAATGGAGCATGAAACAGAGGCATGAAGGTGCTGGGGGGGGGCGGGGGGAATAACTGGTATTACACAATCAGAAGCTACCCTTGATAGATTTTTCCTCATACCACCAGAGCTTTCCAGACTGGTAAAAGAATTTGAACAAGTCAGTGATATACAAGACAGGCCAACACGTAGAAAGCACCATGCATTCACAGGGTCCAAACATTAGGGATGTGCGAACAGAATGCAGTTTGGATGTTCGGACATTCGGTTCGAAACCCGAGTTCGGTTTGGCCGAACTCGGCCGAACATCCAAAAATAGCACTATCGATACTGATACCGAAATCAATTTTTTGGGGGGTATCGGTATCATTTGAACCTGAAACCACCCCTGGTCTCCATCCCTGGTGCCAGGAAGTCTGCTCCTCAGCTGCCTCCCCCTTCCAGACACGTTTTTCCCGCCCAAAATCACGTTTTCCCCACCCCTGAACTCATCTGAACTTTTCCAAGCTGTTCGGCCGTTCGAATGTTCGGTTCGGAAGCTCGGTTCGGTCATCCAAACAAGCCAAGTTCGGCCCAAACTCCAAACATCCGAACTGCGTTCGCACGTCCCTACCAAACATTACGGAGTGTTCTGCAATGTTTCAAAGATGAAGGAAATCATTCTAGAACATGGGGACCCCTTTCGTGACAAGTCATGCGAGGTTGTCAATGTTGTGACAAAGGTGGTGATGCCAGGAAATATCCAACAGGATATGCTTAACAGGGAACTCACTGGGACAAAGCTACACAAAACATTTGTGTCTGAAAGAATCATCACAGCACAACAGCCAGTCTGGTCCCCAATGAAAAAAGCCTCCTTGAAGCTATTTAAAGATTCCTCCAAATGCAACAAGACCAAGATCAAGGACAACATTTTTGAGCTTCGAGAAGAGAGAAATCTTCTAGTTAGATTCATTATTGTAATAAGAAGTTGGCCACACATTGACCTCAAAGAGGCACTTGGGAAGTATGAGTTCTCAGCTCTCCCAAGATCCCTCTTCACTCCAGATGGAAACATGCTCTTCATATCTGACAAGTGAAGTGTGGTGAGGTACAGTACCATGTGACAGCACAATTATCACTCACATTCCATTGAAGCAGTTTCTGTCTCACATTGAAATAAAAGCCTTTCAGACATCCCACCCCCGCGCATATTCTGGCTGCGGGAGGGAATGCGTAAACCAGAATATGCGCAGGGTGTCACCGGTCTGAAAGCCACCCCCACCCCCCGGCACGGCTTTGCCAGCAAACACCCACAGAGCTACAGAACAGGAAATCCTATTCTGTATCTCTGCAGATGTTTGCCGTCAAAGCCACGCAGGGGGAGGGCTTTCAGACCGGCTGAACCCCGCGCATATCCTAGCTGTGCATTCCCTCCCGCAGCCAGAATATGCACGGGGGTCAGGTGTGAAAGTGGCCAAAGGCTGAACTAACAAAGTATCTTACTGAGAAGTCACTACTGTACTTCTCAGAACACAATGACACAGAGTTTGTGGTTGTGTCAGGAACAACAGCACATTACAACCATGGCAGACTGTCTGAACACTTTCATCAGCACAACCAGAAGGAAGCTGACACAATTATTCTGCATACCATCGATGCCAACAAGAATTCCCGTTCAGGACAGTTGGACATATATTCACCTGACACCAATGTCCTCATGTTGCTGGCGCATTGGTACCCACAGTTCTACCCAAATACCTGGTTTATTACAGGTAAGGACTCCTCAAAGCACACTATTCCAGTTCAGCCCCTATATTGGGCCCTAGGTGAGGAAAGATCCAAGGCCCTTCTTGGATTTCATGCATTCGCTGGTGCTGACACAACTGGCAAATTTTCTGGCATAAGCAAAGGTACCTGCTTCGAAACATTTCTGACCTCCGAGTCACAGATTTTTTTCTGCGTTTCAGACTTTGGGTTGTGAAGTAGGCCTCCCTTGTGATGAAACAGTTGAGGCTCTGGAGAGATTTGTATGCAGACTCTATAGCTACAACACACCCACACAGAAAGACTTTACAATTCCGTTGGCACCTGTTTACGCAGAAGCATGCTGAAGGGGAGAAACTACCTCCAACTAATGGAACTCTACGACCACACATATCAAGAGCACATTATGTGACAATGTTTTGGATCCATGCTGATGATCCACAACCACATTTTCCATCCCCAACTGTGTATGGATGGAGGGATGAGGAGGGCAGTTATGCACCAGTGTGGTGTCTTGATCACCCAGCACTGCAGTCCATCGTACTCCTGATCAAATGCTCATGCAAGAAGGGATATGGCTTTAGAAGATGTAGTTGTCTGAATGCATGTCTATCATGTACTTAAATGTGTGGGTACAGTGAGCAGTGCCAAAATGTGGCAGAATATGTAAGCATGTCAGATGTACTATGGATGTATGAGTCTGATGAAGACAGTGACTATTAACTCTTACTAAGACAAATGCTGATAAAATGCACTTATAACGCAGCATTTGTGAGTTGTTAAACCATCGTATGTTCTATTTGTCCAGGAAACTTATATGTTATGATCCTCCAAGCTTCCAGTTAAACAATTTAAAATAATTTTACAGTTAAAAATACTATCATTAATGACTTAACGTCAACATTTCCATAGGTAACACAATAACTGGACTTTAAAAAAAAAAAAACCTGAAGAATTATTGTGTATTACAGCATTTTGATGCAAACATTATAGCACCATAGCAAATCAACTTGTGTATTTCATCTTTTTATAGCTTTGTATGCAG
>QEPC01008200.1:1556983-1571124 GCA_003113815.1 Sphenodon punctatus
CATCACCCCCTGGTGCCTTGCCAGCTCTAAGGCTGCTGATCAAGTCCTCTATAAGTTGTTCAGACACTGGCTCCCAATCTGGGACAGATTGGTCCAGGGGTAAATCAATAGTTGGAGCATTGTTTATCCCATATAATATAGAAAAGTGGGTTGCCCGCGGAACCGAGCATACAGTGGGGGTGGTCCTATCCCACCCTATGCACCTAACCATCCTCCAAAACCTCAAGGGGTCGAGTCTAGCAGCACTATCAAGATCCTCCCATGCTTTTTTAGAGGCGAGACTCCTTTTCGTTGCCAAAAGAGTCCTATATCCTCTCCTCTTATTCTGCAGCTCCCTCAAAAGAGAATTCCCATAGCTGTTCCTGAAGCACCTATATGTATGGCAAAGATCTGTCCTTGCCCGACGGCAGTCTGCATCAAACCACCCAGGGAATTGAGGTTTCCTCCGCTCAGAGATAAAAGGGCCCCCACTGCTCACAGTACTCACTGTGAGCAGAGGTAGTAACCACTCCACCAAGCCCTGATAACTTGACAGCCGTGCTTCCTGAGCAGGGGCTTCCCTCATTCCCTGGACAAACTGCAAACCTGTAGTGGAACTTAACAAATCCATTAACTCCCATTCCAACGAGGGGCCCCAACGCTTATGTGCCCTCCCTTCATGCCTATCCCCAAAGCTCCAACAAGTAGGTGGCTCATCAGGGGCCGAGCAAACCAAACCCCTCAAGAGAAGTATCAGGGGAAGGTGGTCGCTATTGAGCCGGGATCCCACATAGAAAGACTCTATACTCAGAGTCAGGGCCGCCGAAATGGCTAAATAATCGGGAGTGCTACATCCACGGGGGGAAAGATAAGTAAATTCCCCAGGTCGATCGCTCTAAAAACGCCCATTAAGTACATAAAGGTCCGTATGTAGTAAATATTTTGCCAAGGCTACCCCACTGGGATTAAAGCCAGTGTCCTTTGACCATCTTGGCTCCAGTGGGACATCACTCTCATCTATCCAAAAGTCCCAAAGTTGATTTAAATCTGAATCTGAGGAGCCCATGCGGGCATTAAAATCCTCAGCTACTAAAAAAACCTGCTTCTAGGAATAATTCCTGAGAGCTCTCAAAAAAGGAAGACAATTCTGCCCATATAGTGTCAACATAATATGGCGGATTTCGTGGGGGAATATACAAACAGATTACCAGCAGTAAATGATTGGCTACCTCCAAAAGACAGCCACAGCCACCTGGCGGTTCGTGTTGCAGAGCAGACGCCCTCAGTCCACTAGAGTTCTTAACAAGACAAGCTGTTCCTCCACTAGGTCTACCCTTACTCAGGGTTGGGGACGCCCCTTGCCAGAATACCTCATACCCCGCAAGATCGGGCTTATCCACAACCCAAGTTTCTTGGGCCAAAATTACATCAAATCCAGAGAGGAAAGAATTCCCATCTGGATCTTGAGCCCTAGTCTTCCAGCTTGCCACGTTCCAAGATATCACCCTGAGGGGGGAGATCGTACCCCCTCCGGGAAGTCAATCTACCTTATTTCCTCACTGCCCGCGGCTCCCCATCTACCTGTACTGTAGGGAGTCACACACTGAGGTTACTATGGCCCCTCTGGGCCCACCAGAATTCCTCCCAGACTGGGGAGAACAACGTTCTCCCCTATTTCTAAGGGAGTGACCACCACCCATTGCTAGCTCATTTACAGCAGTCCCCACATCCTCCCATAGATCCTCAAACTTGGCTGAAGCCTCTCCCAGGAGTTCGATCTCTTCTACATCCTGATTTGGTTGGATACAAAGGGCAGGGCTGCCTATTTCGGAGATCTCCAGCATACGATAAGTGTCCCAGTTATTTACTTGTTACCGCCGGGAAACTAGTACCTAGATTAGCAGTGATCAGTCTCCCTGGATTTTCTTCCCCATCTATACAGATTAATCCCTGGGAGTAATCCACAGTGGGACACACACAATTTTGACCTCAACATCAATAGGAAGCCCTTTCTTTATACTGAAAACCAACCCTACCGTAACCGGAGGCTCGGAACCATGGTCACCAGCCTGAGTTTGGAGATTAGACCCCTCAGCAGTGATAGGAGGAATGGCACCTTGAGTAGAAAACAAAGGCACTGGACTCTTATCCTCCTCAGGGGATTTCGCTAGAGGGAGCTGGACACCAAGCTCCATATCCTCAGATAATGGAGAAGTGGGAATTGTCTTGGGAACATCCCTCCTCAGAGCAAGTTTCCTAATGGACTTGCTCTGAGGGATCTGGGGCCCCTGGGTGGTAGCAGGTAGTTGGCCCACGGCTAAGGAGGGCAAAACTGCCCTATTCAGCGTAACCATGGGGCTAGATTTAAAAACACCAGCTTCAGACCTCCCTACCCCTGTTGCAGAAACCCCACCCCGATCCTGTAGAGACTTATTTATATATATTTTAGTCAACCGGATCCCATGGTGGGATAAAATGTGAGCCGCGTTCCAAATACTGTCTGGCAACATACTGTTCNCTTTATACTGAAATCCGACCCTACCGTAACCGGAGGCTCGGAACCATGGTCACCAGCCTGAGTTTGGAGATTAGCCCCCTCAGCAGTGATAGGAGGAATGGCACCTTGAGTAGAAAACAAAGGCACTGGACTCTTATCCTCCTCAGGGGATTTCGCTAGAGGGAGCTGGACACCAAGCTCCATATCCTCAGATAATGGAGAAGTGGGAATTGTCTTGGGAACATCCCTCCTCAGAGCAAGTTTCCTAATGGACTTGCTCTGAGGGATCTGGGGCCCCTGGGTGGTAGCAGGTAGTTGGCCCACGGCTAAGGAGGGCAAAACTGCCCTATTCAGCGTAACCATGGGGCTAGATTTAAAAACACCAGCTTCAGACCTCCCTACCCCTGTTGCAGAAACCCCACCCCGATCCTGTAGAGACTTATTTATATATATTTTAGTCAACCGGATCCCATGGTGGGATAAAATGTGAGCCGCGTTCCAAATACTGTCTGGCAACATACTGTTCTTGAAGGACACTACACACTTATACATATCCTGGCCTTTATACAGTACTCTAATATCCCTTATATCCCTTGGATAGCAGGGAAGGTGCAAGAGAGAACTGATGTGCCCAGCCACCAGCCATGGTGTAGACCATAGAGGGATAAATCCAGAAGGCAGAGGCAAAACGGTAAACACAATAGCTTGTAAATAGCGGTAAACACCTCTCTCCATTGTCCCACTCATAGGGGGGGCCAAACGGGCTAAATCCCCTTTCACTGTTGAAACCCTCCCTGGGGGGCCAGGCCTGGGCTCAGACCGCAAGGGTTCATGAGAGGCCTCCCCTTCCCCCCTCAGGATTGTCCCCCTTGGCCCTCAGTAATACTAGTAAGCATGATGAGTTGGGCAAATATATGCTGAAGAGTCCTTCCTATAAGGACCATTTGGTCTGCCAAAAGTTTTGCCCAGTTGCTATCACACCCACCGTCCCCCGGGGGTGAACTACAGTCTGACCCCACTGGGACTGGGGTGACAGAGCATGTAGGAGGGAGTAGTTCATTATTCCCAGGAGAATGCTCTCTCTTATGCATACTCCTTCTTTCCCGCTCCTGGAGTTGGGGCTCCCCACAGTCATCCCCCCATTGATCCAATTCCAGTGGGGCAAATCAATTGGAGAGTCGTAGCCCCACGGGTGGAGATCGGGAACCAGCCCCGGTATCGTCCTGAGTCTTAGCTCGAGCGAAGAAGGTTTCCAATTTAGGCTGCTTTAAAGGGGGCAGACCCTCCTCCTCTCCTAATGGTGTTTGCCTCGATCTTGTTACCATGCTCCTAGTTTTCAGTAAACCCGGAAAAGGACACGGGCTCCTGCCTCCTCTGTTGGCACCTTGCATGCACGGCCCTTAGGCGCGCGGCCCCGGCGCTCACCTCCCGGCACCGCCTCCGGCAGCAATGGTCTTTTATACTGGCCCCGCTGACTCAGCTCGCTGGCTCCGCCCACAAAACTTCACCCACTGAAAACTGGGCCCCTCAGCCGGAGGTCTGAGCTAGCTACCCCTTGGCTGGGTGCTAATGCTTCAAGATGATCCCAGGACCAGCAGCAAGGATGACCCTAGCCAACAGAGGATGCAGTTGAGTTCTGTGAGTAGTACCTCTCCAGAACACTAAGCTGCTACATGGTCACTGCAAACTACCTAAGTAGGAGTACTGCTTCCAAGTCTCATAAGCTAGCTGGAACAAGCCCAGTGGTTATTTTTTGCAAAACATATTAGATGTGTTCACTACAAAGATTCTCTCTCCAGATCCACATGCAATTTTTTCCTAAGAAGGCATTCCCTCCCATTCCCTGCTTGCTACTAATAGGGAGAAATCATTTGTTGTGCTGCTGGTTTTCACTGGTAAGCTCATTCACCTGTTCTCTGTGGCAGATTTGCTTTTGGTGTTGAAATCAATACCATGTCATCAGTGGGAACCAAGGTCGGGCAATTTGCATGGCTCTGGAGACAAACATTTTAGCATTCTTTTCATCTATACCTGTTCTCATTAATCAATCCATTTCCACACAGAGCAGGCAGTTTACCCCTCCTAATTGCTACTTTACAATCCTCTGTCTCTTGACAACACTAGGAACCTCTTCTGTGGACCAGATATTTTTCTACCAACTATTTTCCCTAAGAAATATTGTTATTAAAATTAATAATTGTGAAGGCCATTTTAATGCAAGGGTACTATAAAACAATTAACATTAGTATCTCCAGACACACTAGCTGCCTGCAGTTTTAGCTTTTTTCCATGTCAGATGATCTGAAATTCGGATGAGCAGAGCCAAGCAAAATTAGCTAGATCATGCCCATAACTCAGGTCAAGTGTATAATCACAGAATGAACATATTTCCTCCCCTCAAGGGGATAGTAAAAATTAAGGGGAAATACTTAGATTCAGCCCTATGAAATTGACCTTATACGATAAAACCAGAAAAAGCCTATGGTTGAAACGGACTCAATTCTACCATAAAGAAGAGGCTCAGCTTTTAAAAGTAGTAAGCTTTGTCAGACAAGCTGCTGCCCTAGAGTGGGGAAAGTGTTGTTGTTTTTTAAAAAAAGAAAGAAAATCATATCAAAATAATAAAGTTAGCATTTGCTCTTCAAAAAGTCAGAGATCCACAACATGCAGCTGTCCCCAATGGAAAAAAAACTCTTGCTGAGGGAACAACAATAACAAACTTCAGACACCTCCATTTTCACAGCCTGTCTTGACATCAAGCAGACATTCATATCTCCTTACCTGAGCAGTAGAGTCTTTCATTACTGTTTTACTAATGGCTGCCTGAGTGTCTGCTACCAGTAGGAGACCCAGCAGAAGCTACACACAATGCCAGCAGTGCATCTGTAAGTAACCTTGACATAAACATTTACATATTGGAGTTCCCATTTCTCCATGAGTTCTTGATTAAGAGGTTTGTCTCCTACTCAGACAGTTTATTTATGGTTTTGCTTTTTAAACTATGTACATACGTCACACTACAAATAACACTGCATGACTGATTTCATTCATGATCATTTATAGCAACAGTGACGGGTGGTCATTAAGAAAAACTATGCTAACAGAAACAGTAATCTTCTGGAAGTACTAACCCATAGAAACTTGATTCTTCTCTTGTTAAAGCTTAAATAAGCTAAGGCCTGATCCTGCAAATGTTTGAATGGTGAATGAGTACATTTACCCACAGGAATAGCTCCATCAAACGCAATGGAATAACTCACAAGAACTTACTCATTACAGGGCCTGATCCAAAACCTATTAAAATCCACAGAGAGCTTTTTACTGACTCCATTGAGAACTGATCAGATCTAACAGTGCTGTTACCTATTACATTAGCTTGCATATTATATCCACTTCCCAAAACATCTCTCTGATCTCACATCTTACAGTGTTTTTTGAAGTACGAGAGTGCTCTGCACAATGGATTCCCATCATGCATAGCCTATTTTAATAAACATATTAAGAATAAAATATAAGAATAATCACATTTGCAGGATCAGTAACCAACTTCTTTGGAAAGAAGTATGGACCACACGCTATGATACTAATATTATTAATTATTAATTATTATTATTATTATTATAAGCATTTATATAGCGCCAGCAATGTACCTGCTGCTTTACAAAGAATAAGACAGACATGGTCCCTGCCCGAGAGCTTACAATCAATCAAGAATAAGAATTAATTCTGATCTGCAGTGTGAACAGGTTAGTCCAGATGAGTAGTCACAAGGAAGACTGAGAAATCCCATGGTGCAGAGCATCCAAATTTCAGCATCCTCTTCCACTCTGATTTCTGGGAGTACAGTGACAGCAACAAATACAGCAGTTGCCTTGCAAATTAGAGGGGTCTTCACCTTGGCGCAGTGGATTTTAAATTCGATGTGCTAAGCAGAGACTGCTGGAAAAACTGCGGGATACCACAGAGATATGGATGGCTAAAGGGTAGATATGTCTATCCACAGCAAACTATGGTGCCTGGGACTCAGTCCGGATTAGCTGTTCACATGATCACTAATTCAGAATGAGTTTAATCTGCATTAAAATAAATCCTCGAAAATTAGGTTTCCAGAACCCGGTTTTAATTTTGAATCTGGGGTCACTAATTCGGACTACATCACACAATCAACTTAATCCACATTAAGAGCCATTTAATTCAGATTAATGTTTGTGTAAAAACAGCGATTGTCATTGTTAGATTTCTATGCCCCAAAGGACTCGAAGATTAAAATTTGTTTAAAAAACCCCAAATACATATAAAATTAATTATAATATATGTAACCCCACTCTCCCCACCCTTTTGCCTCGTTGCCAGGAGAGGAACTATAGGATCTGGGTTTTCTTTCCTGTTATTTAAGGTTTTGCAAACCCAAGGAAAACTAATTAAGGGTTGAAAGGTGTGGTGCCTAAAAAGGGGAGGAGGGCTTCACCAAAGATACAAATAAAGTCTGTGGTAAAACAATAAGGCCCAAACCAGACCCTCATCACAATCACAATCCCAATAAGGAAACAACACACAGATAGTAAATGGGGTAGATGGAGTCACGGGAAAAGGGGGGAAGGCAGGGCAAGTGGTACTGAGAAGAGGGATAATTTACCTCAGTGCATGAACTGAAGAGTTCTCCAGATATATTTCAGAGAACAATTTTCAACAAACCCATGTCACTCCATGGCAAGCTCTCAGGCAAGGTTTACCAAACAGAATGCTTGCCCCCATGTTAGGCAGCTGGAATGGTGGTACATGCTATGTTCAGAGATACCCAGTGATCCAATGACAGAGCTAGTGCCACACAGATTTACACTTATTGTTAATTAAATATTTCTAAATATCCACACATTATAGTTTGGCTGATCAACAATACTTACTGAATATAACTCTAAATTTAACTACAGCGGGCCAAACTTTCCTCTCACTGAATTCAATGAAGCTATTCTGCATTTATATTTATAGCGTAACAATCTGGCGCAAAATCCAAATTTAGCAGTTACTTTCATGATCAGCCTTGTAGAAGGTCATAGTATATGAGTTGTATAATAGATGCTGACCATATTTTTTCACAGATCAATATATGGCAATTTTTATAATTCGGTTTGAAAATAAACTGGGCAAAATCCTGGCACTATTGAACTCAATGGATATAAAGAGCTACCTGAGTCAGACTAATGGTTCATCTTAGCCCAGTATTATAACAACCTGACACGGCAGTAGGGTTTCAAATCTGGCTCTTCGGGGTCTTTAACAGAGGCCTCGCCCAGGCATGCTACCTGAGACCCTCCAGAATCCCCAGCAAAGGCCTCACCCAGGCATGTTACCAGAGATGCTCCAGAATCCCCAGCAAAGGCCTCACCCAGGCGTGCTACCAGAGATGCTGAATCGGAGAAGTTGGGGATTGAACTTGCAACCTTATACTTGCAAAGCATGCTTTGCGCTCTATCACTCAAAGCACAGCACAGCACAGCCCATGTTTTGCTACTGACTTTACCAAAGCCACAATTTCCAAAGCCAAGATACACATATAATCAGAATATATACATTGACATTCAGAAGCTACTACATTGGATAGAAACACCTTTAGGCAAAAGCCTCAAATACATGTTGGAAAATAAGAGAGGGTCATTAAACTCTAAGAGTCAAAATCTGTACTCTCTTTCCCTTGATTTTACCAAGTATAATACACAATGATGGGTTATCCAAAAACTGAGGATTGGTTTCATATTGTCTGGTATTGTACTGCTGTATGCAAGAGGCCACTGCAAATTCATACTGATTAAAACCTACCTATCATTTATGATACAGAAATGTCACAAAGTATAAAATGCTTTTGTAAATTGAACATTCTGCATCTCTTAATTCCCAACACATTTCTTTGTGAAGTTGCAAATACACGTTGACAGTCTGACCTTAACATTCTGAGGAGCCCAAGGACAAACTAACCCAGACAGCACAGACTGAACTGTTCCCATCATGTTATCACCACATTTGTCTATTGCACATTAAACTAAAATATATTATAAATTACCATATAGAAAATGAATTAGGTTCGTGTTCATAATGCACTGTTACGAAGTATTAGGTAGATCTGGCACTGCTAGACAGAACAAATACAAGGCAACCTGGAAATGCATGTTTTTTTAGGCCAAGGATGAGAGTTCACTAATCCAAGCAGTACAGAAATGGTTCCAAACTAAGATTAGTCAAAGCTCATTTCTGTCCTTGTGTTGCATATCCTCCTTCATAGGCGACTTCCATTGGAAGGGGGGTGCACGGGGAGGCACATGCCCCCCATATTTTCAGAAGCCCTATGGAACCCCTGCCCATCCCTCATTCCTGTGCCCCTCATTATCAACAGTTACCAGTCATTTAAGTCCTCCTTCAAGCAAAACACTCAGTGGTTGGGGCATGAGACCCATGCATTTCAAACAGGTACTGTGATGGCCCTGTAGGGAAGTTGGGGCCAAGCCAACATTGGGGTTGAAGCCATTGGGCAGACAGGTACATGGTCTAGGTATGACCAGCAGGTCATCACTGTGAGGTCACTGGTAGGTAAAGCAGTCAGAAGCACTATGGTACATGGTCAAGAAGCCGGCAGCAGGCCAGTCTGTGGGAGGGGTTCGGTCGTAGGCAGGTAGAATGAGGGTGGCAGGGTAGGCTGGACAAGGGGTAGCTTGGCAGGGCAAAACAGGTCTAGAAGCAGTCTTGGCAAGGCAGATCTAAGCTAAAGGCCAGAAGAGTCCAGTTGCTCAGACAATTGAACATTCCAACACATCTTCTCAACAGTCACTAGTCAAACCCACTAGGTTCATTCTTCTTAATAGCTTGCAATGGTGTTCCCCTGCTAGTGGCATCGTGAACACATCCGCTGTCATATCCTCTGTAGGACAGTATTGCAGATCTATGAGTCTTTGTTCCTGTGAGTCTTTCAGGAAATGGTATTTTACATCAATGTCCTTGGTTGAGTCTTTCTGTTTGTGCCAGCACTATACATCCTTGGTTGTCTTCCAGGATCGGCGTGGGTCTGTCCAATTTTTGCCCCAGATCATTCAGAAGCTGTCGCAACCAGATAACTTCTTGGCTGGCGTGTGCCGCTGCCACGTGCTCTGCCTCCATCGAGGAAAGTGTCACAGAGGCTTGTTTCCTACTGCACCAGCTGATGGGTCCTCTACGAAGCAAAAATAGGTACCCACTGGTAGATTTTCGGTCCAAATGGTCTCCAGCCCAATCTGCATCCACAGAGCTGCTCCATCAGTTTAGAGTACCAGAATCGCAGGCTGTGCAATTATACTCTAAGCACCCCAGGGAGTTTCAACCACCCAAATGGTTTGACCAAGAGTGCACACGGGCTAGGAAGAATCTCAGGAATCCGCTGTCATATCCTCTGTAGGACAGTATTGCAGATCTATGAGTCTTTGTTCCTGTGAGTCTTTCAGGAAATGGTATTTTACATCAATGTCCTTGGTTGAGTCTTTCTGTTTGTGCCAGCACTATACATCCTTGGTTGTCTTCCAGGATCGGCGTGGGTCTGTCCAATTTTTGCCCCAGATCATTCAGAAGCTGTCGCAACCAGATAACTTCTTGGCTGGCGTGTGCCGCTGCCACGTGCTCTGCCTCCATCGAGGAAAGTGTCACAGAGGCTTGTTTCCTACTGCACCAGCTGATGGGTCCTCTACGAAGCAAAAATAGGTACCCACTGGTAGATTTTCGGTCCAAATGGTCTCCAGCCCAATCTGCATCCACAGAGCTGCTCCATCAGTTTAGAGTACCAGAATCGCAGGCTGTGCAATTATACTCTAAGCACCCCAGGGAGTTTCAACCACCCAAATGGTTTGACCAAGAGTGCACACGGGCTAGGAAGAATCTCAGGAATCCGCTGTCATATCCTCTGTAGGACAGTATTGCAGATCTATGAGTCTTTGTTCCTGTGAGTCTTTCAGGAAATGGTATTTTACATCAATGTCCTTGGTTGAGTCTTTCTGTTTGTGCCAGCACTATACATCCTTGGTTGTCTTCCAGGATCGGCGTGGGTCTGTCCAATTTTTGCCCCAGATCATTCAGAAGCTGTCGCAACCAGATAACTTCTTGGCTGGCGTGTGCCGCTGCCACGTGCTCTGCCTCCATCGAGGAAAGTGTCACAGAGGCTTGTTTCCTACTGCACCAGCTGATGGGTCCTCTACGAAGCAAAAATAGGTACCCACTGGTAGATTTTTGGTCCGAATGGTCTCCAGCCCAATCTGCATCCACAGAGCTGCTCCATCAGTTTAGAGTACCAGAATCGCAGGCTGTGCAATTATACTCTAAGCACCCCAGGGAGTTTCAACCACCCAAATGGTTTGACCAAGAGTGCACACGGGCTAGGAAGAATCTCAGGAATCCGCTGTCATATCCTCTGTAGGACAGTATTGCAGATCTATGAGTCTTTGTTCCTGTGAGTCTTTCAGGAAATGGTATTTTACATCAATGTCCTTGGTTGAGTCTTTCTGTTTGTGCCAGCACTATACATCCTTGGTTGTCTTCCAGGATCGGCGTGGGTCTGTCCAATTTTTGCCCCAGATCATTCAGAAGCTGTCGCAACCAGATAACTTCTTGGCTGGCGTGTGCCGCTGCCACGTGCTCTGCCTCCATCGAGGAAAGTGTCACAGAGGCTTGTTTCCTACTGCACCAGCTGATGGGTCCTCTACGAAGCAAAAATAGGTACCCACTGGTAGATTTTCGGTCCAAATGGTCTCCAGCCCAATCTGCATCCACAGAGCTGCTCCATCAGTTTAGAGTACCAGAATCGCGGGCTGTGCAATTATACTCTAAGCACCCCAGGGAGTTTCAACCACCCAAATGGTTTGACCAAGAGTGCACACGGGCTAGGAAGAATCTCAGGAAACTTGTCAAATCGATGAAGGGACCCCTTGATGGCGACCTTAGGCTAATAGTCACTCAGTACTCTCAGGCAAGGGTAATTTATAAGGACCCGATTAAGGCGAAAAAGCGGTCCTTCCAGGAAGCTTCCTGGAAGAATTTATGTGAGGCCTTTGCATGTAGAAATGGGAGCCGTTTCTGGGATTTGGTCTAGAGGGGCTTCCGGAAACCTTTTGTCCAAACTCTGATATCCCCGCAGGCATGGGAGGCACATTTCAGAGGAATATTTAGTCGCATTCCTAACTGTAGGCTGTTTGATAGGGATCGCTTTTTGGCTATAGATGAGCCTCATTGGCCCATGGTAGATGTTGCTGAAGTAAGAGAAGTAATTTCCAATTTAAGGGCCCAAAAAGCCCCTGGTTGTGATGGGATTCCCCCGGATCTGTTCAGGAATAATATTGAGTCGTGGGCAATCGTCCTGGCCAAATTATTTGACGTGATAAATGCTACTGGACAGACTCCGGCTGGTTGGGACATAAGTATTATCATCCCTATTCACAAAACGGGGGCTATTTCTAGCCCGCAAAATTTTAGACCCGTTAGGCTTATATGCGTTGCATCTAAAATCTATGCCAGGTATTTGCTGAGGAAATTGGAGGATTGGGCAGCAGTGGCTGATTATATACCCGAAGAGCAGGCAGGTTTTAGGATTGATCATTCTACGATAGATCATTGTTTCGTTTTGCAGCATTTGATCTGTAAATATGTTTCTATTAGAAAAGTTCCTCTCTACATGACTTTCCTAGACCTTGCTCAGGCATTCGATTCGATCGATCGCGACATTTTGTGGGCTAAATTGTTTAAGACAAATATTCGTAAATGACTCCTTTGTCTGGTACAGATGTTGTACTTTCAAAGTGCCTGTCAGGTTCATTTTAATAGGGAGGGCCATCTGTCCCAAAAAATTCCAATATCAAATGGAGTGAAGCAAGGCTGTTTTGGCCCCGTTTTTATTTAATTTTTACGTAAATGATATAATTGGCCTTCTAAAAGATTATTTTTTCTTCCCAGCAAAGGTGGGTGAGAGAAGGATCGCGATCCTGGTTTTTGCGGATGATATAGTCCTTTTGTCTCCCTCTGCGTTAGGCATAAGGCGTATGTTAAATGAAGTGTCAAACTTTTGCCAAGATTCTCATTTAAACATTAATTATGAGAAAACAAAAACGATGGTTGTTTCTAATGGGTGGAAAAAATTCGGAGCTATCTTGGATGGTCAACAAATTGAGCAGGTTGCTGCGTATCGGTATCTTGGCGTTCTTTTTTCTGCATCTGGAAGTTGGTCCCCCCATATAGAGGCAGTAAAGCTTAAATTTAATCAAAATGTAAAAGGCCTGCTAAGGTTCTGGAGAACTCACGGTGGATGCCTCCTTACCCCGGCCCTTAGGCTGTATGGACATAAATTATGTTCGGCCGCAACTTATGGGGCTGAAATATGGGGTGCAGGGCTTTGGATAAGTTAGAAGTGTGCCAGAACGTTCTTCTCCGAGCCCTTCTAGGGGTCCCTAAGGGTACCCCGGCAGCAATGTTGCGTGCCGAGCTAGGGGTGTACCCCCCCGGCCTACAGGCTCATTATGGCGGTTGCATCATATTGGTCACGCTTAGAGGATATGGCTGAATATCGGCTACCTAAATGGTGTTTCATGGAAGCAAGGACATGGGCCCTTACTAAGACCTGGCTTACTCAATCTCAACATTTGTTTCAGCAATTGGGTTACTCTTGCTGAATGCTCCAAATGTATCCAGACTTGGGGAGGAAGTTATTAATTAAGAGGCGACTGAAGGATCAAGCCATGCAATACGATCTGGCTTTTATTTCTAAAATTAAGAGTGCACCTTACTTTATATTATATAAAATCTCCTGGGGCCTGGAATTTTATTTGACTGGTACTTTGGATTTTAAACAGCGTAGGGTTATTACGTACTTACACTTCGATCTTTTACTCACCGGGATTGTCCGGGGCAGGAAAGCAAGTATCCCCTATGAGGATAGGCTCTGTCGATGTTGTAAAACACAGGTCGAGGATCTTTTTCATATTCACTTTGAATGCCCTTTGAATTATTATTTACGTGAATTGCATTTTCCTGCTTCAATTCGTAACAAAGAGTACCTACCTCCATGCCAGCTTTTCCAGGGATTATTCAATACAGAAGCCCCAGAGTCTATTCACCAGATGGCATGTCTGGCTTTGGAATTGACCAAACAATACTCGCCTTGGTAGAGGTTTCTCCTTGGTAGAGGTTTTCCTCTGTCATCTCTGTATTTCCATAAATAGACTTTAAATGATAACTTGGAGATTTATTATGTTTTTAAATTATTGGAAAGATGGGGATTCTATTAAGAAATATTTTATTATAGTAGTTTTAATTCTGTTTTATAGATTTTTATTATAAACTGTTGATATTTGCTGTGATTAATTGTATTTTCTAATGGTTGTATCGTTTTTATGTTTGGCCATGGCTCTTACCAGTGCCTGAATAAATAAATACAATACCCTATCAAGTCTGACACGGAGGTTGCTGGGAGCCATAGCTTGAGGTTCACAGTCCCTTTCCGGTACCGTAAGACCCTCTTCACTGCGTTCCAATCCCTTTGGGTTGGGGCTGAGACTTGTCTGCACAGTATACCTATTGCCACCACAATGTCAGACCTTGTGATTGTGGCAATGTACAAGAGCTTTCCTATCGCCTTTCTGTATTACTTATTGTCTGGCAGCAATAA
>QEPC01008200.1:1578426-1590641 GCA_003113815.1 Sphenodon punctatus
GGGGGGGGGGGGGGGGGAGGCGGTGAAGCCATTATTTTTAGGGATATCTGGTCTGTTAAGAGGTATCCAGTACAGATTTCACCAGGCAGGGCCTCCTCTCATGGTTGATTTGGCCAGAAACAGATTAGGGGTACTGCTAGTATACCAGGCACCTTCCTGTACTGCAGCATCCATGCATGCTCTAGCTGAGCTGGTGTCAGAGATGGTGTTGTAGTCCCTGAGGGCAGTGGTAACATACATGTTGACACTCACCTTGGGGGAGCAGAGCACGGGTTCATGGCCGCCATGGCAACCATGGGCCTGCCTCAGATGGTGATGAATGGCCCGACACACAAGGGGGGCATACCTTAGACCTGGTTTTCTGCACCGGCCTTGAGGTAGGGGATCCGTTGGTGGGGGATGTGTCGTTGATGCCCTTGTCATGGACGGATCATTACCTCTTACAGGCTGGTCTCCTGGAGCATGTCAGCCCCTGGAAAGCTGCTGGACTGGTTCAGATGGTCCGCCCCCAGAGGCTTATGGAACCAGATCGATTCCAGACCACCCTGCCCATTCAACGGCCTTGTGACTCTCTGGAACAACTTGCTGAGTGAGACCATGACTCACTCAGCGTCTGCTTCCTGGGCATCGGCAACACAGGTCCTCGTGGTATACAGAGGACCTGCGGCGGCTGAAGCAGGCGTGGAGGTGGTTGAAGTGATGGTGGTGTCGTACTCAGATTGAAGATGACAAACTGCAGCACAGAGTTAGATGAAAGACCTATGACATGGCTGTGCAAGCCACAAAGAAGAAGTTCTTTGCTGCTCTCATAGCACCCGCTAAGTCTTGCCAGCTGAGCTTTTCAGGGTGGTGAGGGGGCTGGTCAGTCCAGCCTCCATCCACCTGGAAAGGAAGTGTTCCAGGGCTCGCTGTGACTTGTTTATTGACTATTTTGTTGATGAAATCGCTCACATTCACCTCAACTTTGGGGTGATGAATACCCCATCCTGTCCGGTTTTGTGGAATCAATTTCAGTCTGTATCATCAGCTGATGTGTGTGTGGGGGGGCGTGTCCTTGGGATGGTTAGAGCTATGTTTTGTGAATTAGATCCATGCCCATCGTGGCTGGTTAAGGACAGCCAGGAGACACTAGTGCCGTTGCTGGCTGGGGCGGTCAATGCCTCCTTTCGGGTGGGCAGAGTTCCAGAGTGTCTTAAGGAGGTGGTGGTGCAGCCTCTGCTAAAGAAACCATAATTTGACGTTGACTCCCTCCCCAGCTATTGGCCTGTCTCTAACCTTCCATTTTAGGGAAGGTTATTTAACATAACAGGTGCTAGCTCAACAGCTTCAGAGACATCTGGACCACATCAGTTTTCTTGACCCTTCGCAGTCTGGCTTTGTCCAGGTTATGGCACTGAGACTGTGCTTGTGGGCTTGGTGGTCAACCTCTGACATGAGTTGGATCTAGGTCTGTCGACCTTGTTGACCCTGTTAGATCTCTCAGCTGCATTTGACACAGTTGATCATGAGATGTTGGTGGGCCGCTTGTGGGACCAGGCAAGGGTGGGCAGAATTGTTCTTGAATGGTTCTGCTCCTTTCTGTCCAGGAGGACTCGGCGTGTGGTGCTGGTGGTGCTGGTGGACTGTCTTCATCTCCCCAGGGCTTTACATGTGGTGTTCTGCAAGGTTTGATTCTGTCCCCTCTCCTGTTCAACGTGTACATGTAGCCATTGGGTGAGGATGTGAGAGGTTTTGATTTACGGTATCATCAGTATGCTAATGACACCCAATTATACCTCTCTTTTTCAGCTGACCCAGGCTCAGCAGTCTCGGTGCTTACCCAATGTCTAGCAGCTGTGGGGGATTGGATGAAGGTGAGCCAACTGAAGCTGAATCCTAACAAGATGGAGGTGATGTTGGTGAGTGGGGCTATGGAGTTGGAGTGGGGCTATGGAGTTGAAGCTGACTTCTGGTCCCAATTCAAGGTGTTGGTTTTAAACTATAAAGTCCTAAACAGTCTGGGCCCGGACTACCTATGGGACTGCCTCATTTCCCAGATTCTGGATTGGCCCCTGTGGTTGGCCAGGAGCACCCTTCTCAAGGTGTCCCGGGTATCCCAGGTGGCTATGATGAGGAGGGCATTCTAGGTAGCTGCTCCAAGGCTGTAGAACTCCCATCCAGTCGGGATCCGCCTGTCCCTGGACCTCCCCTCCTTCCGACGACAGTGTAAGACCTGGCTGTTCCGCTGAGCATTTGGTGAGGGAGACAGGTAGTGGGTAAGGATAAGGGGGTGGGATTTTTAGCTTTCCTGATATTTATGATTAATATTTCAATATTATGTTGTTTATAATGTTTTAGTGTTTTTATGATGTTTTATATTTTTGTTTTGAAACTCTTATGTTAGCCACCCCGAGCTGGGCAGGATGGGTGTGTGGTAAAAATTGTAAAAATAAAAACAAATTTTTATTCCCACCCACCCACCAAACCCCTGCCTCATTCAGTATACAGAATCAAAAGTACTCGGGGAATGGTTCATTATTTCCCTTTACCTTTATTTAATAGGTATTCCAATGGTTTATATACTGTATACCAGGACGGGCAGAAGCACTACATTCAAGATATAGAAAATAATTGTTTCACTGTCCTTCACACTGGTTAGGACTCATCTGAAATACTGTTCAGTTTTGAGTCCTATGTTTTAAGAAAGACGTTAACAAACTGGTGCAGGTTCAGAGGACATCGACAAAGATGTTCAAGAGTTTGGAATGCAAGACCTAGGAGGAAAGGTCAGGGGAAGTTAGCATGTTCAGCATAGAGAAAGTTGAGTGGGAACATGATAACAATTTTCAAATACATAAAAGCTGCTATAAGCAGAATGGTAAGCAATTGTTCTCTGTAGCCACCGAGAATGGGATGAAAAGTAATGGATTAAAATGGAAAGAGGAAGGCTATAGGTTAAATATCAAGAAAAAAAATTCCTAGCTATGAGAATATTTAGATAAGCTAATAAATTATCTGAGGCAGTTATCAGAGGTTGCCAGTGATGAGGTCCTGCCTCATCACTGGCAGGAAGGATGCCAGGGCACAGGCCCAGAGGGCTTAGAGCTCAGGAGTGAGCCTCACCAGAGCTGTTTGGATCTCACCTCCTCCTTGAGAACAGAGAGACTCTGAGATCTTGGGCTGTCTTTAAACATAACATCAAGGGGTGTCTGAATGTGTATTTTGACCTTGATAAGAACGTGGCCCTGTGTTCACCATGTGGCGCTGCTTAGACACACAGCCCATCCTGGGGCAAATCGGTGTTTTGCTCGCCACCTGATCTCAGCACGCAAGCACTACTACCTTGTTCCCCATGTTGTAGCTGTTAACATGCCACACGATATCATTAGACACAGCGTTGGCCATGTATTCAGTCGAAACACGCATATTGTCCTTGTGATGCAATGGTGTTCACATCACATGTTCAACAGGTGGCCAAATTGGTGTTGGAATTGTTATGGTGCTTACACACAACGGCATCATAACAACGGCCACATACGTGCTTAGGGGTTTTGACATCCAATCTTTGTTATGTCTAAAGATGCCCTTGGTTTATGAATTGGACACTGTATACATTAGGTTGGTGGTGTGCACTGGAATAAAAACACTGCATTGAGATATCCCATGTGTGAGTGAAGTATTTGGGGCTAGATCCTGGAAGTACTTACACCCTGATCAGGCTGACGTATGACAACTGCCTTACTGCCAGAGTTGCTCAGTAACCACAGCGCTTACTGAATTCAGCTGCAGTTGGGAGTACACAGCATTTTTTTAAAAAAACCAGTCCCATATTAATCGTATTGCACCTTCAGAAAATGGAGTAGCCACTCATCTAAGGCCACTTTTAGACGAGACAAATTTTGCGCATGATTGGTAAAAAATGTGCGTGTTTCAATGCTCGTTTAAACACCTAAACCATTTTAAATGTGCATTTGCCATGATCGTGTAAAAGCCAAAACTGTTTTGAATGTGGTTTGGTCTGATTCCAAACCGGTTTTGAGCCCCTTTGATGATCAGGGGATGCCAAAACCGGTTTTAAAAAATACGCATTATTTAAATGCACATTCAAAACGGTTTGGGCTCTTACACGATCATGGCAAATACACATTTTAAACGGTTTAGGTGTTTAAACGAGCATTAAAACACGCGTTTTTCACCAATCACGCGCAAACTTGTCTCGTCTAAAAGCGGCCTAAGTCTTGATTTAAAAGACTCGTACAACATCTCAAAGGAACTTGGTGGCATACGCCAGTGGCACACCCCTTGCTCCCTCTCCCCATCCTCCTATTACTTCCCCTCTCTCTCCCCCTTGTTCTTTGACTCTCTCTTCCCCCTTGCCACCCTATTATTTGAAAGACTCCATAGCTCAGTGAGTGTGTGGAGCTGGGTGTTTGCCAGCTGGAATTCTTCTTGTGCTCCCGTCACCAAGAATATCTTTCTTCCTCTCACCCCACATGCCCCCCCCCCGACTCCCACCACACCCAGTTTGAGAACCTAGGTTAAGCAAGGGATACGGCACCCAGTTTTTCCAGGTTTGCATTAACTCATTTAACCTTGACATCATCCTCTCTCTTCCTGGAGTCCCTCCATTTACCTTTGAATTTTTGCAAATAAGAGAGTCCTACAATCAGTTCTTTCACTGAACCATCATGAATCATTCCCTGAGCATCATCCATCCTGTTCATTTATCCAGATCGAAAATGAAAATAAGTAGTACCACACAGGAGGACCTGAACTAATGAAGCCAGGATTAGTAAGGGAGAGTGGAGACAATGCTCAGTGTAAGTCAGTACCATTTGTTTGGCCACCAAAAGGGCCATATCTCCCCTTCAGATGCATCCATTGTTAGGAAGTTTAGTCCCAATTTACCTTTGGACTTTCTGTCCCTTCTACCACGTTTGGTTGAAATCAGCCAGTGGCATTCACGCTTATTAAAGGGGACACACACGCATGCAGAGGGCGATTGCATAACTTTAATTCCATAGATACACTGGCTAAAAATAGTATATGATCCTGAAATTTAGTACAAAACTCTACCATATGAATTAAGATTGATCGGATGAATTAAGATTCAACAAACTTTACTCTAGCATTTCCTAACTTCCGAGACCTTGATTTTTGGGTGTAACTCTCATTGAAATGAATGCAGTGTGGTGCTGTTGGAGCATTTTGAAGACTGAGCTGCCATAATATTTTCAGGAAAGTTTGCAGTATTTGTACCTTCCTAGTTTTATTTTTTTTTAAACAAATTCTGTTATGTGCAACGATAACATCAACATCTTTAGTATTTAACATATAACATCAACATCTTTAGTATTTAAAAATTGAACTTTCAGCAAAGCAGACTTGTGCCACTTCAGATGAAATATCAGCTACAATACCACCAGCAGGAATAGGCTGCTTGCTTCTATAGACAAGCCAGCAGATGACGATTTTTAATACACTGCATCAGTAACCCCATTTAACAGATAGCATGTGCCTCAGTGCAGATGAGTAATTAGATTTCATGGATTCTTCCAGACAACCAGTGTGACTAAAAGTGGCTGAGAATTGGTTCTGCTGTATCAGGGTTTGGGGTTCTGTTCACAGTTTATGTAATCCCTAAATGAGGTAGAAATCCTTGCAGGCTCAAGATGATTAACAGTGGTCAGGAGAATGAATCTCCAAGATGATTAACAGTGGTCAGGAGAATGAATCTCCAACACGTGGTCTCCTGGTTCCCAAAAGGAAGAGGAATATCCATTTTGTCTACGTTGTGAACTATGCATGTGGTACAGTGAAATGGGACAGTGCATGTCAATACCTAATGGAAAGTTAAAAGTTTCTGGTAGCAAGTCAATAAACGATAGTGAGAAAAACACAAAAGAATAGTAGCAACTTCCAGTATCCCCATAACTCAGCCACATCTAAATGGATTTACATGGGGCTAGAAAAGGGCACATCCCAGATTTCAGGACACTCCCTCCGTTTCTCTTTCTCTCTCTCTGCTAAAATTCAAAGTCCTGCTGCAAACCACTGAGACTTTAGAGCACTTCAAAGAAAGACTTGATTTTTTATAATGCTAAGTGTTTGGCAATTCAAATAGAAGGGATCAATGCCATATCTCCTATAATTAGAATCATTAATATTATTTTATCCTTGCCTTGCTAGGGAAAGAAGTTGTTCTTTATTTTCAGTTTAATATTACGGTAGTTATTGATTGGCTTTGAAGAGCTGAATCAAATCAATTAAAAGAAACAAACCAAGAAAATTTGTGTTTTCCTTTGCTCTTGTTCAGTGTCATAAATCTTTCTCTGTACAACAATCTAAATGGTGAAAAGAAGATCTTAGCCCAGAGAAAAATCAGTCAGAGCTTTTTTAATAGATTGGGAGGCTGAGTGCACAATGTGGGTTTTAGTGAGCCTCAAATAATCTGTGTTTCTAGCCTGATCACAGTTATGGATAAAACAGTCGTTTTCTGCAATTGATTAAAAGTGCATAGTACAGAGTCTGCACAACTCAATATTAAATTAGGAGGCCTGGTTGTAATTCTTCATTCCCAGGGGCAAACTCTGCCCTTGGATGTATGTGCAGAGCTTCCACTGAAATAATACTACATTATTAACGGAATAGTAGACAATATGTTTTATAATGTTCTATATTGTTCACCGCCCGAGTCACAGTATGGTGAGAAGGGCGGGTTATAAATGTAAATAAATACATAAATAAATAAAATAAATAAACTTGTTTACAAAGCATTAGTCAGATACCCCCAGAACAAAATGTTGCTCGTCAGCTAAGGTGTATTCTGGTATCCTGAGCTTCCATCATTCTGGGACCAGTGGGCTAACGTGCCATCTAGCAGAAACAGACAGTGCCATAAGAAGCAATTTGGAGCCTTCACAGCACACAGCCTATCACTGGATGTGAAACTTCAGGCCCAGGGGCCAAATGCATACATGGGCTAACTTTTATTTGGTCCAGTTCCTGGATCGGGCCTCTGGATCTAATTCCTACCCTCAAACACTGAAAGACGGAGCTCAGGGTAAGATAGCAGATATGAGGGCATACACAGAAGGGTAGGGGGCAGTTCCACATCACAGATCTATGATCTGAACTCTTCTCTTCGATTGACCACCCTTTAAACACTCCTTTCCCCCAACTTCTATGTGGTCCTTGGAGTTTATACTAATTTTCAAAATGGCCCCTGGAAGGAAAAAGGTTCCTCACCACTGCAGCACAAGAACATCCTTCTCCCCAGACCAGAAATTCCATAACTTACCCACTTTACAGCCTTAAATCTATGCTAGATGAGGCCATGAAGGGGATAAGCCAGAGTAGGTTGCTGCAGGGTACAGCCCTTTGAGGACTGGACACATGAAAGGGGCAAATGCCTGCAGTTCATTAAAAAAACAATTGCTCCTAGCTTGAGAAGAGAGGAAACTGCTGGATAGCTGGGACGGAAACATGTTCTCTTTTATTGGTTGTGGATTTTGTGTTTTTATGTGTTTTTACGGTGTGAGAGCCACCCTGGGCTGCCTAGAGCAGGAGATGCGAGATAGAAAACTGTTTGTTTAAATAAATAAATAAAATCTGAGAGCTCAGTAAGAACCACCAGGAAGACGCAAGGCTCAGGGGTCTAAAGGCTCATTCATATATCATCCTCCCCACAGTGTGGAGATGATACAGAGCACAGTCTGTGCCAGCTTCCCCCAGGGATGGGGTGTTATGAGGCGAGGAAATTGTGCCAAGCAACTTTGTGCTGTCACGGTTAATCAGCAAAAGCTTGCATGCCTTACGAATCCCGTTCACACACCACCCACAGAAAAGCTGGCACAGATTGTGCTACACGTCGGCTCCTCCCAAGGTGGAGGGGGATAGGGATACTGTGTGAATTTTATTTTATTTGTAAGTAAGTAAGTAATTTTATTTAGGGCACTAGCTTCTGCTCTGTCCTAAACAAACAAAAACAACAAACAAAACATACAAGAACAAATATAGCACTACAAGCAACAGATGCAATTACCGTGCCCAATAGTGGCAAAGCAGACATAGTACCCCACAAAAACAAAATTAAGATAACAATAATATGGTCAGTCTTATATAGTCCCAACCCACAGTGTCAATCAAAACCAGGAGATTATTAGGGCACACACCCCCCAAAAAGGCATAGGCAACTCGGGAGGAAAGAGCTCCCTCATTACGAGGAATTAGTCGTCCCCTCCCTAGGTAACCTCCCTATGCTGTAAGCGCTCCCTGATTTTACTCCTCTTTTTTGACGGCAGGAGAGTGCAAGCCACAAGAGCCCCCCATAGCCTCCTTATCGGACAAAGAGAGAAGAAACTCATAGCAATTCTCTGAAGAAAAGGCAAGGCCATCCACTAACAGAGGACAAATCCAAACCTCCCTCAGATTGGTATAATAAGGACAGCGAAGTAAAAAATGACCAACAGATTCGATTTCCCCCATTCGGCAAGAACAAACTCTTGACGCACGAGGAGAGCACTTATGCCTACCTTCAGCTATAGCAGTTTGAACCTGATGGAAACGCAAAAGCGTATACTGTCTTCGGATACTTGAATTCTCCAAAAGATCTAAATAAGGTTCAAACCAGGAAGAGGTTTTAAGGCTCTTCAGAGTAGGGGGGCAACTTTCGAAGAAATCAATAATGCCATATCCTCCTGTTGGTCAGTGTCCTGGATTCGGGTCAGTACCTCAGTTTTAATAGCCGTGAGGGTTCTCCCCCCAAAATTTTATTTATTTTATTTTATTTATTTATATTTCTACTCCGCCTCTCTTGCGTCAAGTGACTCAGGGAGGCTTACAAAATGAGTCCTAATTAGGATGGTCAGATATGCAAATTTTAGAGGACACTTATGAGAAACACATGTTGCGGGGCTGCACTGGAGTCAATGCAGCCCTGAAACCTGTGTTTCTCATAAGTGTCCTCTAAAATTTGCATATCTGGCCACCCTAGTCCTAATAGCTTGCTTCATTAAGCTGGAAGGGTGCCCCCCTCAGGAAGTAGGCTGGAAACATCAGGGCTAGCTTGGCTGGCAAAAGTGGCCAGAGGTCTCCACAGCAAGATTTCAGTGGCTGCTTTTTTGTGGGTACTCTAATCTGGTGGTTCTAAAGCTTTTTTGAATCACATTCTCCCTTCCACTTGTCTGACACAGTTGATTGAGGCCTCTCCCACACCACAACACATACTTACATCTTGCTCCCTCTTCCTTTCCCAGCTTCCTATTGCTTCTCCTCTCTCCCAACCTTGTACTTTGACACTCTCTCCCCTTTGCCATCCCATTATTTTGGAGATTCCTCCTAGCTCAGCAAGTGTGTGGAGTTATGTGTTTGCCAAAGAGTTGGGGTTCTTACACACACACACATACACACACACACACACACAGAGTTTGAGAACCTGGGCTCTTAGCTGCTGGTCCCATAATGGAGAAACCTCAGAGTGTGAAAAAAGGAACAGGGATTTTACAAATGTATGTATTTGGGCAGTTAAATGAACAAAGGGTTGTCTTCTGATCTTACAGTAGTTTCACAACTGTTGTAACACCCTTGGCTGCAATAGAGTTATTTTACATTGGTGAAGATGAGAGCACTAATAAGCTCAATGACTATGGGACAAATTAATCTAGGGTATGTGGAAATGGCTCCAACTGTTTTTAAATGTGCCAGATCCTCAGCTAGAGAAAAATGGTGTAGATGCCTTCAAGTGACTGCTAAATTATTGCAGGTAAAGATCTAGGCCTATTTATATAGTTTAACAATCACAATAATGTACTAGCTGACGCTGTCCTCTGAGCATGAAGCATCTTTAGCAGATCCCAAAGGCTTCACAGTCTCTTGTTTAGCATTTTAATGATTATGTTCCTTGTGATCAGCTTGCTTGGAAATAAACACAATTCAACAGTTAATTTGCTTATTCTCCTTCGAACAAAATCAAATGTTTAAATCAAGGACAACAAACCTTTAGAATTAAGTGTTGTGAAAAACATTTACGCGATAGAAGTTGCAAGCCTAGTGTAGACAACCACTTAATGGTCAGAAAAAGGGAAATAGGCAGCTAGTTTGAACAGCAGAAGGGAACTGTTTATGGAGTGGAACAGAGGGAGTGGGGACAGAACAGAAGGAGCTAGATTTGAACGTAGGTGGCTTGGACCAAGTAGAAATTTAAAAGAAAAGAACTGATCTGCTGTGAATATTAAAGTGTAGCATACATATATATTTATTTATTTTATTTATTTGACAGTTTTTTATCCCACGCCCTCCTGCTAAAAGCAGCTCAGGGCAGCTAACAATTTAATATAAAAATACATTAAAATAAGACAAATATAATAAAAGCAGACTTATAAAAACCCACATGGTGGAGCACAAGATACAAAAACAAAATACAAAAAAAACAACCCTCTCACCCTAGCCCTCAACCACCCACCCATCCCCATCTCCCTCACCAAAGGCCTGGCGGAACAGTCAGGTCTCACACTGTCTTTGGAAGAGGGGAGGTCCGGGGCCACCCAGGCCTTCACCGAAAGGGAGTTCCACAGCCTTGGTGTGGCCACCAAGAACACCCTTTCCATAGTCACCCACTGAGACACCTGGGGGACTTGGGCCCAGAAGAATATAGGCAGCCAATGCAGAGAATGGAGCACAGGTGTAATGTGCTCACAGCGACCCGTCCCCAAAAGGAGGCAGGCCGCCGCATTCTGCACCAGCTGCAGCCTCCAAGCCATCACCATGGGTAGCCCCACGTAGAGCGTGTTACAATAGTGCTGTCTTGAGGTGATGAAAGCATGGAGGACAGTGGCTAGGTCAGAGTCCAAGACGTAAGGCCAAAGCCGTTGCAGCAGATGTAACTGGTGAAATGCACTCCTCGCCAGTCCCCACCTGGGCATCCAGGTGGAGCTGGGAGTTGAGGAGCACTCCCGAACTATGAACCTGGTGAACCAGTGGAGGGCGAACCCCATCAATGGTGGGGGATGCCAACCCCACTGCCCTCCCCACTAGCATCATCTCTGTCTTGTCAGGATTCAGCTTCAGGCGGCTCACCCCCATCCAGTCCCCCACAGCCTCCAGACATCGGAAAGCACCAGGTAAGCACCAAGACTGCCAGGTCTGGGCCAGATGAAAAAGAGGTATAGGTAGTTGGGTGTCATCAGCATATTGATGACACCGAACACCAAACTCTCTCACAACCTCGGCCAGCAGCTGCATATACATGTTGAACAGGAGAGGGGACATATCTAATTCTACAATCTAAGCACAAAGGCATGGTGTGAAAGCTCAAGTTAAGGATATTATGGCTTTGGAAGGTTTGAACAAGAGACCCGTTGGCTGCCTAAATGGAGCTTGTGTTAACAAAGCGCTTCTAGGATCAGTCTTCTAGAGGCCATTTTTGAAATTTTAGTTCAAAGATTGCAGTGTAATTATGCAGAGCTGCGGGAGCAACAGTACTAGTTAAGGCATCTACATCACACTGGTAAAATTATGAACACTGTAATCATAATATTGGAATGGTATGTCCGATCGGTGTGATACTTGGCAGGTAGGGTCGCTAGGGTGAGGTGTCAAATGTGTCCAGATTTCAGGAAAATCCATAAAAAATGAGTAGGTTATATCAGTTTGAATTCTGGAGGCAACAGCAGAAATTTCCACACATTTCAGATAAATTGTTTTTCATTTTTAAGTAACAAACTGAAGTTATTTCTTATACATTGCAAACAAGACAGCTAGATATCCTATTAAGTGGCTGTCAATGAAAAATGGGGGAAATGCTGAACTTTGATCAACAAGCTAGCAAAAAGGCCATATGGCTTCCTGACATCAGATGACAGGTCTAATTACTGGAATGCTCAAAATAAATGTGACTTGAAAAAAGTTGACACATAGTGGCTGGAAAATGCCAGAAATGTTTTTAAAGATAGTCCTATACAAATGGCTCTAGACGGGTATGAAAATATTGTTGATAAAACTATTATAATATTTTCAGGGGCTCCTCAACATGGGATCTAAAAATCAAGGTTGCAGTTCTGTACGTGCAATATTTCAGAACTATAGCATGGGTTTATAAATGCACACACTGCCTTTGCACATGCAAAATGGTTAGTTCAAAAATTATTAGATTCTCTAATCTACTTTTCACACGAGACACCCTCCCTGCCACATGGGTGAGCGAGGGGGGGCATCCGTGCGACTACCAGTAGGGATGG
>QEPC01008200.1:1590769-1628611 GCA_003113815.1 Sphenodon punctatus
AGAGGCATTGGACAAACCAGAGATGTCTCTGTGCATGAAGATCAGTGAAGATCGGTGTGCATCCGTGTGACCGGCCACCCACACATCGCAAAACCACCGCAGCACACACCCATCCCCTTGCCCCTGCACCACAGCTTCTCCTAGGCCCACGTGAAAAGGGCCTAAAAATCCAAAGAGACACAAAATACTAATGAGAGAAAGAGATACAAAATGCCCATATTACTAAAATAACTGCTTAGATCAGGGTTAGGGAACCTTAGGCCCGGAGACCAAATGTAACCCATAGCTAGTTTTTATTTTCTCTTTCCAGTGCTTGGATTTGGCCCCTGAATGCAGTTTCTATCCCCATGAGCTGAAAGACTGAACTCAGGGGAAGGGACCTCGCTCAGCGGCTGCATATACATGCATATACATGTTGAATAGGAGAGAGGGCAGAACTGATTAAGAACATAAGTAGTGCCATACTGAGTCAGATCAATGGTCCATCAAGCCCAGCATCCTGTCCTCCGACAGTGGCCAATTTCAATTACATGGGAGAAGAACCAACAGTCACAATGGGCAATCAATTCCCTGTTGTTCACTCCCAGCTCCCAACAGTAAGAAGTTCATTCTGTAAGCTACTTTGTTAATAGCCATTAATGGACCTACTCTCCAAGAATGTATCCAGTTCTTTTTTAAACCCAGCTATACTACTGGCCGTGACAATTGTCCTCTGGCAACAAATTCCATAAGTTAATTATGCGTTGAGTGAAAAAGTACTTCCTTTTATTTGTTTTAAATCTGCCAGCATCTAGTTTCATGGAGTGTCCCCTAGTTCTAGTACTATTTGGGAGGGTAAATAACCATTCCCTATCTGGATATCTACAGGGTCTCCCTTGCCCACATTGTATAATCTAGGCACAAAGGCATGGTGTGAAAGCTCAAGTTAAGGATATCATGGCTTTGGAAAGTTTGAACAAGAGATGCCTTGGCAGCCTAAATGGATCTTGTGTTAACAAAGCACTTCTAGGATCAGTCTTCTGGAGGCCATTTTTGAAATTTTAGTTCAAAGATTGCAGTGTAATTATGCAGAGCTGTGGGAGCAGCAGTACTAGTTAAGGCACTGCTTAACCGGTATCTGCATCGCACCGGTAAAATTATGAACACTCTAATCATCATTATATTGGAATGGTATGTGTCCAATCGGTGCGATACCTGGCAGGAAGGATTGCTTGGATAAAGTGTGGAATGTGTTCAAATTTCAAGAAAATCCATTAAAACTGAGTAGGTTATATATCAGTTTGAATTTTGGAGGCAATAGCAGAAATGTTCTCTTTTGTAACTTTTATGCACACAGGTAGCTAGTGTCAGGAGGTGTATTAAGGAAGTTAGAGGTGTTCTGGAAAGCATGTTGGGCCTGATTTGTTGTTCTGTGTTTAGTTTGTTAAATTCAGAGTTGTAATTTTGAAGGCTGGATGTGAAAAAGTACCCTGCGTGACATGAGGACAAGTGAGAAAAACAACTTCTCCACTCTCCCTCTCATTAATTTTCTGTTACATGAGGAGCTTGGTTGGATTTAGTGTTGCATCCCAAAGTAGTGTAGAGGAGAGTATAAGTTTGGGATCTGAGGGTTATGTCCATGCAGTAATTATCCAGAGCTGGATGGGCTCATTGAAGGCTGGGGACTGCAGAGGGGTGGCAGCTTTCTTCCTCCACTCTGAAACTGACCACAGGCTCCCTTAGGTTTTCGTGCCATGGTAGAGCGCAGATTGTGCGAAGGCAGAGCAGGTGATCACAGTGCATCCATGCAGATGGCTGGGGAGTAAACCCAGAGCTTGCTGAGACCCAGCCAGGCAGCCAAGCTCCACCACAGCACTTCCTCCTTCGAACCAGTCACCACAAGCAGCACCACCAGCTGTAGGAGAGTTTGGGTGATTTCAGACGTGACGAGATCACGCTGAACCACACTGAACCACGCTCAACCCCCCCGCGGGGCCAAAGGCCCCTGAACGTCTGCACAGCGTGCGCCAGATGTTGGCCACGCTCAATTGCCACATGGGGTCAATTTGAACCACGCTTCCCGGGCTAGCCGGGGGAAGGTCCCGGGAAGCGTGGTCAAATGGACCGCGGGCCGTGGCCAACAAAAAGTAACGTCTGGCCGCGTGCCACGGCCCGGGATCCCCGGCGGGATCCCGGGCCGTGGCACGATCGGCCAGACGCGGCGGCCGCATTGGCCCCGCCGCCCGCCCGTCTCCTCGGAGGGCGGGCGGCGGGGTGCGTGGAGGGGGCGGGGCCGTGCGGCCGCACGTTGCGCCGCGCGGCCCCGGCCCCTCCCACTTTCCCTGCCGGGATCCCCCCGGCACGTCTGTTGGGCCGTGCAGGGGTGACCCCGGCGGGGAACGAAGACGTTGCTTTCGGTACGGGGCCAAAGGGCCCCGTAACGTCTGAAAATACCCATAGTCTGGTCTTGCGCTGAGCACAAACGGAGAGGGGGGCAGAAGGGTAGTGAAATCTCCTGAGGCTGCACTACACAGCTGAGCTTGGCTTTCATCTGTGTGCAGAAGCTCAGCCTGCTCCCAACCCCTCCATGGAACACTGGGCATGGGGCTACTGCTACTACTACTTATCATTTCTGTAGCGCTACTAGGCATATGCAGCACTTTACAGTCACAGATATTTGGAGACAGGTCCCTGCCTAGTGGGCTTACAATCTAAGATGGACATGGATGAGGGGATCACACAGGGAAAGACAGACACACACGTATTCACATTTTACAGATGGGGAGCTGAGGCTGAGAGGTTGTGACTTGTCCAGGGCCACCCAGTGAGTTCACTGACTAGGGTGAGATTTGAACCCGGGTCTCCCAAGTCCAAGTTCAGCACCTTATCCACTACAACACACTGACTCCCAGGGCTCTGTTGTACGCACAGAGCTCTGGTGTGCAGAGTTCTGCACGCTCTGAGTGCAGTGACTAGTTAATTGGTATTTGTGTGAAGTTGAAACTATTTAAGGAATTTAAGGGCAGCACAGTGACTGGTGTTCTGATGTGCTTCGATTTGACAAAGTTGTCTTCCGTTCAGTATTATGTGGAAGATTGCTTTCTCCACTGCTGTACCTTAATTGGACTGAAGTCTCAAAACTAGTAGCATTCTTTTTATGGGTCTGTGACTAATATTTGTGGTCTTTGATTTTCTTTGCATCAGTGGTGGAAATTGGGGTGGAGGGAAAGAGAGCAGCATCCAGAAGAAAAGGCTGGTGAGATGATCATAGCATGGAAGTCCCCAATACTGTGACCTTCCCCCAGTAGTGCACTTGCTTTGCTTGATCCTGGGGGTGGAACTCTAATAACTGCATCTCGTCTAATCAGGCAAGGGGAGTGGGAAGCCATGTCATTAACTTCAAACAGTAAAATCAGACGTTCGGCCGGCGCAACAATGACCCCACCCAGCCTGGGAAGCCATGGTGGACGTGGTCTGGACCAGGTCGGGAAGCCGAATAAACATGCCCATGGCTGGGGCACCAGGGAGGGTGGGGAGGCAGTCAAACGTGCAGCTATCCAGCCCCGCACCTGTGCTGTGTCCAGTGTCCCAAGCCCCACCATGACGTGCAGTCATAGCAGCCAATGACAGACAGCCATAGTGGCCAGTCATGAAAGACTGAACCTGGGCCGTGTCTGCCAGACCGAACAGACATGATAGCCTGCTGTGGCCTGCTTTGGCCCGGTTGGGTGGGTCTTAGCACCGGCTGTGACTTTGGGGGGTTTCCAAGGTCAGAGCCCAGGCTAGTTGCAGGCAAGGTGCCATAGCAGGCCTCTGTCATGTCTGATTTTACCCAAAGAGGCTTTTTGAAAGTGGGTGGGAGTACCTACAGAGGAAGAGGATTGGGGCTGAAAGACCAAGGCAAAGCGTGGGTGCATGGAGCCTGAGTTATAAGATGCAAGACTGTACAATGACATCTTTACATGGTGCGTACATGGCACACAAGATAAGGAAGAACCCGTAAGTTACAATTTTCATGATTTTTGGAGCATGAGCAAATTATTAAGAGCCTTAGATCCCCCTCTAAACTGAAGCTTTTTGGCGTAAGAACTTTTCAACAGGACTTTTAGTAGACAAGACAGGGTTTGGATTTGTTTTTAATAGAAAATTTACATAATTTAATATTTTTATTGGTTTTTATTTTTCTGTATGTTTTATGTAGCCTATACATTCTGCTGGAATCTGCTCTGAACAGACCTTCAGGGAAGGGCAGGATAAAAATTCAACTAACTAACTAGCAGCTGGAGGCAGACATGCATCTCAGTGGGTGCTCTTCAGATGCACGAGCACCTCCACCCTAGGCAGGATCATGGGATTTTCTAACAATAATGGAGTGGTCGTGGCTAAGGCAGGACTGTTTGGATATATAAAATTTAATGTTGTAAAGGATCTAGGAGTCCCTCTAGTGAAAGTATTTAGATATAAAAGTCAAAGTATTATTCTTTTATCTATCAAACAAGTCGTATTTGAGCTGTGTGTGTCACATGTAAAAAAAATAATAATACTCAAGCATGTGTGACCTCTATGAAAAACAACTCAGATTTTTATTACTGAAGACAGTCTGCCTATAAGGTAGCCTGCCCTATAAATTTGAAGACCTGTGATCTTTAATAATAAAATACAGAGTGAGGGGGAAAAACAAGAAAGAAAACTCTACATTAGTAGAACATTCATCCTGAGAATTTGATCACAGAGAAAAGTTGACTTTTCACATTTTACCAACACAAAACACAGTTAAAATAAGATTTCATTTTCTGGTAGGGATTTCTGGATTTTTTTTTACATAACCCAAGTGACCAGTTTTAAGCCAATATTTCTGTAGCTGTTCCTAGTAAACAGTCTGAGGCAACGAGCAAGAAGGTGAACAAACACATCCGTTAGAAAATTTGACTATATGAGATATGGTTTTACATGTGCTACGAACCGTCTGTTCCAGACTCTCAATCAAAGCTCCTGACAGACTAACTGATAGTCTGCCAACAAAACATCAAAAATTTGCAGGAGGGCTAAGAGAGGACTACAGAGCTGATGGATACCTTGGAATTAACAAGTGGAATTTTTCCTCAGGGATTTTAACCATGACCATCTGTACAATTAAAAAAAAAAAAAAGCCAATATGCAAACCTGCCCTTTGAAGTGCCTTCTAACACCCAGCTTCCTTAGTTTTTAACCAAAGCGTGTAGAAACCATAACACAAACGAAGCACTTAAAACATAGTGAGCCCTTGAAAGTGTGAGTGAGGCAAACACAATTGATAAAAAGGCAGGAAAAAATTAACCATGAAAAGCACAAAATAATTAACTCTTCAGTAAGCGGGGCCTATTTTGTTTTTAAAAGGCTCTGATTCATTTTGAAAGTGTAAATAAGTAAATATTAAAACAAGGAGTAGGTGTGGAGAATGGATTTCCAAAAGTATTCTGTAATTTCAGCATCTCCTTAACTGACTTGTTCTCAGAAGTGAGTGCTGCTCTGTTACCAATACCTGCCAGCAAATGTTGCATTCAAGCGACACTGATATGTTAAGAAGCATGGAATGAGGATCCTAACTAAACATGCAGTGGATGGCAAGTAACTGAAAGGTGATCTCATTCCCTTTCTGTATTCTGAGAAAACAGGGAAATTTCACGCTGCCCCTCACTGCAGGAAACACCTGCTGGTTCCAGATGGCAGAGGAAAGGTGCTCCTTGCTTGATATCTTCCGTTTCCATGGTGACACCTGGAGCAGCCAACTTTAAGCATAATCTCATGAGGGGAGACAGTCACCTACCAAGCCAGAGGTATACCAGACTACCACAAAAGGTATACAAGTACAGTACCAATACAAACCAAATCCGACTACAACTGTACAAGATAGCAAGTGAAAACCACAGCATAAATTACCCAAATTGGATTGTAATAACAACATTAAAAGTACAGTAGCCACAAAGGTCAAAGGATACAAAAGACAGACACATAGGCAAAGTACAGAAATCCAAGATCCCAAACCTGGAGGCCAGGTAGCTAAGGCACAAGATGAAAATATATGCAGAAATCAAGTTCAAAGACTTCACTGAAGGTAAAAAGTCCAACCTTTTGTTTCCACACGCTTCTTCAGGGATGAACAACAAAAATCTTGCAGTGCCTGAGAAAAGTGTACGTATCCTCAAAGATATCTGCTGCTGCTCCAATGGGTTTCTATACACAAAATTCGATAACCCAAACAAAATGCAATTTAAACAAGGGTGAGTAATTTCTTACAAAATAAACTCCACTGTCTCACATGGGTGGGAACACCTCCTTATCTCAATATATGAACAATCTCTACACAGTGCCTTTCTCAGGCACTGCAAGATTTTTGTTGTTCATCCCTGAAGAAGCTTGTGGAAGCAAAACGTTGGACTTTTTACCTTCAGTGAAGTCTTTGAACTTGATTTCTGCATACATTTTCATCTTGTGCCTTAGCTACCTGGCCTCCAGGTTTGGGATCTTGGATTTCTGTACTTTGCCTATGTGTCTGTCTTTTGTATCCTTTGACCTTTGTGGCTACTATACTTTTAATGTTGTTATTACAATCCAATTTGGGTAATTTATGCTGTGGTTTTCACTTGCTATCTTGTACAGTTGTAGTCAGATTTTATTTGAGAGGAGACGACAGCAGTAGGTTTGTTTGCCAGGCAGCCATTAGTTTGCTGGGTGAATGGGTACAGACATTAGGATTCAGTCTGTGTACAGATACACTGGATTAGGGATGGGCGAACAGATCACAGTTTGGGTTCGGCTGTTCAGTTCGGCTGCGTTCGTTTTGTCCGTTCGGTTCGCCCGTTCAGTTCGGCTGTGTTCGGTTTGTCGGTTCGACCGTTCGGTGGTTCCGGTCGAATGTTGAGTTCAGATTCGGTATTCGGTTCGGTTGGAATCAGTTCGGTCTTTAGTTCGGTGCAATCGGGAACTGAAAATTACATTTGGCTTTTGAAATAAAAGGAAAAAACTAAAAAACATATTTCTGGCTATAACATTTCTGTTTCTTATTACTTTTTGATGAAATTTAGGGATATTGTACCTCCAATGGACGGCACCGAGTGTACCAAAATTCGGAACGATTAGATAAAGGAAACCGATTTCAGAAGCAATTGAATGTTGTGATTTTAAGAAAAGCTCCATACACATTCATGGCTACAACTTCTTTATCTTGCATCCAATGTTCATGAAACTTGTGCATATTACATCCCTCTATATGCTTAATATTTCTGCCAATTTTAGGAAAGAGTGGATAAAGGGTCCCAAGGGTATAAGACATTAACCTGAAAATACATTTCCAGCTGTTACATTTTGATATTCCATTCTGTTTACAGGATATTTGACAGGAATGTATCAAATACCGTTCCTGCTATTTCAGCAAATGTACAGGAGATTTTGATAAAGGGAACCACTTCTGTTGGCCAATTTGCATCACAAACCGATCTTATACCACAGTGACATAAGAGAATCCCAGGCATAGGCCCCTTCTCTACATTTGTTGTACAGGCATATAAAATTGAGACC
Source organism: Sphenodon punctatus (assembly GCA_003113815.1). Classification (NCBI taxonomy): domain Eukaryota; kingdom Metazoa; phylum Chordata; class Lepidosauria; order Sphenodontia; family Sphenodontidae; genus Sphenodon; species Sphenodon punctatus. Next base: position 1,598,306 of record QEPC01008200.1, read on the forward strand.
CTTTATAATATCTCTCTGATATTTGGCAGAGATGATCATGAAAGTGAAATATATAGTCCTGCCAAATTTCATGTACACTGGTTGGACTACAAAGATGTTATAGTCAGACATACATTTATATGTTAATTGCTTATACCACCAAGACCTTTTTTCCAATCCTTCTGAAATTTGGCAAAGGTAGTTAATATGGGAAGGGGTATAAACTGAACAAGTTTCACCTACATTAGATGTGAGGCAAGGAAGGTACAGCTAAGAATGTATATGTAGAATATTGCAAAATACAATAATTCACCTGCTTCTAAAATCTGATTCCTTTATCCAATTGTTCTGAAATTTGGTGCACATAATGAGTTCTACTGGAGGTAGAGGCACCCCAAATTGCAGCCACATAGCTTAAAAAACAAAAAGGTTACAGCCGATAATGTGTTTTCCATTGAAACCAATGGAAATTCAATTCCGAACTCACCGAACACATCCGAACCGAACGTTCGAATTCGAGTTCGGTTCGAACGTTCGGTTTGGTTGACCAAACTATTTGAGTTCGGTCCTAACTCTGAACTTCCGAATTCGAGTTCGGTTCGAACATTCGGTTCGGTCGACCGAACTATTCGAGTTCGCTCCGTACTCCGAACTTCCGAACCGCGTTCGCCCATTCCTACACTGGATAGACACCACTGGATGAACAGATACAGGTACTAGAAAATGTATCTGTATCCTGGATACATTTACATGCCTGTATCTAGTAGATGTTGGAGAAATGGTAGCGAGAACAAGTATTTGGGAGAGGTGAGGCAAAAAGCAGCAATAGCAGAGACTTGGAATGAAGCTGGGATAAAAAGAAAGAATAGAAAAGGGTGTGCTGTAGAAGAATGGGAATTACATGTGTCAAAAGGAATGATCAGCAGAAACTCATTTTTAACCTGTGGATGAGGATCTCTCTAAATATTCTGATGTTCCTGGATTAGCTGTAGGCAGGGAGTTTAACAATCTGTAAGGAAACATGATTAACCAAATTACTCCCACAGTGATTCCCCAAATCATACTGATCTTTAGCCTCACTGACATACCTTTCTACTCATGCCAGGTCTTTAGTGTACGAACAAAATAAATGCCAGTAGTGGTGCAGTACCATAAATATATACCGTACTGACTTGGAAGAAGAATTGTATGTCTGAAAGACATTGTTTCAACATACAGTTTTAATATATATATGTATATTTTATAAATATATATATATATATTTTATAAAAATAAATAGGGATGAGAGGTGAATTATTCTCCTAAAATGAAAACAGTAATGAGCAATTAGTTAATCAATACATTCATACTCACAAAATACCTGGGAAATTTCACGGACAGGAAAGCAGAGAGGGGACTGAGATATTGCCATCTCCTTTAACCACCCAAGTCAGGACACTGTTGAGGATCTCCTTCCCCTTCATCCGATATTGTCTGTCCTCTGCAACTTCACTGGTTACAGTGTTCTCCGCAACCTCACTGGCTACCCCTTTATCTCCTAACTCATTTGTATACTTGAAGTCTATTGCTCAAGTCTTCTTCATGTTTCATTAGGAATACACACAAGCAGACAAATACTTTAAACTATTCATATTATGATGATGCATGTATATTAAAATACTAAAGGATACCTCTTTGGCAAAAAAAAAAAAGTGTGTGAGAGAGAGAGAACAATAGCACTTAGATGCTCAGAATGAAGAAATGTACTGCTTTAAAACACTGCCAAGATCAGTGAAAGGCCTCACAATGTCCAAATGGGTATTATGCAGATAATTTATATTCCTGCGATGGGAACATAAGGAGAACTAAAAGAGCAACTGTTTACATGAGAACTTCCCTTGGAATTTTGCTGACTTGAGCCTCCCCATCTGTTTCTAAGGGCTTGTGTTACGTCTTTCTGTTTTGCACTATCACGTTTTTACAAGCTCATGGGTAAAAATGTTATTAAAGTGTCAATAAATGTTAATGACCGGTCTTGCTGTTTTACTAAATAGGACTTCTCTTTCCTGTCTGACAGGAGCACGTTGGAGCTTCTCAGGCATACAACTGCAAATGAGATCATTTAGAATTTGTGGGAAATTTGCCAATTGCTAGGAATCTAAACAAGATTAAGATTAACAATGTGTAGCCAAAATACCAAAATAGAATTCCCACCATAAAACATAACTGCCCATTTTGGGGATTTCAGTGACACCATCTTTTCTGCCTGCAGTTCTTTCCTACTTATCCTTTCTCCATTCCTGCTCATCATTAAATGCCCCTGCCAAGGCGCCTTTCCTCCCCTCAGTTCCTCATCACCACCTCAGTATGAACTACTAGAGTGAGAGGTTAAAAAACAGGCCTTGAGAGCCTATTGGCCTCCTTTTACCCTCTGAAACCATTGGATAATGGATCTTGTGTGCCTGTATCTTTTAGACGCTTTTTAAAATTATATTATAATACGTGGGCTTTGAATGAGCATTGCCCTCCCCTCTCCCATTTTTTCTGAAACTGAGACAAAGAGCTGAAGTAAACGTAAGTACTGCCACACTGGGTCAGACACAATGGTCCATCTAGTCCAGTATCCATTTTCTGACAGTGGCTAACGTTGGACGCTTAAGAGGAAGCATATATGGAATGAGCCATTCCCTGCTTCTGGCAGGCAGATGCTTCATCCCACACTAACTGGAGAAACCTATACTCCACAAACTTAATCCGATCCTTTTTTGAACCCAGTTATTATTGGACATTCTCTTCTATAATAAACAAACACTTGAAAGCCTGATGAACCCACTAAAGCAAATCAATTCACAAGCATTCCACAGGGTTCCGCGGGCATCTTTAGACATAACAAAGATCGGGTGTCAAACCTCCTAAAGCACGTGTTTGGCCATTGTGCGTAAGCACCATAACAATCCCAACAGAAATGTGGCCAACTGTTGAATACACAATGTGAACACTATTGCATCACAAGGACAATTTGTGTGTTCTGGCAGAATACATGGCCAACGTTGTGTCTAATGATATCACGTGATGTGTTAACAGATACAACATGGGGAACAAGGCAGCAGCACTTGCATGCTGAGATCGGGTGGTGAGCAAACACCGATTTGCCCCAAGATGGGCTGTGTCTCTAAGCAGTGCCACATGGTGAACACAGGGCCAAACCAGTGTTTCATATCAAGGTCAAAACACACAAAACAGACACCCACTAACATTATATCTAAAGACAACCTATGATCACAGCCATTTTCAGAGTGTCTGGCACCGTTTTTTGAGGGGTGGAGCATATACAGGGCCCTCACTATGGCAGATAAATGAAAAAGCCCATACTGAGATCCAGGCAGCCTGGCCTAGAGCAGGGGGAGCCAGATTCACAGAGAACAGTTCATCTTTACCTGAGACCAGAGAGGGATTCGTTTTGCTATTTTCAGTCTAGAATTTTATACAGGCCCCTTGCAATACGAAACTCTCCTTTGCACTTGTGCTTTCTGAGTACTTCTAAAATTGCTCTGCAGGTTTATGCTCTGCTGTGCCATTGCTCATTTGAATGCATCAAACTTCCTTCAGTAATTATTATCAAGTTCACAAAGCCTGAAAGAATTTTGCATATTGGAACACAAATGTACCTAAGCTAACTAAAAAGGTTTCCCCCAATGCTATGAAGTGATATTGTCTGTTTGGGATTCACTTTGGCTCATAGGCATCCTTCCATAGCTTCTGTGATTTCCCTTAAGGTGTCTTGGCAGAACTGACTTTGAAAAAGTATCCTGGCAAAGTGTATTTCATGAAACAAAGATAGAATCAATTATTTCCATTTCCCTTTTCTGAAGGTGGGGAAACGACAGGATTCACGATTCCATACAAAAGAAATCAATAATCCAGAATGAAGTGCAAGCAGCATTTGGTACCATTTATTCTTACAGACTACAGCAAATTAATTCAGTCTGTATTAAGAATTGAAATGATAGAAGAAGGAACAGTCATATTTTTAAAATATTAATAAAATAAGTACCAGGTTTCACAGATGGACATATAAGGGTATCAGATATTGGTGGGATTTTGAGTGGATGGAAAAGAGGGGCTGTCACGCTATTTATGAGTTAGTGATGTGCCATGAGTATGAGTTCTCAGCAGTAATGTATTTTAAAACTAATTGATGTAACCCGGGGGTTTCTGGTATCTAACTGATTGGTTTAACATCTAGAATGACATGGTATATGTTATAGTAATTATTAACTCTATAAACTAGGATGAAAGTTATAGTAAAAGCTTGGGCAATGGAACAGGAAATCAAATCAAGATAAGGCAAGCCTGGCCCAGGAAAAGGGATCTGGCCACAATACACATTCAAACAGCCTACGTGATCCCAGACAGATACCAGGAGAGGGGCGGGAAGAGAAACCAAAGGAACAGCATTAATATTTAAAAGGTGCTTGGCAACACTTGTGAGGGAGAAAATTCCTGGAGGAGAATCCCTGAGAAACAACATTCAAGATGTGATGCCTGGGCCAGCCTGTCTGCATGGCAGACAGGACAAATTACTTTACAAAAATAGACCTGAATTTAGGTAAGGATTTAAGCTGCTTTACGATATTACATTGGGGGGGCGGGGAGCTTGTACAATTGCGACTGCGGCTCTGTAATTGTGTGGATTAGTGCCTGTGAGAATGCAGCTCTGTAATTGTGTGGATTAGCGCCTGTGAGAATGCAGCTCTGTAATTGTGTGGATTAGCGCCTGGTAATGTGTGAGTGTTCTCACGTGATTAGTGCATTTTCACAGGCACTAATCCTCGCAATTATAGATCTGGGATAGTGATTACACAAGCCCCCCCTCCCCCCCCCGTAACGTCAGAAAGCAGCCTTAGACAGGGAAGTTTTCTAAGCTGAGTTAGCATTACGCACTATTTTCATTTCATTTCATTATGCACCTTCTGTATTTACTCTGAACTAATATTTAACACCAAGATGAGCCTAACCCATTTATGTTTCTGATGACTGTGGAGACCTGACTTACCGGCAACAAAGGATTAACCGCTTACAAGCTGGCATGCTCTGGTGTGAGTGGTGATTATTAGTGATTGCTGTAAGCCGAGTAACTGAGTCGTAGCTGGTCCAGTGGTGCTTTGGGGGACTGTCAGAGAGAGGGGAACCCCAAGATCCTGGTCACAGGTGGACTTGGTGGCAAATTTAAGATAGGGAACAGGACAAGATAACCCTGTGATAAGATAAACCTCTCCTTTCTCTGCAAAAGATGAAAGGGGACATGGGGTTTTCCAGCATTTGAGGTTTCTAATTCTCCACCAGAGTTTGAAGAAAAGGGAAGTTTTATCCTTTTATTGATCCACATGTAACACATTTGAATATTCCCAACTACATTTAAGGCAAGATTTTCAACTAGCATTGCGTGCTCAGCATAAGCACTGCCTGCTCTAGAGTATCGTATGCTCTAAGTAAGTGGGAAAATATATGGCCCTCACAGATACTCTAGTAGTAAGCAATTGCCAAATTGACCTACACAAACATCTGTTCCGCCACTGAAATACCATGGGTTAGTCCTGATTCAAGTGTATTCTGTGCAACACAGATACCACTGCACATCTGCAATATTACTAGGATATATATTCAGTTAATTCTAAAAAAACCAAATGTTATTTAAGGGGGATTAATAGTCACTTGAGGGACTTCCAAATATAGGGCCTGATCCAACTCCCACTGTATGTCTGTCATTGGCTTTAACAGAAGCAGGAATTATTATTATTAATTATTATTATAATAAGCATTTATATAGTGCCAGCAATGTACCTGGCGCTTACAAAGAACAAGATAGACATGGTCCCTGCTCGAGAGCTTACAATCTAAAGACAGGGGGGAGGGGATACAGGGAAGGGAAAACAGAGGGAGAGACAAGGGATGCGACATTCATGAAGATGCGAGAGCTCAGGTACACGTTCTTGGCTTGGTTACAGTAAATTGGGAGTATGCAGATAACAGGTGGGGGATAATCCTGGGTGGGGATGCTTAGCAGGAGTTTGGAAGTGCAGAGCGGAAGAGGTGGGTTTTGAGGAAGGATGTGGAGGGTGGGGGCAAGGCGGACGAGGGCAGGGAGGGAGGGCAGGGAGGGAGGACGAGGGCAGGGAGGGAGACAAGGAAATCAGAGATATCGCCTCATGAGCACAGCAGCCTATTGGACAGAAAGAGCTTCAGATATGACAAGGAAATTGTGCCAAGCAGCCACTCAATTCTCCAGAAACACATTTATCATACATTACAAAATGGACTGTCTACCAGACCTTTGCAAAAGCATCATTTTTAAATCAGAGCTGGAAGGAACCTCAAGGGTCACCTAGTCCAGCCCCCCAACCCTATATGCAATTTCAGTATTTGTCATCTCAGACTTATGTTTCTCCAACCTCTTATTAGTAACCTTAAATGAAGGTGGCTTGGTTTGGTAGAAAACTGCTACACCCAGTGATTCCCAGATATAACCTACTTAAAAATCAAGTTTCTTCGTGGGGGGGGAGGGAGACTAAGAATGATCTTTTAATCTAAATTACTTCTCCCTTTCACTCTTTGTATTTTATTGCTCTCCACCACATCTGAGGAGTAAGTTGTAATCCAAAATAAAAATTTTTGGTAGTTGGCATTTTTTTTCCAGGATGAACAACTCTCCCCGCGTAATCCATAACAACAATCTCTATGGATGCCTCCACACAAGCTGCGGAGGGCTCAATCCCAGTGCACCCCATGGTGGGCAACTGCTGCCACCACACTTGGAGTCAGCATGGGAGCAGGATGGTCACCCTTCCCCCCCCCCTTGCAGGGCAGGCTGCTGTCAGCTGATGAGGACCAGGGCACACAAGCAGAGGTGTGCTACCATGCCTTGAGCAGCCTTACTCCACTTTGGGTGAGGCTGCTACACGCTGCGTCCTCAGTCTTTTTCCGAGGACACAGTATGTAGCAGTCAGCTGCCTGCCCATACATCATAAAAATACAATAAAACTCCATTTAAAAACCTCATTTAAAAACCCACCCTCACCCTTAAACCCTCCCACCTCCACCCCTAGCTCCTCTTGCTAAATGCTTTACAAAAAAGAAAAGTTTGCACTGCCTCCAGAAAATGCTCAGGCTTGAGCTCTAACGGACCTCCAGGGGAAGGGAGTTTCATAGCACACGGGTAGCAACCGAGAATGCCTCTCTGTGGGCCCTTGTCCATATGAACAAGATTAGCAGGTGATACCTGCAAGAGCGCACTCCCAGCCGACCTCAGAGGTCGCAATGGAGCATGGAAGGAAAGCAGTCTTTCAGATATATGGGGCCCAGGCTGTTTTTTTACAGCTTGAGAAGAGCTCTTCTTGTAAAGGAGGGCATTTGGTGAGGACATGAACTTCTACGAGGTGCCTCTGAGCCCATAGCAGCCTGCTAAGCAAAGGCCAGGGAAGATTTTAACACCAGAAATTGAAGATAGCTTGGAGGTTGCAGCATAATCTACATCTATCCAAATCGCCACAGTCTCTCCAGGCTGCTTGGCACCTGAAGTTCAGCCTACTTCAGCAGTGGACCAACAACAGCAAAGGGCAGTTTCAAGAGTCTGGAGATGAACTAAAGGATCTGGGGTGAACTTACTGAGCTGTGCGGAAATTTCTGAACTGTGCCTGCCTGCATTATACTCAGTTTTGACCGGCAGTAATTCCATCAAGCCTCATTTTCAAGAGCTTCATATTTTTTGAAGGGCAAAATTGGAAGCCTTTCAGATGTCTGTACTCATAGTGAAAGAGGCAGAGGATGAATTTTCAATGATACCGTCATCTAGATTATTCTGTTCTCTTGTCAAAATAAATCTAGTCTGAGAGACTCTGGGTGCAAAGCAATGAGTGCAAATTACATTCCACAATTCATATGTGGTCAGCATCATCTGGAATTTTCTGTTTTAGCTATAGTTGTTCTGACACATAGGACATGTAATTTTGAGGCAGTGAACAAATTCAACCCATGCTGTAGTTGGCATTAAATGTTACTTATTTTTTCTATGAGGCACTGCCTCCTGAGGAAAGAGAAAGAAAACTGGAAGCAAGAGACTAGAGGGAGATTATTTCAAATGTGCTTGAGTCAATACCTGGCAGTGAAGGTACAAATCCATTGCTACAAGGTGGATGTCTTTGTGGACATTAGTATTTCTGCGCTAGCAGAATAGATATGATTGCAGAAGGTGGGAGAAGTAGTGTTAATGAAGGAGATATTGTATTAGTCTTAATAACATTTTACCAATAAAAAAACCCAGCATGTGGCTAAACTAATCCTTGTTGAGGACCATGACAGACACTATAACACTAACAACAGGTGTAATATCAGTGGAAATAAGATGTCACTTTTCTGCTGCCAATAAAAATAATGACTTCAGGTTACCAAGGCATGCCAAAAGCATCATATGCCATCCATGCCCACGGGGAAGATTATCCATGCTAACATCATAGTAAGAAAGCATGATCAAATCATCAAAGAACAGCACATAAGGGATACTGCATGGCACAAATGTACTGAAGGCCATTTGTGCCAGTGATTGCAGCCGTCTTTAATACATTTTACCAACACCACAGCAACAGCAGCACCACAGCACACTAATTAGTAAATTGCACTACAGGGAGAAAATCAGCAGGTGGCTTGACAGACGACTTTATAAAGCAATTTCACTAGCAGGCATTATTTGCTATGTGACTCAGAATTCTTTATATTCTCTCACATAGTGGAATTTGGGAGGGATGATTCAGTGGCTAGGATGATAGCTTGGGACCTGTGTGATCTTTGGCACGTCACTTAATCTTCTTGTGCCTCAGTTTCCTATCTGAAAATCAGAATAATATTTCCCTGCCTCACATATGCTCTGTGAGTAAAAACACAGAAAAGACTGTGAGGTGTTCATGTTCAGTTACCACTGTGATGAGGATGGGTGGGTGCATTACAAATACTTCTAACAGAGTTTGATTTTGTTTACTGAGTTGCCACAAAGGGCAACTGCAGCTATTTTAGAAGGAAAGCCAGGTATGGAAGCAAAAACTTTTGAAACATAAAGAAGCGGTAGCCCTTTACAGATCCTAGGATGGGTTTGTGTGATATAATAAAACACCAATCCTGAGAAGCATTGAGCAGGTGTCACTGGAAGATGCAGATGCTCCCTAGGACCTGACGCTCTCAGCACACCGGGACAGAGGGTCACCTATAACGGGTGGGCAACGTTTCCAAACCCAAGAGTCATGTACTATAATCTTCATATTGCAAGAGCTACATGGCGCACATGTATGCACACAAATGTCTGCTGCTTTGCAGTTGGTTGGTGGAGCCAGTACTCTGCTGAGACTTTGTAATTCAGCTTCTGAGACTCAGGTGCAATGAAGTAAGGCAAAGGAATATTAAGGCAGTGCAGGGCCCAGGACTAGCCCTGGTCAAGAGTCACACTTGAACTGCCCAAGAGCCTCATGTGGTTCCTGAGCTACCGTGTGACATACCCTGGCCTATAATCTCATCTACTGTGGTATGAGCATTATGAGTTCACAGGCAAGCCAGAGAAGAGCAGAGCCATGTCAGGAGAAAAAAAACCAGAAGTTGAAGAGCTGAAAACCAGAGCTAAATCAGACAGTGGAAGTTAGGAGCCAGGCTGTAAGATTATAAAAGGCTGGAAGGGTAGTAGCTGGGCAGGAGTGATAAAGGAACATGGTGGGATTAAAGAGGAGTAGGGCAGGAATGAAACAAGAGACAGAAGCACAAACATGATCCAGGTACATAATGCACAGATGTTTTCTGCTGCAGCCTTCTATAGCTTGGGAAAGCAAGTTGAGCACATCCCTGGCTTGCTGAGGCCAGTCCTGAGGCCAGGAATAAGAATGACCTTGCAAGGTATTTGAATTGCAATGAAGAACTAGATCAAGATTGTAAAGTACTTTGCACACTGAAACATTTCTAGCAGTGGACTCAGGCTAGAAATGTTTGGTTTGGCCGAACTTGGCTGAACATTCAAAAATAGCAAAAACGAAACGAAATCGAAACCTGATTTTTAGCCCTGAAAAGATGTTTTTCCTGCCCCCGAACTCATCCAAACACGACCGAACTGTCTGGTCGTTCAAGAGTTTGGTTCAGACGTCCGAACAGACCGAGTTCGGTCCGAACTCCGAACAGCATTCGCCCATCCCTACTTGCAAGGTCATTCTTATTCCTGTTTTACATATGGGAATGAGGTTCAAGTGGGATTGGAACCCAGATGTCCTAGCTTCAAGTCCAGCATCTTACTCACTAGGCTACACTGACATTCAAAGGTACTGTCCCTCAGAGTTGTTATGATTCATTTGCACTGACAGAGAGTACATGTTGCTTCATAGAACAGGGTTTGAGGCAGGTCTTTGTGAAGTGGGACTACATGATGCAGATTCTCTCTCTGGGCTTCCTTTGTAAACTACACTCCAGCTTCAATAAAGCCTAAGTCTTGGCTATTGTCTCCATCAAAAGAACTCTCAGATAACCACACACACACACACTCTGCACTCCCATAAACAAGAACTAGTAGTGGATTTGGCCTTAGAATTTGCAGGGTCCGAGATGTGATCAGGGTCTCTGTGGCAAGGAGGACAGATGGGGTAGGACTTACTTGGATAGGGTGGTTAATCCCCACAAGTACCACTGGCCCCTGGACCCCTGCAGGATGATGGTGTCGGAGCGCCAAAGGAGCCCTGCATGCAGGTCACTACTATGAACTTCAGGAGCAGTGGGCAACAAGACCCAAGTAGTCTCTGGGAGGGCCGCCACTGCCACTTGCAGAATGCATGGGGCAACTACCCCGTCTGCCCTGCCACAAGGCGTGCTCTGACTAAGAGCAAAGTCCATGGTGGCCAAGCAGCCAGGACATCTGCCAAAACCCAGGTTAAAGCTGTGATCCGCTGCAATGATGTTACAGTGGCTCTCCTATGCTGCCAGTTCTCCAAATTTATTGAACAGCCCCAATGCCTCTTAGCTTTTAGAATGTATTTGAATACATTTGCATTTATGCTTTTCATTATGTTTAGAATCTGAAATGCTACCCTGTCCTTCCATGCCACACTGTGAGCCCCTGTGATCTGCCGGGAGCACCTCCCTGTGGGTACCATTGGTTAGTCTTGTTTGTACAACAAGGGCTCACAGGGAAGTGTTCTCAGATGTTGCCCTGATGCTTTGGAACTCCCTTACCCCGGAGGTTCATTTGAGCCCAAGCCTGGGCATCTTCAGAATATGCAAGACATATATATTTGATAAGGCATTTGGTGGGTGGGGATAGGTGATTAGAATGGTTTGCAGGCTTGTGAAGGGGGTGGTGGTATTGGGTGGGTTTGTGGAGGGTTGTGGTAGGATTCGGTTTTTTGTATTTTAACTTTTTTATGATCTGTAAGCCATCCTGAGTAGGGCTGATGCGGCAGCAGCTTTTACCGCGCCGCGATTCCGTTCCGCCATTTCGGAACTGCCAGAGCCACACCGAGACTTTTCTGCAGATATTCCGCTAATTCCGCCGGAATTCTGCAAATCACGGAATTGCGGAAATATTGCGGAAATCGCGGAAAACCGCTATTCCGCTATTTTTTGGCGCTGGCGGAATTGCGGAAATAGCGAAAATGTCATGTTTCCACGAGTCCACTAAGTTGCGGAATTAAATAAGCGGAACCGCGGAATGAAACCGCGGAATGAAAGCCTCTGCCATGCCGTTCCACTAATTGCGGAAACACTGTTTCCGCCGGAAATAGCTACCGCTGCGATATTCCGCTACAGCCCTAATCCTGAGCCTCCGGGAAAGGTGGCATATAAGTTTAAATAAATAAATAAAATTAAAATTGTGTTATAGTCATTTGGATGACAGGTTCAACACAGACACAAAAAGAATCCTCTGTGGCCAGGAAACAAAACCCTACATTGATCTCCCAAATCATGTACATTTATAGCAGAGAAATGTGCTGCTAGCAGCAATAACTTCTTGTGTTTTTTTTTCTTCTCAATTTTGCTGATAGTAGATTATGTTATTTTGTTCACTTTATGTAATGACCCTTGTTGAAATCATTAGGGAACAATTCAATTTTGCTGCATTAATGACTGACGTGATAAACAACGTCTTATTTTATTGCACTGCTATAGTAGCTTGTAAATGTAACAACCTTAAACTGCTCTCATTTAGTAATCTCAGCTGATGCAAGAAGTGCTAGCCTTCCTCCGATATTAATTAAAAGTTTAACTGGGAGCACTGTAGATTGATACTTATATGCATAAGAGGACCGTGGTTCAGCAGACACAATGCCAGATCCTACCCCAGTGTGCACACGCACCTGTCTATGTCTTCATGAAGTCTTCAATTAATTCAGTGACTGTTTTGTGCAAGTAACTGAAGGCTAAATTTGCATGCCCCCTTATTCATTATTTTGGCTTGAAAAGGCTATCACTCTTACAGCTCATCCTATAGAACAGCTGTGTCCAATGAAAAGTTGCCATGAAAGTGGCTGATGGTTAAGGTCCCCATATGTAGGTACCCTCTGCAGATAGATCTGGGGGAACAATTCTACCAATTGTAGAATTCTATAGCTAGCGAGTGTCATGAATGAATGAACATGAGACAAGAGAACCGTATTGCAATTCATACAGACGTAAGAAACAAGGCTGTGCATGCAGCATTGAAATGTAACATTTCCTGACTTCAGAGTGCTTAACCATACTGCTTTAAAATTTTCTTAACATTGCTTTTGTATGGAAAAGAAACTCAAGTTAAGCCACTGCCCTGAATACACACTCCACTACAATCCTCTACTGCAATCTACAGAGAATATGAATTGGAAACTCGCAAATACTCCTACAACAAGTAGTGGTATTTTTATACAGAATGAGAATTTCTGCTTCTTTGAGTTAAAATCTACAATCAGCCAAATCAGCCACTTGTCGACGCACCCCCCAATGAGACACGACACAAGAAAGATGGATTTAAACGGCCGCACTCTTTATTCTAATCATAACTTAATTTCAAAGTGGCATGGTGGGGGCAATCACTCATGTGAATTGGGTCCAGCACCCCTCACAACACACCAACGGAACTCAGGGGTTGGCCGGATATACCATCGGGTACCAATCCCTAACAACTGTACAAATGTCTCCCCCTCCCCATTAACGGGCTATTGGGAGAGGGACAAGGCCCCTTCCAAGCCAGAGGAAGGAGGCTAGTGCCCTTGAGCTGGGGACAGTACATGTCCCTACGGCCGTCGCGGTCACTTCTCCCAGGGGGTTGACTCTGTCGCTTGCCATACCCTGTAATTGTGGCTGGAGTAGCCCCCCATCTCTTATGGAGATGCCCCATTTTAATTTCTAACCTACCTAGCTCTGGTGCTGGACCCCTGCCACTAAGGGGCTGCCGGCCCTCGCTGGACGGGCCCAACCCCCACCTAAATTCCACTAACCAAAACTTCCCTCAACTTCTCCTTCAGTGCCACCAGGTACCATTAATTCCCCGTTGGGGACAGGTGAACCCCATCGTTCCTGTAAAGATCCGGCCTCTTATGCGAAATGGCGTGATGACTGATCGTTGCCCCACCCACTCCCTTCAACCACTGCCCTATCTCGCTGTTGATGGTCTTTCTAGTTTTATCAATCTTGCGTGGAGGGATCCCGTCACCCCAAGACATCAGCTTTACCAGGTCATTCCATACAATGGCCACCCTAGGGAACATGTGTTTGACCGACCAGATATTGTTCCTAATGTCCTTCAACATCTGTATACCTTTTACCTGCACCAGGTCGTTTTCACTTAAGTGGATGACTAAAATATCTGGTTGGGCCACCCCTTTTTCCCTTCTTAAGGTGGGAATCAACTGACTCCACCGCATGCCTCCACGGCCCAACCACCAGATCTGGGCATAGGCCGATAGCCCCAGCTATGTTCCCCAATGCAATCTTTCAGCTGCCTTGCTGGCCCAGCGGACCAAGCTGTGGCCCACGATCCAAGTCGTGCCCTTTTGACAATGCCAGGAACCTGGGAAGATAGACAATGATTACCAGTGATACAAGGACAGGGGGGATCTAACGTATGCCCTGTACACCCGGCTCTGCCACCTGCCTATGGCTCGAATCTCCTGATCCCCCAGGCCAGCTGTTGCAGCAAAACAGGCCACCCCTATCCGGAAGGAGTGGGTTCCAAAAAGCCCGGCTGGGACATTACGGGCCATGAGGGAGGCATGCATTACAGCCGTTAGTGGATACCTGGTAAGGAAACTGCCATTCATGTGGCAGAACAGCAAGCCGGGCACCGCCGGTCACACCAAGAAGTACTGCAACAGAGCCCTTATAGGGCACAGTGCCGGGGACCCCGCCTGTGCCAAGCATACAGTAAACCCCCTGCCACATTGGTCCGTCTTCGAATGACGCAAGCGCAGGGTAACCTCCTGGTCCCCTATGCCGACATCCTCAATGGCCAATGCTTGGGAAGACCTATCCCTAGCTGAGTCGGCTAACAACTCGCTAACCCGAAATGCCCTGAAAAAAAGCCACTATGAAGGCTGCCGAAAACAGCTTGACTTCACTCTCTGATGAGCAGATACACGGTAAGGTCCCACACATGTCCGCCAGGAGCTGCAGTGTTATGGGTGGTCTTATGTCAGGAGGGGTGCCCCGTTCTCTGGCCCATGCTTCCATCATATGCCTGGCAAAGAATCCGCGATCGGGCGGGGGATGACCTGCTAACCAGCTCCTGAAAGCTAACGCTGCCAATTTGATGCCAATGGTGCCCACCGCTGCACCCTGCAGCCTAATGTCGAGCATGAATCTAAGGATCTGAAGCTCCAGGATAGGAAAGCCCAGGGGCCAGCCTTGGGATAGGCGATAGCCCTGAAATTCACTGAAGGCCCTTCCGTATGCGGCCCTAGTCTGCGCCGCCAAAGATCCCTGGATGGTGTTATACAGCTCTATGATCCAAGGGTCCACACCCACTGGGGTAAGGGCTCTGGGTCCAGTCTGTCTGCAGGTGCGAGCGAGCGAAACCGCTCCATCTGGAAACGAGATATGGCATCGGCCACTTCGTTACTGATACCCAGCACATGCTGTGCCTTAAATAAGATGCTGTAGCACAAACACACCAGCACAAATGCCCTAACCAACTCCATGACCCTAGGCGAACGCTATGACTGGGCATTAATAATGTGGACCACCACCTGGTTGTCACACCAGAAAATTACCGCGTGATTGGCGAACTCGCCTGCCCATAAATGCACAGCCAGGGCGATGGGATATAGCTCAAGGAACGTCAGATCCCTAGTCACCCCCTCCTCCACCCAATCTGTGGGCCAAGGGGCTCCGCACCACCGGTCCCTGAATATTATGCCAAATCCCATCCCCTCAGCCGCATCAGAGTGAACTTGCAATTCAGCCTCTACCTGGAGCTTCTCCCGCCGTAAGCTAACACCATTGAAGTCTGCCAGGAATGAAGACCAGATGTCCAGATCGTCTCTCATTTCCCACGTAACTTGTATATGGTGATAGAGCTTGGGGGGAGCCAGCCAATTTGGCTTATAATCACGACAGGAAAGCCCTACCGGGGGCCACCACTCTGCAGGCGAAATTCAGGCTACCTATCAAGGACTGGAGCTGCCTGAACGTAACCTAACGAGCCGCCACACACCCAGCGATTTTTGATCTCATATCAGCCGATTTGTCACCTACGAGGTGGGACACCCCCTCCACTGTGTCCAGCTCTGTCCCCAAATACTGAAGGGTGGTGGCCGGACCGACGGACCTTTCCAGGGCTAAGGGAATACCTAAGCTGTCTGCCAACTCCTGAAAGGACTCCATCAACCAACGGCACTCATTGGTCCTTGCACCACCGATGAAGAGGAAATTGTCCAGGTATTTGGTGATGTCCCCTCCATCAGTGCTCTGCATGACCAGCCACTCAACCAGCGAACTGAATCATTTGAAGGCCGAACAGGAGATTGAGCATCCCATAGGCATGGCCTTGTCAAAATAGAACTGCCCCTGAAAGCGGAGCCCAGGAGGTGGAAGCAACCCAGGTGCACTGGAAGGAGGCAGAAAGCGGACTTTACGTTGCACTTTGCCAGGAGGGCCCCTGTTCCATGGCGCTTCATGAGCTCCACTGCTGTATCAGACGACGTGTAGCGTACTGTGGACAGCTCCTTGGGGATGGCGTCATTGACCGACCGCCCCTTTGGGTATGACAGATGGTGTATCTCGCCTGGGGATTTCTTGGGGACCTCACCTAGCGGGGAGACTATCATGTTGGGGAACGAGGGGGAGAAGGGAACGGGCCGGCTATCCTACCCTCTGCTTGCTCCTTGTCAATTTTTTTCCCTTACCACAGATTCTAAACCCAACACCGATTTCAAGTTGGGTGCAGCTTTATGCGGGTGTACCTCCCCTGCTGGTATCCGAAACCCCTCCCTGAACCCGCCGACTATGTAAGCTACCTCTGCACTGTCTGGATGGGATTCGAGGGCATCTGCCAGTCGATCCACCTTAATTGGGGTTGGAGCCCTTTGCTGGAGGTGGCTGCCCGGCTCCCCCCTGCCCTCCTTTACCAGGTGGTCCTTCCCTTTGGTCCCAGTCCGAACCTTGGGGCAGGCAGTGGCATTGTGAAGGCCGGAACAGTTGGGGCAGGAATGCTGGAATCTGCGCGCTGGCCGGGAGCATTCCCCTGCACGCGCATATTCCCAGCATTGGCTTGCCTGGTTAGCCACTGGGCGCCTGGCGTTGCCACGAAACAGGTCATTTGCTGGGGCAATGCCACCTTTTGCCAGTAGGTGGCCGCTCTCAGATCTTGGGGTGTTTGCCGCATCTACCATTCAATCCAGCCAGAGGTCGGGTGCATGGGTATCCCACCTCATCCCAGGGATGAAGGCCACGTGATGATGAAAAGCCTCGTCGTAGCGGAGCCATGCCCCGGCCGGCCCCGACTCATATGCCCAGCGGACTATGTCTGCGTATTTAAGGAGCTCGGGAGCCCTGATGGGGTACACCTTCATTACCACACGCTGGTAGATCACGAAAGCCACAGTCCAGTTGGTCCAATTCCTGTCAGCTTTGGGGCACTTAAAGTGCTCCTTCTCCTCGTCTTCTGGGTCTACTGGGTCGACTATAGGGTCCCTGAAAAGTAGGGCGAACAGATCTACAAATTCACCCCCCCATATCTTCTCCCATGTGGCCGATAGGAGGTGCGCCCCGATGGGGGCTGACATAGCCACATCACCCACCCCAGGGAGCAGGTACCGACCCATCTCACGGGGCTGCAAATAATCCGGGACCGCTGAGGTACTGGGACCTGCCCATACTTGCAGCGCCTGCCCTGTATGGAGAGGGGCCGGAACGGGGTGAGAGGCCTGGCCACCCAGAGCTGCAATGCCTGGGCAGTACACTGGCACCCAGGCCAGGTTCCACCACACTAGCTGTGCGGCCACCTCCTCTGCTACGCCAGCCCCACCCTGCACCCTCCACCGCCTGCTGACCGTGGCAAGGAGCAAGGGGAAAGGTCTGACATTGTGGCACCCCTTGGGCCATCTGACCCCATCCACTGGGGTTCACCCCCAACCCCGCCTGTGGGCTTATCCCGAAACCTGGTGCTACTGCTCCTGTGGGGGGATTACCCACACCGTAATGTGGCTCGACCCTGCTGCCACCATCTCCATCCATTTAGCTCCGCTGCCTCGATGTCCTGACATGCCCTGAATCGCCTGCTTCAGGGCCCCTATGCTCTAGCGCAGCTCCTCATCCTCCGTTCGCTGGGTTGCCCCTGGTCCTGGGGGTTCAGGGACACCACCCCCCCGCGATCACCAGAGAGCCGGGCACCCCGGCAACAGCAGGCGCCCCTCCCCCGCCCCCCACTGGCGGTAGCTGCGGGGCCAACTGGGCCTGCAGGGCAGGCAGCAGGGCCAACTCATTCCCCAACTGGAGCACCCGGACGGATCGGGCCAAGGGAGGGGGCCCACCATAGCACCCCTTTGAGTATCTACCCACAAGTGCCTCAGCACTGGGGGGTCCTTCAAAAACCGGGCAGGGGAATTCACTCTACGCCCCCCCCCCCCTTTGGGGCGGCTGAGATGGCCCTGGGCCCGTTGGCCCCACCTGCAAGGGGTTGGAACCTGGGCCTCCCTGCGCCCCCGTGTCCCCCGGGCCCCTCTGGGGAACTCCGCCCCCCGCTGCCATACTGCACAAGAGGGCCTCGCATCCCTCCAACTGGTCCCTCAGTGATGGCTCCTCAGGGGAAGTCCCTGCGCGCTCACTCCCCCAGCAGCTGCGATCTGACTCCCTGAGTATAGGCCCACATCCACCTCCCGAAGCGGAGGGAGAGAGCCAGGATGTGCCTCTAAGGCCGCCGATGCAGACTGGGGGCGGGGGGAGGCTTGGCGCCCCGCCGGGGCCACTGCTGCCTCCTCGGGGCTTTTTTCTTTGCCCCCATACCTGACCACACCAACTGTTTCTGGGGTCCCTATGTAGACGAGGCCCAATCCGTGCCACACCATGCCTCCTACTGCCGCCTACCGCGGCTACGCTCTGGCCCAGTCTGGGAACACGTGGTGCAGAGCTCCTGCTCCTATCGCCGCCGCCTTCTGACGGAGGAGGCAAGCGGCGCACACACACATGCAGCACCGCCCCCCTTGGGCGGTGCACCAATCAGGAAGTGCGCTGTTCGCGCCCTCATGATTGGAAATTACTTACTTCGCCATGCGGCCACCTGGTTCAATCTCTTTTCCTCCCGGGCTACACCATGCTCCCTCCAGCCTGTCCCCCATCCTCCCTCCAGCCTGTCCTGCCCCATTTACTAAAAGCGGGAGAGACAAATTGGCCTTTGTGGTGAGGATTGGCCGTGAAGGGGCAATACTTTAAACTGGGGAGAAAAACAGCAAAAAAAGGCAGGAAATTTATAAAAAGGGTTAAAAGGAACCAAGACAGTGATAGAAAAGGAAGGAAGCAGGGACATAATAGGAATTTAAATTATGTCACATTAGTAACATTAATTTCTGTGTAGAATTAGTGCCCTCCTTTCAGAAGGCTGCTTCGGCCAGGAGTGATCAAGCATTTCAGCATTTCAGGAACATATGGTTCATGTTACTTATTTTAATAATTATCTCTTCCCCTCCCAGGATTTGGCCTCTGCTCTACACAAGTGAGCTCTGGGCCTCCAGAAAGCAAGCTGCCAGATGCCATTCTTGAACATAAGCAAATCTGTAGTGTCTAGCAATTTCTGTAGCTGAAAACCTGGAATTTCTATAGGACTGTATTTCAAATTGTGAACCTCCAGCCTCTTTCATGAGAGGTTCAAGAAAATCCAGGCGATAAGGAAGAGTTTCAACACCGGCTGGTTCAACACTGGGCATAAATAGGTTGCTATATTTAGTGACAGTTGTAATGTAGACCTATTCAAAATGTTCAGCTGGTTATTTTTTTAGTATAGTAATATTAATTTATTTGAATGTATATATCACCCTTCCCATAGAGGCTCAGGGTGGCTCACAATTAATAAAACATGACAAAATCCAAACAATAAAAACTCCCACCCTCCCCCAAAACTGTACCCCAAAACCCAACCAACCCCTATCCCTGTCCCCCCAAAACTTTTTCAAATAAAAATCTTTTACACTGCCTCCAAAAGATGCTTAGGCTTGGGCTCAAGCAAGCCTCCTGGGGGAAGGGAGTTCCACAAAACCAGGACAACAACCAAGAATGCCCTCTTGTGCACCCCTGTCCCACGGACAATACTCTTCATTCTTGTATATATCTGTTTTCTAAAGTGGACAGCCAGGATTCTTATGGGGTGTGAAGATGGTTGTGGAGGAATTAAATGATTTCATTAAATTATGGCTCTTGTTTTAGACCTTGAAGTGATCCCACTTCAGAAGTGTGATGCAGGTCTCTTGAAATCTTGCACTACTGTCACCCACAATGTCCGGTTTACTACATGCAGACACTGTTTGTTCTGCTGAGGGAAAACCATCCTTAGTCACATGAGAAATTATAAATGGCAATCGTTTTATAATGGCAATTCATGGATTGCCTAATTATTAGCAGCCAGTTGGCAATGCTAACCAAAGAATCCCTGTAGTTGTGTTTGCAGTGTCCAATGCTTATCTGTTGCTTGAAAATCTTTATAAGGAACATAATAATAATAATAATAATAATAATAATTTATTGCGTGACAATAAAATCATTACAAAAAGAAGCAAACTCACTGGGTAAAATACATAATACTTAATTATACATAAAACTACCCCTACAAAGGGGTACAATATAAGAAAAAAACTTAACAAAATATACTATAAAATTCACTTTTAAAACAACACAGTGCCAACACAAAAAATTCCAAAAATGAGGGTGGAGGAGCCAAAAAACAGAACACATCACCACTCTACAGCCGACTATGCTCCCCACTAAGCACAAAAGAACCCTAATGTTTAGGGACACTCTTCCCTCTGAGTTTATGCACATAAATTTTCCAAAGAAACCTTGCAATTATGCTAGACACTTCCGGGGAGCGTCCTCCAATAAACATTTAATTTTTTCTCTTGCCGCTCTTCCTGGGAAATTAGCAATCAAGGGGTACACATATTTCCCCTGAAGTAGAGCATAAGGACAGTCCAAAATCATATGCTCCAAAGATTCAAAAGAATGCAGTTCACAAGAGCATAAACGTTCCGCTAACGGGATACCCTTATACCGGCCCTCAGTACTAGCGGACGGAAACATATTGAACCTTGCAAGCATAAAGGGTCTCCTGAGTTTGACAGGGAAACTATGCTGCAGGTATGGCTTTGGGGCACCAGATTTATTGAACAAAAGGTCATAGGGGCCTAGCACTCTAATTTCCCCCAGAGCCGCACTCTCCTCCTGGCAGGTAATATCAGCCAACCTAGTTAGTATCAACTTTCTAGCCCCCTTAAATCCCAAGGCCTCCACCGCCCGGGGATCTATCCCCATCATTTTTAGATTGGCCTCCACCCGAGCGGTCCAAGGGTTGCTAAACTTGTCTTCTTGAACCGTTAATGAGAGGGGAGCTGCCATCTTAAAGAATAAACGGAGCCAATAGGTAAAGGCTCCCTGCCAAATTCTTTCTCTAACAGGGGGGAGCCCGCACTCCACCCTTAGAACTACTGCTGGAGTGCGGGTGGGGCAGCCAGTAAGGTCCTTAGAAAAGATGCCTGGAATTTCTCTAAATCCTTCAGCTTATCCAGGGCCCAAAGATGAGAGCCATATAACAACTGGGGAATACATCGCTGGGTAAAAATTTTAATTGCCGAGGAAACCAACTGCCCTCCCTTGGATCTAAAGAAAGATAGGGCACAAGTTAAATTTCCTGATTTATTCAAGGCCGCCTGGGCTTACAAGGTCCATTTGCCTGGAACACCAAGCCCAGGTATTTGAAAGCTTTAATTTGTTCAATATTCACCCCATCCATGAACCACTTGTGTTTAATTCTCTTCTTAGAGAAAATCAACACTTCAGTTTTTTCATAATTTATATCGAGCAAATTTTCTTTACAATATTTCCCGAGTGCAGACAGGAGGCAACGTAGTCCAACCGGTGTACGAGAAAGGAGTACCATGTCATCTGTGTACAGTAGACAAGAGGTACTAATGTTCCCAATATGGGGAGCACGGAATTGAGAACCAGAGAAGGCTCCTATCAAGTCGTTCAAATAGACATTAAAGAGCGTTGGGGCCAGAGTGAAACCCTGCTTAACACCCCTCCCCGAAGGGATAACAATTGACAGCGTCCCCTTGTTATCAATTCTCACCCTTACAGAGGTACGAGTATGCAGCTGGCGAATAAGGAAAAGTAATCTACCCTCCATATGGAGACTTGCCAACTTTTGCCATAGCCTGTCCTGTGAAATAGAATAAAAAGCGGCCTTCAAATCAATGAAGGCCGCAAATAGCGGCTCCCGGGAGCGGATATGTTTTTGGACCAGGTGAGACAGAAAAAAACAGTGATCCCCTGTGGACATCCCCCCCTGAATCCAATTTGTTCATTGCAGATAATCCTGGAATCTCTCAGCCAGACCTCACACTTCTGCAATAAATATTTGGAATATAATTTACTAATTACACAGAGGAGGCTAATTGGCCAATAATTCCTAGGATCCTTAGGATTACCTTTTTTAAAAATTGGCACCACTATGGCCTGAGTCCATAAATACGGAAGATGCCCTGTTCTATTAATACCAGTAAAAAGGACAGCCAGAATTGGAGCCCACCAATCGGATGCTGCCATCAAAAAATCAGATGGAATATAATCAATCCCTGGCACCTTTCCCCTAGTAAGATCACCAATAAGGTCCAGAATCAAAGCTGGTTCGACAGGGTCCCATTCAGGAAAGGAGCTCAAATGTCCTCCCAAGCTTTCCACCTCTACCAGGGAGGAGAAGAGAGCCGCAAAATGCTTTCCCCATATTTGGACACCTATTAGAACCTTCCTCCCTGAGTGGCCCGACTGACCTATTCCTCTCACCAGCCCCCAGAATTGCTTAGTATCATTAGCGCGAGATGCTTTATCCAAAGTTTCCCATTGAAGGATATAATACTGATCCCTCTTTGCTTTCAGCATCTGGTTGTAGTAAAATCTAAGCCTTCTCAGCTCCCCAAACATAGTTGGACTGCGGGTGTCTCTACAGCGTCAGTGAACCCTTCTAAGGGCACCTCTCAGTGCTTTGCATTCCCTAACATACCACTCCGAAGAAAAAAAAAATCTTTACCACGGAGGGTGGCTCCTTGTTTGGTTAGGAGGGGGGCCATCCCATCCACCAACTCCTGAAACCCTACAAGCAAATCCTCTTGGGATTTGGCCTCTCACACCCTAGCAGCTAAATGCTGACCAACCTGAGAACATATCAGTGACTTTAGTGAGGCTTCTAGTGCCTCATCCCACCGTCTATGAATCCTAGACTCCTTCTTATCTATAGTATTGGGATCTAAAGCTGCCACACCATATTCACAGCTAAACTGTAAAGTTAGGTTTACCGGTTGGTAGTCACTTTCCCAACGAGGGCTTATTGTAAAGGATTCCACTAAGGGGATAAGGTTGGCAGAAATCACACAAAAGTCAATGGAGCTGCAGCCCCGTGGGGATATATAGGTAAACTCGCCCAGGTGATCACTCCATCATCTACCATTAAGCATATATAAATCCGTCAACTCCAAGATTTTGGCCAACAAAAGACCATTCCTATTAATTCCAACGCCCTTCATCACCCGAGGCATAAGTGGGGAACTATTGTCATTCAGCCACAACCCCCCTTGGTGGCACAGGTCAATATCTGAGACCCCCATTCTTGTACTGGCGAGGGGAGGCAGCATCTGGAGTGGGAGCAAGTGAGCTGCTGGGTGGAGCCAGCGTCAGCGCGGCCGAGCGGGGCTTCAAAGGAATGCGCCCAGCAGAGGTGGTGTGTGGCGAGGGGAGGCAGCGTCTGGAGCGGGGAGTGAGTGAGCTGCTGGGCGGAGCCAGTGTCAGCACGGCCGAGCGGGGCTTCAAAGGAACGCGCCGGGCGGAGGCAGCGTGTGGCGAGGGGAGGCAGTGTCTGGAGTGGGGAGCGAGTGAGCTGCTGGGCGGAGCCAATGTCAGCATGGCCGAGCAGGGCTTCAAAGGAATGTGCCCAGCGGAGGCGGCGCCGGAGGCACGCGCTGGGGCAGCGCGCCTAAGGACTGCGCGTTGTGTGCGTGGCCTTAGGCGCTGGTCAGGCACTGGCGTTTCCATTCTCTGTGGCACACAAGTCCCGGGACCTTGAGTGATGGGGGGGAAGCTTAAGCACTGGAGAAGATTTCAATCTTGAGGATCTTGAGGTTCCCACCCGAAACAACGGAAAATGGATCAATTTGCTACAACCATCATTCCGCGCTCGGTAGGCCCTACGGAGTCTTTACTACCGTTAACAGACTTGCAGCTAAGTAACAGGTTTACCTCTCTACTAACTGTGGCAGCGGAAGAGGGGAGAGTGGCAGACCCTTTGGATGACCAATTGAGTGAGGAAATCTGCTCTCCCCAGGATCCTGGTTTAAAAGCTGATTCAATCAGACAGCACGAGGGGGCGGGTTCCCCATGCCAAATTGGGCACAGGGGACCCACATTGGGCATCTGAAATGCTGGATCAGACTATTCTTATTTGCAAAACCCTCCAGTTTATTTTTGCTCAATTGAAAATTTTGACTCAATCAGTAGAGGGTATGCAGAGGAGTGCCGAAAGGGGGATGCATTTTTCCCAATCCACTGCTCAGGGGGGCCCAAATAGGGAGGAAGGTGTAGAAAGAAAGCCAGGGCACAAATCATATACTCTCCGGAACGAGGGGAATAAAGTTCCTGAGCAGAGTCTGGGTGCCTCACAACAAGCAATTGGGGGTGGGGATGCGGGATATAGTTTCTGTTGGAACTCAGTGGCATTCTCCGTGGATCCTCTTCCCTCGGGGATTATTCCCCAGTGAACCACCCCTTATTTAGTGGCTCGCCATTTGAGATTTCTTTTGGCTGTACCTTGCAATCCAAGGGTTATTGTTGACATTAGGACTATTTGGAGAGGCCCGGAGGTTTACAAGTGTGTGGTATCCTTTAGAAATAGTAGGGTCCCGGAATGCGTATGGGCAGCCAGCCGGCGACTGGCAGAGAATGGTGGATGTATCGCAAAGATTTATATTAATAAAAATATTATGGAATTGGGGAATGTAAAACAGGGAAAGCAGCTCCAGAGGGTCCCGGCTAATGGAATTCCCCAGAACAGCCTTATAGTTGATAAAAGCAAGGTGGGTCCTTCAGGGGACCCCCCCCTCAAGTCATTCCCAGGAGATCTCTAGGATTAGGTCGGTTGTGGGTAACAATAGTATATTGGAAATGATAGACGGGCAGGAAGAAACAGATACAGCCGCCCCATTGTTGGCCTCCAAGTCAACCTAAGGACAGGGCCTGAGTCCAGGGGGATAGAAGGGTAGGTTATAGGGTTGGAGTTATATTTATCTAATATTAATTATATTTATCTAATATAAATCCTCACAAAGGTCCTACGACTGGGGCCCCATCTGATAGTACTAAAAAAGCTCAAAATCCTCAGCCCATAGAGGTCAAAGTAGAGGTGGTACGACCGGCCCAGGATGATAGTCTGGAAGTTATATGTGTTAAGGGGAACCTGGACCCAGGTCAGGTGTGTGAGGTAAATCCAGGGCATAGTCTACCAAAGGAAACTAGCATGCAATGGGATAAATTCCGGCTACTCAATGAATGGGAGGTGGGAGTGTCTCCCAGGCTCCCTCAGCATAGCTGTTCCAGTTGGATTTCCAAGGGCCCCAAATCACCATCATTCTGTTTTAACCCAGGCAATCCTGATGAGGTTTTTTCCCCTACCCAGGTGCAGGAGGAGGATTCAACCGATA
Source organism: Sphenodon punctatus (assembly GCA_003113815.1). Taxonomy (NCBI): domain Eukaryota; kingdom Metazoa; phylum Chordata; class Lepidosauria; order Sphenodontia; family Sphenodontidae; genus Sphenodon; species Sphenodon punctatus. The sequence continues at coordinate 1,623,700 of QEPC01008200.1, forward strand.
GGACGGTTACATCTGTGGTCTGGGAGGCAATGACTCAGGGTGCCTCGGGGAAGGGGGCCGGCATTCAGTGGGAATTGGGTCACTCCGTGTGTAAAGAGGATTCACCCTCCAATAAGGCAAAAGTAGATTGACGGTCTAATGAGATGGGGGCCCCACTTCTCAAGCTTATATCCTGGAATGTAGCCGGATGGAGTACCAAGACAGTGAACTCTGACTGCCTAGCCTTCCTAAGGGGCCACGATATCATCCTGGCCCAGGAAACCTGGAGCACCGATGATATTGTTTTGGGGGGCTACGTTGTGTATTCCATACCGGCGGACAAACCTGCTACGGGGTGCCAACCAAGAGGTGGCACAGCGTGTATGGTGTCATCTGAGTGGGAGGCTCATCTTTCCCCTCTCCCTGGGTCGGTAATAGGCTTTTGTGGATGCCTTATTAATCACCCAGAGGTTCCCCTTTTGCTGCTTTGTTTATATATCCCCCCGGATAGCTCTCCCTATTATTCTGATATCATATGGCAGGAGGTAGTTACTCTGATAGAGCATACCTGTGGGCTGTACCCAGCGGTAGGGATACTATTGGCTGGGGATTTCAATAAGGAACATAAGAAGTGCCATACTGGGTCAGACCAATGGTCCATCGAGCCAGGCAGCCTGTGTCCAATGATGGCTAATCTTGGTCGCTTGGAAGAAGTATCCAACAGGTCATAAGAGGCCGATCCATTCCCCGTTGTTCACTCCCAGCTCCTAAAAGTCAGAGGTTCCTCCTCCAAACCTACTTGGTTCATAGCCATTAATGGATCTACCTTACAAGAACTTATCTAATCCTTTTTTAAACAGAGCTATACTACTAGCCTTGACCACTAACTAGCCTTGACCACATACTTGGGCAACAAATTCTACAAATTAATAGTGGGTTGAGTGAAAAAAATACTTTCTGTTACTTGTATTAAATCTTCTGAAAGATTGTATTAAATCTTTCATGAAGTTCTAGTACTATTTGAGACAGTAAATAACCGCTTGCTATTTACTCATTCAAAACCACTAATGATTTTATAAACTTCTGTCATAACCCCTCTCAGAAATCTCTTTTCCAAGCTGAAGAACCCTAACCTACCAAGCTTCTCCTGTATAGAAGCTGTTCCATACCCCTTTATCAATTTTGTTGCCCTTCTCTGTACCTTTTCTAGTTCTACTATATCTTTTTTTAAGATGGGGGAACCAGGNCCTAAGGACTGCGCGTTGTGTGCGTGGCCTTAGGCGCTGGTCAGGCACTGGCGTTTCCATTCTCTGTGGCACACAAGTCCCGGGACCTTGAGTGATGGGGGGGAAGCTTAAGCACTGGAGAAGATTTCAATCTTGAGGATCTTGAGGTTCCCACCCGAAACAACGGAAAATGGATCAATTTGCTACAACCATCATTCCGCGCTCGGTAGGCCCTACGGAGTCTTTACTACCGTTAACAGACTTGCAGCTAAGTAACAGGTTTACCTCTCTACTAACTGTGGCAGCGGAAGAGGGGAGAGTGGCAGACCCTTTGGATGACCAATTGAGTGAGGAAATCTGCTCTCCCCAGGATCCTGGTTTAAAAGCTGATTCAATCAGACAGCACGAGGGGGCGGGTTCCCCATGCCAAATTGGGCACAGGGGACCCACATTGGGCATCTGAAATGCTGGATCAGACTATTCTTATTTGCAAAACCCTCCAGTTTATTTTTGCTCAATTGAAAATTTTGACTCAATCAGTAGAGGGTATGCAGAGGAGTGCCGAAAGGGGGATGCATTTTTCCCAATCCACTGCTCAGGGGGGCCCAAATAGGGAGGAAGGTGTAGAAAGAAAGCCAGGGCACAAATCATATACTCTCCGGAACGAGGGGAATAAAGTTCCTGAGCAGAGTCTGGGTGCCTCACAACAAGCAATTGGGGGTGGGGATGCGGGATATAGTTTCTGTTGGAACTCAGTGGCATTCTCCGTGGATCCTCTTCCCTCGGGGATTATTCCCCAGTGAACCACCCCTTATTTAGTGGCTCGCCATTTGAGATTTCTTTTGGCTGTACCTTGCAATCCAAGGGTTATTGTTGACATTAGGACTATTTGGAGGGGCCCGGAGGTTTACAAGTGTGTGGTATCCTTTAGAAATAGTAGGGTCCCGGAATGCGTATGGGCAGCCAGCCGGCGACTGGCAGAGAATGGTGGATGTATCGCAAAGATTTATATTAATAAAAATATTATGGAATTGGGGAATGTAAAACAGGGAAAGCAGCTCCAGAGGCTCCTGGCTAATGGAATTCCCCAGAACAGCCTTATAGTTGATAAAAGCAAGGTGGGTCCTTCAGGGGACCCCCCCCTCAAGTCATTCCCAGGAGATCTCTAGGATTAGGTCGGTTGTGGGTAACAATAGTATATTGGAAATGATAGAAGGGCAGGAAGAAACAGATACAGCCGCCCCATTGTTGGCCTCCAAGTCAACCTAAGGACAGGGCCTGAGTCCAGGGGGATAGAAGGGTAGGTTATAGGGTTGGAGTTATATTTATCTAATATTAATTATATTTATCTAATATAAATCCTCACAAAGGTCCTACGACTGGGGCCCCATCTGATAGTACTAAAAAAGCTCAAAATCCTCAGCCCATAGAGGTCGAAGTAGAGGTGGTACGACCGGCCCAGGATGATAGTCTGGAAGTTATATGTGTTAAGGGGAACCTGGACCCAGGTCAGGTGTGTGAGGTAAATCCAGGGCATAGTCTACCAAAGGAAACTAGCATGCAATGGGATAAATTCCGGCTACTCAATGAATGGGAGGTGGGAGTGTCTCCCAGGCTCCCTCAGCATAGCTGTTCCAGTTGGATTTCCAAGGGCCCCAAATCACCATCATTCTGTTTTAACCCAGGCAATCCTGATGAGGTTTTTTCCCCTACCCAGGTGCAGGAGGAGGATTCAACCGATAGGACGGTTACATCTGTGGTCTGGGAGGCAATGACTCAGGGTGCCTCGGGGAAGGGGGCCGGCATTCAGTGGGAATTGGGTCACTCCGTGTGTAAAGAGGATTCACCCTCCAATAAGGCAAAAGTAGATTGACGGTCTAATGAGATGGGGGCCCCACTTCTCAAGCTTATATCCTGGAATGTAGCCGGATGGAGTACCAAGACAGTGAACTCTGACTGCCTAGCCTTCCTAAGGGGCCACGATATCATCCTGGCCCAGGAAACCTGGAGCACCGATGATATTGTTTTGGGGGGCTACGTTGTGTATTCCATACCGGCGGACAAACCTGCTACGGGGTGCCACCCAAGAGGTGGCACAGCGTGTTTGGTGTCATCTGAGTGGGAGGCTCATCTTTCCCCTCTCCCTGGGTCGGTAATAGGCTTTTGTGGATGCCTTATTAATCACCCAGAGGTTCCCCTTTTGCTGCTTTGTTTATATATCCCCCCGGATAGCTCTCCCTATTATTCTGATATCATATGGCAGGAGGTAGTTACTCTGATAGAGCATACCTGTGGGCTGTACCCAGCGGTAGGGATACTATTGGCTGGGGATTTCAATAAGGAACATAAGAAGTGCCATACTGGGTCAGACCAATGGTCCATCGAGCCAGGCAGCCTGTGTCCAATGATGGCTAATCTTGGTCGCTTGGAAGAAGTATCCAACAGGTCATAAGAGGCCGATCCATTCCCCGTTGTTCACTCCCAGCTCCTAAAAGTCAGAGGTTCCTCCTCCAAACCTACTTGGTTCATAGCCATTAATGGATCTACCTTACAAGAACTTATCTAATCCTTTTTTAAACAGAGCTATACTACTAGCCTTGACCACTAACTAGCCTTGACCACATACTTGGGCAACAAATTCTACAAATTAATAGTGGGTTGAGTGAAAAAAATACTTTCTGTTACTTGTATTAAATCTTCTGAAAGATTGTATTAAATCTTTCATGAAGTTCTAGTACTATTTGAGACAGTAAATAACCGCTTGCTATTTACTCATTCAAAACCACTAATGATTTTATAAACTTCTGTCATAACCCCTCTCAGAAATCTCTTTTCCAAGCTGAAGGACCCTAACCTACCAAGCTTCTCCTGTATAGAAGCTGTTCCATACCCCTTTATCAATTTTGTTGCCCTTCTCTGTACCTTTTCTAGTTCTACTATATCTTTTTTTAAGATGGGGGAACCAGGACTGCACACAATATACAAGGTGTGGTCGCTCACAGATTTGTATAGCGGTATTAAGATATTTTCTGATTTATTCTCTACCCCTTTCCCAAAAATTCCTAACCTTCTGTTTACTTTTTTGACCACTGCCACACATTAAGCTGAGGATTTCAGTGTATTGTCCACAAAGACTCCATGATCCTTTTCCTGAGTGATGACCCCTAATTAAGAACCCAAAATTATGTACTTATAGTTTGGATTATCTTTCCCTATGTGCACCTATAACAGGGCAGTTCCAGGTTGGGACATGTCTCCGCAAGCTCAGGGCCCAAAATGTGCATTCCACAGAGGAATCTGCTCAAATACAGTCTTCATTTAAAGCACATGCATTAGTCTCTAGTCCATCCACAGTATCTCTACCAAAGTCTCCCAACAGTAGGTCAAGTCTTTATACAGTGACACACTCTGTCACCGGGGAGGGGGGTATAGAGGGCGGAAAGGTAGGAAAGGGTCAGAAGGACTGAACCCCACAAAGACAAGGGGCGACCTCCTTTCAATACTAGGTTCCCTCGGTGGTATACAATGTCCCTCAGGATAGAAGGTGGGCTTTCTCTCCGAATCAGAGAGCAACCCTTGTCATCATTGGGACTCAGGGAGAGGAAGCCACTTGCCCCAAAGGCACAAACAACACCAGGGAAGGGATCCAGATTCTCAGGGGAGTACTCAGGGTCCCTGGGCACCGTGGTGGGGGGCGTGAGGGAAAA
>QEPC01008200.1:1630886-1652168 GCA_003113815.1 Sphenodon punctatus
CAATCTGCTCTGTCATTTTGAAATATTTTGTACACCATTATTACAGTGTCCCATTGGTTATCCTCATGCCACCAGTCCCTAAATGCCTATTATGCCTATATCTTCATTTAGTGCCAAATCACTCTAATTCTCCCATCTTACCTTTTAGACTTCTAGCATTTGTACATAGAAACTTAAACATATTCTTTTTATTCCTATTCTGGTTGCTATAGGTGACTCTTCGGTTAATTTTGAATCATTTAAATTTGTCTGTTCTGCACAGATTCCCACCTGAGCTTTCTCAGCTTCTTTCCTATTCTCTAATATTAGAATACTCAAGTTCCCCTGAATTAACGGCATTCTTTGGAGATACTTCAGCCTAAACCATGCACTCCTCAGCAGCTGTTGGCTTTTCTCAGCATTCTAGTTTTAAAAACTGCTTTACCTCCTCTTTTATTTTTAGTGCCAGCAACTGGATTTTGTTTTGGTTAAGGTGGAGCCCATCCTGTCAGTATAGGCTCCCCCTTCCCCAGAAGGTTCCCCAGTTCCTAATTAATCTGAAGCCCTCCTCCCTGCACCATTGTCTCGTCCATGCATTGAGATTCTAGGCCTCAGCCTGCCTCTGGGGTCCTGCATGTGGAACTTGGAGCATTTCGAAGGATGCCTTTAAACGAGCAAGGCTTGGGGGCATCCATGGCCACTGAATGGCACAGCTGCGGCGCAGCCACTCAGGTGGTGTACATGGTGAGGAATTCTAATGGGTGGTTCCCAGTGTGGCTACCACAGCAGCTGCCTCACACTCCTCCTGCCATGGATCACATAGGATGACATGCAAAGGTTGTGTCCCCTCCCCACAGTGCCTATGAGCAGTAGACCAGTCTGCTGGTGTGACTGGCTGCCACAGTTCATACAGGCAGGGGATACATGGGCAACCATTGCCATGGACCTTTTTGGTTTGTCCCGTACAGCGCACTCAAGATTTTTCAGCAGTGCTCCATACGTGGCCATGCATGGCTCACAGGAGCACGCATTCCCCCACTCCACCTTCAAACAGGTAATCAGATGAGAGTCTCCTGGGTGGCTATGCATGGTAGCATCCTGTTTAAAAACATCCTGAGAATGGTATGCTGGAGGTTCTGGACTTCAGTCTTCTACCTAGAAGCCTAAAAGAGAATCTGATCATAACATAGCACATTACAGGATTCAGCTGTGGCTTGTTATACCTCTGCCACATTTTTCAATGGGCCATATTAACTTGTGGACAGACTTTTTAGGGGTGGGGGCAATGAGGCAATTGCCCCGGGCTTCACAAATGGAGGGGACCACATTAACAAATGGCAAACAGTATCACAGAGAGTAAACTGGGGAGGAGGAGGGGGATTCAAATGAATATTCTGCCCCTGGACTCTCAGTCTTAAAAAGCGACTGCTTGTGTGTCAAAAAGACCTGCTGTTCTTCCACGTCATATTCATGAACTGGAGACCACAGGAAAGCATGTTATGTCAAAGAAACTGATCCCATTCCGTACAAAGCACATCTAAGAACCTGAACCCACAATAGCACAGGTGGGCGTTTCTGATTCATAAGCCAAATCTGTTGGTTTTGTAGCTGCCAATTCGGTGCAATAACTCAAGGAAAGGAATGGCAGATTCAGAAGTTGGGAAACATAATTAGGAGCAGAAAGAACTTGTGAAATGGTTATTTGGACATATAAGCCCTGCTTTGATGGTCTCAAGAATCTGCATCTGCAATTATATGGCACATCAGAACAAGATACAAAATTCAGTCTGTGATAAATAGCTAGAAAACAAGTCCATTGCATTGTTTTAACCATAAAACAGCAATCAGAAAAATTAACTGAATTACCCTCCATTACTTATCACGGTACCAACAATTTCTAAATGTGCCATTATTCCTGTGGCAATCTCTGCTAAGAGGCAATGACTGGGATAACTGCCTGCATTTAGATTAACAGTGTGCACTCCTGTTTGTTCTATTTTCACCATTCTCTGAGGCTAGTTGTCCTCCGCATCAACACATTTCTTTGGATTTGAACTCCTAGCACTGAAATGCAAAGGATCACTGTGCTAATGTCCAAAGCAGTCGTACACTGAGCTAGCAAATTTTCCTTACAGAACAAGCTAGGGAAACACCATGAATATTTCTTTAAAAACAAAACAAAATAAATTCAAGTGACTGCTATAATGCACTGTCCTCTCCTGTCTCTGGTTAAAAACCTCACTATTCATATGCAAAATGGGGTGTATAGATAAAAAGAAAATCTTGCAGTTTAAAAAAAATCATATAATTTTCCAAATGCGTTTTACAAGAATGGAACTTCTCACTCCTCCCTCTTCAAAAATAAAATGTATACAGAGTTGCATACTTTTATCATCTGATGCTAAAAGGAAACAAAATATATCCTTTTAACAACAGTAACTAAAACATTCCCATAATGCGTATTTGCTTCTAATAAGTTGCCATTTAAAAATCAATGAACAACTTTATTATAAGAAGGTTGTAACAAGGATTTTGAGGATTTGTTTAAACAAACAAACAAACAAACAAGCATGCAAACGGACAGGAAAAAATGTCCAAGGAACTATGGAACAGTTTCATTCAGGAACTTATGTTCACTGCATTTCCCCCATTGGCAACAATGACGAAAACAGAGTGAACACCAGTCCCTGGTCTTATTGTACAGGCCTTAAACAGTAGGACTGTAGCAACTGTACTTAATGCAAAATGTACAACATTTTAATTTAAAACAGTAGTTCCCAAACAGTGTGCCAGGGAGTAGTAGTGTGCCTCAGTAGATTTCCAATCGTGTCCTGAAAATTTAGGCGATTATAGCTGCTCTGTGAACCATGGCTCTTCAAATCCACACTGCAGCTGTTATAATAGATACTAAATTAAATATTAACTATTCTAAGTGTAATTGATAATTTCATCTAATTAATGTCAACTGCATTTTGTCTTTGCTTACATGCAAGAAGGATTTTCAGTGCTATGTTCAGTTTAAGTGTGTGGCTACGTGGTGTATATTGACAGGTAAGCATGGACATGCCATGAAGACACTGCTGAAACACAGACGTGCCTGAGTGCAAAAAAGGCGGAGAAGTACTGATTTAGAAGTTCAGTAAGACTAACTAAGATACAGGAAGCCTGGTGGCGTGAGCGCAAGTGTGCCATGCTGGGTGCTGGAGGTCCTGAGTTCAAATCCCACCTGTTGTCTTGTCGAGGGGCTGGTAGGGGCTCTACCTTTAAATAAGATACGGCTATAAAAAAATTATTCTTGTGATGGGTTGGGCTGACACAGATATTTCATTTTTAAGGCACTGTGCATTCACTTGCATGAAACCAGTTATTAAATTAATTGAACATGATTCTCTCTATGAAGGGCTCCTATGGCCTGGACTGATGAAGTACTGTCCCCTGGGTAGCCACTAGAGAGAGGAGAGACTGGTATCAAAAATGAGCAGGAAAAAGGGAATCAGACAATGACAGTCTATGCTCAAATGCAAGCAGGGAGACTCTATTTGCACAAAAACATCTCTTAGTTGTGTTTAATTATTCTTGCATTCCAAGCAGAAAACTAGAGGTAAAGGGGGAATCCTGGCTTCTATGCAATACCAGTCCAAAAACCTATTGACTTTAATGCAACCTATTGACTTTAATTAACACAAAGGGTCATGCCGCTGACTCCACAGTGACACCAGAGATAAAACTAGACCAATGGGCTATTTAATTTGTATAGTGCGTCACTGGTTTAATCCTTACTCATTTATATAAGGAATGTTTTCTAAAGACTGGCTTTAGCTCAGTATTTTTCCTTGGTAGCAGTGAATTTCTATTAATAACATTAAATGTGAAAATTAAATGCAGTTGCTCCTCTGCAGTGCTAACAAATTCTCATTGTCTCGTCTGAATACTCGGCTTCTGGACAGATGTTCTTTTTCTGTATTCATGTTACTGCACGCTGCATGCAGCAGCAGATGCCATTTAGATCAACACATCTTTATGGTTCATTTCAGCTAAGCCAGGTGAAACATAGCAGATCTTCAATTTAATGGTACTAGTTAGTGCTACATAACTAGACATTTTTACATATTAATAGTTGCAAATTAATGGGCTTTCTTAATGGCTGATTAGAGCTCCTGCTTTGCTTGACATATTGACATGCTTGATCAGTCAGGAACATTCAATATCACAGCTGCAAATGCAGTGCTAGCAAACCACAAAAACCTCAGGAGAAGCATTTCCCTATCAAGGAAGGAGAGCAACTTTATTCCACTGTTCATTATTTCAGTGGCTTACCACCATAATTTCATCAAATATTCCATAGTTATAAGTGTTAATATCAACATAACCGGAGAGCTGAAGTGAAAAAATCAGCTGTAATTTTTTAGCAACATTTCAAGGTTTAGCTGGTTTTTCTATGCTCTCTCCCAACACAGTTATCCTGATGGATAATTTTCATAATTATAATCTCTGGTGCAGCCACATGATGAATATTGTGTGCAGTTCTGGTCGCCCCATCTCAAAAAAGATATAGTAGAACTAGAAAAGGTACAGAGAAGGGCAATAGAAATGATAAAGGGTAATGATAAAGAGAAATGATAAAGAGAACAGCTCCCATACAAAGAGAGGCTTGATAGATTAGGGCTCTTCAGCCTGGAGAAAAGACAACAGAGGGGATATGATAGAAGTTTATAAAATCATGTGTGGCATGGAACAAGTAAATAGGGAGCTTTAAGTTTATCCTCTCCAGTACTACTAGAACTAGGGGACACTCCATGAAATTAACTAATGGTAGATTTAAAACAAATAAAGTATTTCTTTACTCAACCCACAATTAACTTGTGAAATTTGTTGCCAGATGATGTGGTCAAGGCCAGTAGTGTAGCTGGGCTTAAAAAAGGACTGGGTAAGTTCTTGGAGAGTAGGTCCATTAAGAGATATTAGAAAAATAGATTTAGAGGACATAAGTTCTGACTGTTGGGAGCTGGGAGTGGACAACAGGGAATTGCCTCTGCCTCCCCCCCACCCCCCAGGGCGGGGGTGGGTGGCATGAGGCCCCTTGCAGCGCCTGCCTAGGAGAGGGGGCAGGACGGCTGGGCTGTTTCCCACCTCAGGGCTGCTGCAAAGCCCGAGCCGGGAAAGAGCAGCTGCACGGCTAGTGGGAACAGAACCCCACGGGGGTTGCTAGGCAACTCCGGGGGGTGCTGATAGGGCAGCGCATAGACACATGGGCCTTGCCCGATGGGCAGGGCCCATACGCAGGGAGAAACGCAGCTCCAGCTCCACTTGCGGCTTGGAGCTGAATAGAAACGGCAGCAGTGAGAGCTGCTACTGCATCCCTTCAGCTCTGCCTCTCAGTGCCCACCCGGGAGGCGGGCGGGCGCTAGTGGCTGTGTCAGCCCCCTCGCAGGGCTGGGCCAGGGAGCCCCTTCCCCCCTTTTTATTAGTCAGGGACGAGCCGCCTCCAACGGAGACACGTGAGCAGGAGAGGGATGATCTTCACCAGAGGGTTGAAAGGATCGAGCATGCTATCCAAGTTCTGGCCCAGCAATGCATCCAGTTGCCAAGAGCCCAGAAAGAGGTGCCTCCCCCAGCCATTCATGACTCAGGTGAGATAGGGGCCCACTCATGGGGGGCAGACACTGTGGCCGCAGAGGTAATCCCCCAGGCCTGGTCTTTGGTAACACAAACCCATGGAGGGGCCAGCGGATCGGCAGATGACTCCCACCAGGGCCCCGCAGAGGGCGTGGGAAGGACCCAGTTGGTGTGGTGGAATGGGACTTGGGTCCCAGTACTTGCCCCTCCCCTGCTCCTTCACCCAGGGCCGACGGTGGGGTTTACTCATTGGGACCATTGCCCAACCCGCCTCAGGTGCCAGACCCAGCCCTCCTCGAGGGGCAGTCACTTCAGTTGTGGGCTCCCCCGCCCTCCCTTTCGCTCTCACCGAACATTTGGTTAGAGGTAACCCAGCCCTCGGACTGCATCACCAGGCAGTGCCCTCAGCGGGAGGGGGGTACGCCGAGGTCTCTGCCCCAATCGGGGACCACTTACTCCCAGCCACCCAGGAAAGAATCTGGAGAGGATATGTGGATATTTTTGCCCTCCTGTTCAGCAGTCCCATAGTGGACCCTGCTAAGCAGGATGACAAGAAAGAGGAAACGTTTCAAATGCCCCACGGCTGAAAGGAATTGGTTTAACTGGACCGCGACCTTTTCCATATATCAAGGGGTGATGATACAGGCCTACCTCAGCCGGGCCGCCGATCTCTTCAAACATGCCAACATAGTCCGGTGTGCATATGAGGCGGGACCGTCAGGGGCCTGGCTGCGATACGATGAAGCGTTCAGGCATCGTGCAGCTTACACCCCAGGCCTTCGGTGGGACCTACATGCAAACGGCCTATGGCTCAACTTCATGAGTGGGACGGGCCTTTGCCCCACCCTTGGTCTGTCTTATCTATTTAGACTGTAAACTCATCAGAGCAGACACCATCTCCTAATATGGCCCTTTTTAAATGGGCCGCAGGAGTAGGGGCGGTCAGTGTGCAAACCACTGTGGGGGCGATTTAAGGGGTGGGCACACATGGGCACACACTGATCCCCCTCCCCCCCTGCATCCCCATTCATGGAGCAACTTGCATTGACACTGGTTGCTCCGTGTGTGGGGAAATGCGTGGGGATGTGTGGGTCGCGGGAATGCACACTCACGCACTTACACAAGATGTTCCCCTGTGTGGACAATGAGTGTCCATGTATGGGATCTGTTGGAGAAACAGCTCCAGATGACATCAACCTTTTGCAACAACAAACCCTAATGACCACTAGGGGCATTGGGAGTAGAGATAGTGAGTTAGTGTGTGTGTCACTTTAACCTTTCTGATCTCTGCTTCTAAGCCCCCCTTCCCCCTCTCAGGTGGGATGTGCCCAGGAGCTCCTACTGGACTTCCTCCTTCTTCCTGACCTTTCTCCATTCCTTTCTTCTTCCTCTGACCTTCAACATGACTGGCCACCATGCTGGTGGCAACTAGATAGAAAGATCTAGGGATAGGCCTTTCCTATCACAATGTATTTCTCAATAAAGTAGATTATTTTCAATATAGAAACATTCTCCAAGGTGTTGATTACTTCTAAGCTGTTGCTACTGAGAATTCGAGCTATTTTCCTTTTGCTGTGTGTAATCTCTGCTGATGCCTAGCCAGAGCTCAAACAGGTCCTGGCACAGTAGGCAGTGAAACTTTGGTTTTTGACCACTAATAAAATTCCAACAGGATAGTCTCATGTAAAAAGAGTCTATATGTATGCTCTATACTAAAGCAGACATAACATGGGACCTCTATAGTGTGCAACCTGTAGATACTACTATAGCACTCCAAAGAGGCCACCTCACCAGTACCTCTTTGCAACGTCCTAGTCTTCCATTTATTCTTTCCATCATGAGAATATGGAGCAAATATTCCCAGGGACTTGGATGTATTATAATATCAACCCTTCAGGCCTACTCTTTAAGATGCACCAAAGTAGGCAGGCAGGTAGGTAGTTGGGGGCTTATGGCAGAGAGGCTACAATGCCATATTGTGTCAAATGCAAGGTAAAACATGCCAGAAGCATTTTATTAGACTGTAACACGCATTACACAAATAAATCTACTTAAAATATTACATTTAGAGCCCAATCCTGCATATTTATAATTGATGATTGTAAAGCACCAGGAACACTGCTATATAAATACTTAATTATAATCATGTCTTAATATCTTAATTTCTAGCATGCAAGATTTTTTTTAAAAAATAGATAACAAACCTTATAAAATAATATTCCCATAACAAGTAGTGTATCCATTAAATAGGCAGAAGGCCATGGGTTACCTAATTGGCTAATAAGAATTCTAATCCATGAGAGCAATCAGTGCAATTTATTATCGGCTGTGAACTGCACTGATTACATTTATGCCATGAAACCTAGTATCCCCCACTGCCTAATTATTAATATAAATAGTTTTTTAAAAATAATTGATCATTTTGACTTTTATAACATGGATTCCTATTAAATATTTAAACAACACAACAGGATGTATTGTGTGAACAGTGTTAGGTGCCCATGGCTGAATGCCAGAAACAGCACTCAAGACGTGAATTAATACCATACAGTTCTTGTGTTGGGTAACCTTATTGTAATTAACAATACTAATGGAAACGTTCACGTTTGTCCAACCAAAATGTTCAAGTATCAAGTCAGGCCCCAAACCATCATGAGAGTGGCTTAGGATCATGGAATTAAAAAATGATTTTTTAAAAATGTGGTAGGTTATTAGTTTTTTGGTTTTGGAACCCTTTAGCGCAGTCACGTTATCAAGATTTTCTTCACACCCACAAGTGATAGAAACTTGTTTTTAAAAATGAAACCTGGGATTCTCAAGATTTTTCCATGAGCCTTGCAGTCGTGTGTTTTAGAAACGGTTTGCAATAAAATCACGAGAGCTGGCAAATCCCTCCCCTGCCACATTTTTCCAGGGTCACTTAGTCTTGCTATGCCTCAATTCCCCATCTGCCAAATGGTGTTACAGTAAGAACTGAAAAGGTAGCTGCCATAAGCACCTTAGAAAGACGGGGGGGGGGGAAGGAGGGGGGGGCTGCAGCTCATTTTGGCTTACTTCCCTGGCATAACTCAAGTTTAGTTATTCTGGCTCCTTCTGCAGGTGAAGTTAATTCCATCCTATTAAAAAGTCTCTTTAAAAAGTCGTAACCATAAAATAATGAATCTATCGCCTTTGGTTCAAAGCCATGAGTACAATTGGTTCATATCCCAGGTCATATAAATATTCCACTGAAGACAAACAAAATCAAAACCAAAAAGACGTTCAATACTTGTTAGCTACATTATCCAAATAAAGAGACACAATGAGACTGATCCCATGCCCCGCACGCACAACCGTGTGGTTTGCACATGCGTCATAGGCCCCATGTCAGGGGTGCGCATGACTGCGCGGCAGTCCACAGAGCATCGGATTGGCTCCACCATCTTTAAAAGGATGTGTCATATACCATACACTATATAGTCTACCATTTGGATATAATGAATATCATTCTTTATCATTTTATTACATGAGGCTGCGACAGTCTTGAGCTATTTATGCTTGTGCCATTGTTTGCTAGAAAGAACAGGGACAAATGTTGGTTATGGCTAACCCTGAAAGGAGTATGGTAATATGTTATTTCACATACTTAGCCAAGTGTCTATTTTGCTGCTTAAGTATACTCAGGGGTCAAGCTCTGCCAAAGTACTTCCCCCCAAAAGTGTACGGCTATATTTTAATGAAATAAGGCTAAGTTTTAACCAGTGTTATAACTAGCCCTAGGTTTATTTATTTATTTATTAATGAGATGACGAGATCCCTGCGATCATAAGCGACATCGCTCGTATTAAAGTATCAAGTTGCTTCCCCAACCAAGTATATGCAGAGGATATGGTAGTCTGTGAAACCTAATTTTGAGTTATTTACAATTTTGTCCTGCTTGCTTTTTGGGATGAGGGGATTAGGGCTAGCTATGCTGTGTTGCATTTGGATAATCAATTCTATGTTTTCATGTATTTTTGGTGATATATTTAATGCATCATGTGATGTTATTTTTATTCATTTGTAAATTGATATTAGGCCATGGTGCAAGTTAGAGCCGTTTAATAAATTTGAACTATTGGCTATTTATTTTTGGCTATTTATGCAACAATCTGAAGGACGAAATCTTCAAATGGCAGTTTGATGTAATGCTACCTATAGATTTTTTTTCCTGTTAGTTTAATTAAATCACACAGTGTTAAAAGGTAAACAGAGAGACAGTGCTAAACCGTTTTAAACCTCATCATTTTATTGACGATTCACTGTTAAAATGGGCTTGGGAATTTACAGTTGAAATTACAACTCTGACCAAAACTTCATTATTAATTAAATGAAATGGTTTGACACAGTGACCTTACAATATACTTCCCCTGGCTTAAAACTAGCAAAACTACAAACCAAGCAGAAGGGAATATGTATCTGCCTGATAAAGTGCAACAATCTACACTTTACAACATTTGCAATAGCTTTTCATAAAATTCCAAAGAATTAGGCGTATAGCAAGTACAGAAACTAAATATATAAATAAATGAAAATCCACTGCATGTCTGATAAATATTGTTATTAGCTTGATAGTATTGGGAGACCCATAGGCAGTGCCACTCACCATGGGCAATGGGAGGAACTGAGATCGCTTTCTCATGCGACAATGGGTGAAAACAGACATGACGCTAACCACCCTTTAACCACCCTTGGTGGTTATTTATGCATGTTTCAGGGCTGCATAGGGCACCAATACAGCCCTGCAACATGCATAAATAACCACCAAGGGTGGTTAAAGGGTGGTTAGAGTCATGTCTGTTTTCACCCAATATGTGCAGCATTTTGCTCCGGGAAAAACTCCGGGAGGCAAATGCTGCGCAGGTTTGTCTTGTGGGAAAACAAAGCTGCACAGCTGTGTCTCCGATCATGCGGAGGATACAGTGCTGGAAAATCAAGCTCTGTATCCACCTCATGATTGGAGACAAAGTTGCGCAGCTTTGTTTTTCCCACAAGACAAAAGCTGTGCAGCATTTGCCTCCCGGAGTTTTTTCCGGAGCCAAATACTGTGCATATTGCCCTGTGAGAAAGTGGTCTGAGAATTCTAACCATATCCAGAGGCCCTGGAATTGGCCAATGCTTTTAAATGGCCCAAACAGCTTTTGAATGGAGAGCTTGAATTAAAAACTTGTCATGGGTCCAAAAACTATTGCAGGTGGCACTGTTCACAGGATAGAAGTTCTCAAACTGCATGTTGGAACTCCAGATGAGGTCATAATCTCAATTTGTAATTCATACACACTGCATGTTCGTGTTGCTTTCTAGGGCTGCAGAATTATATTCAAGTCTCAAAATGGAGCCACACTGGGAACTGCTGCCATGGGAATACTGTACACTGTAACTCAATTCACTGCACCGCACTGCACTGCACAACGTCTTCCTGCCTCTGGTACATTTACATGTCAGGAAATAGAGAAGGGGTACAGCCACCAAACCTGGATCCAAGGACACCAGCAATGTGATACAGAAATTTCAACGAGCACTTAACTTTAAAATGCTCCTGTTTATCATGGGCATTAAATCCCCTCCCCACAAAAGCTCAGGGTACCAGTGATTATAAGCAGGAGCAGTGAGGGGTTAAGGGATCTATTCATTTTTTTATTTAAAGAAAAATACTTTTTAATAACCGAGGATGGAGGAAACTCCATGGAAAACAAACTATCAGTATACTTACTAGAAATGTTCATGTGTTGTTCTTGAAAAAGGGAATGGGCCTTGGTGCAGAAGATGAAATGTCCCCCACCCTGCTGTGCCAGGGAGTGTGGGCCCCTCAGGCTCAAGGACCCCGGAGAGCAGCTGAACCCGCTGCCTCTATTATAGCTACACCCTGTTCACGCAGACTCATTGGAGAACTGGGTTGAGGAGGGAGCAAAGAATTTACAGGGACATTTGGGGTTATCCTCTTTAGAACACTGCCCCAAGTTCAAAGACTGCCAGGTTGTGTGAGTCAGGATGAGGAATCAAATTCCCATTGTCACCTGGAACACAAATGTGTAGAGAAACTCAAGGTCATAACCATCATTTTTTTATTATTATTTTTTGCAGGCTAGCAGGACAGGAGGCATGAAAATGGTTTTAAAATACCATCTTGAAGGCCCAGATTAAATGTATTCAACAAATTAAAAAAAGAAAGCAAAAGAACCAATCATATGCCAACATGGCTAAATGGTGAGGGGGAGGCCATTAGAGAAAAAAAGCATCCTTTATTTTAAAAATGCAATGTTAGTCCAAATGAGGAGAACAGGAAAGAAGTGGCATATTAGAAGAAAAGTGTTAATAAAGCAGGCCAAGGGAGAATTTGAAGAACGACTTACTAAAGATGCAAAAACTAATAACAGTAGGTTGGGTGATGCAACTGTCGAGAGCTGGGAGCAAACAGCAAGTCAATCCATTATGACCTTTGGGTACTTCTCTGAAGTGACTGAGAATGGCCACTGGTGAAGATAGGATGCTGGGCTCAATGGACCATTGGTCTGACCCAGTATGGCACTTATGTTCTTATGATGGAATTCGGCATGCTCAGGTCACTCCTGATCTCTAGTGGTGGCAGATTTTGATTAGAGGCTCTGTTTCTTTGTTAGTGGATATTTCCATGCAGGCAGTTTGGGTATGGTGAATCCTGCATTGGTGCAGGTGGTTGGACTAGATGATCCTCAGGGTTCCTCCACACCTATGAATCCCTTACAATATACCACCCAGTCTCTGTATTCTTCCCACACTAGCTCCACCAAATGATTGAGAGTGTTAACAAATGAGACATTAGCCCACATTAGACCACCCCAGGTTGGTGTCCACTTGCCCTTTTATTAAGTGTTTGCCCCCACCGGTCATGAGGCCTTCACCCACCAGACCCACAGCCCCCACTCATCGTGAGGTCCTGGAGAATGTGGAGCCCACCGTGCGGGCAAATGTGTGCTAATGTGTGCACACATGTCTGTGTCCTGTCGATTAGGTTTCATGCAGCGTCTCCACATATACAGGTCCACCAGCACCAGAGAGTTGTGGGTGAAAATCCTAAAACATCCAAGGAGTGATGCTTCCTGCCTGCTCTCACTGATATCACATGTGGAGGCTGCCTGCAAGTGCATGAAATACATGTGGAGTGCTTCCCGTTTATTAGGCTAGACATGCTAAACATGTGACTGGAGGCTGAGTGGGGACTGCATGGATCAAATACAGACTGCAGGAACCGATCATCTCATTTGTTAACACCCTGAGCGTACCGCACCGTTTTCCCTATATGCTAACAAGAGTTCTCACTTTCCATTTTTTAATTAATTATTGTTTACCTCATTTTTTTATACTCTCTCTTCATTCCCAGTGAAGACTTCTTCCTATAGTAACATCAGCTTGGATGAGACAAAGTCTATAATCTTCAGCCTCTCCAAAAGCCGATATCAGGCAATATCATCTCTTAAATCACCAACACGTGACTTATTCAAGCTGCATAGCAACCCTGCTCTAATGATTGCTTTTCTGCATCTCACAGCAACTTGGAAAGTATAACAGTGCAATCTTAGCAATACATAATTTCAGAGTGAGAAACTGAAAGGCAGAAAGGTATGGAATCAGCTGAGACTTAAAAAAGGAAGGTGAACTGATGAAAAAGAATGTTCCAACTGGCAAACGCAATGGAACAAAGAATGCTCTTGCACCAACAAGGGCAGAATGAGTAGAGCAGGGATGGAAAACCTGAAACCAGTGGGCCAAATATGGCCCCATCCCCCTTTAAGTCTGGCCCACCATGGCACCTCCATGGCTGCTTATAATGTGGTCCACTGTAAAGGGTGTGCTAGCTAGCGATGCTGGATCAATGGGTGGGCAAGTCAATACTGTTTTCTGCTAGTGTGCAAACTCCAATCCCAGGCTTTCCCCAAGAGATTGGAGCTGGAACTCCCCTTCCTGCTGAACAGCTGATTAGTGGGGAGCCCCAAAACCATCAATATCACCTGTGTGTGTGTGTGTGTGTGTGGGGCCTTTCTGCCAATTTTAAATTGCCAATGTTCCTGCCCGCTCCCCCCAAATGCAGAAAAGATTTCCCACTCCTGGAGCAGAGACACCACAAGCTATGTTAGACCAGTGGTTTTCATACTTTTTAGATCCCCTTTCCTCTTGTCTGTAGTATTCGAGGCCACACACACACACCTACCTTGCTTCCGCTCTCCCTTGCCACCCTGCTTACACACACACACACACACACCTTTACTCTCACCCCTCCCCCTTGTCCTTACGCTCTCACCCCTTGTTAGTCAAACATTTTGAAATTTCCCCTAGTTCAGAGTGGAGCCAGGGGGTTTGCAGTTGTGCTCCTTCTTGTGTCTCCTCCCCCCGCCTCCCCACGATACGTTCCATATTCCCCCCTCCCCCATTTTGAGAACCACTGGGATAAATGACAGAGAAGTCTAGAGACAGAGCCTGGATGGAACACATCCACAGCAGCTTCAGCTTTATCCAAAAATTAAGTCATCCATCTTGCATCTGTAATATGACAGTGTCCTGCAGAGCACAAGACAAAATGGAGAAGCTAGACTATTTTCAGCCATTACAAAAAAACAGGCAAAGTAGCATGGGATAAAACCCCATGTGTTACTTCCAAATGCGATAGATTTACTCATCAAGATGGGAAAGGTGAGGCATTGATCTGACTTGTCCTGAAGAATTTTGTCAGAAAGATTCTTTCAACACCTTGGCAAACGGAACTGGACCTCTTGTTCACCCATCCACTCCACAAAAGAAAATAAACAAACCCTGCTCTAAATTCTGCCCCCCAAAAAGGCACAGCTGTTTTTGCTATTTAGCCAATTTGAAAGGCTCCACAGGCCTTATGACACAGGCTCATTGCTCAAATTGTACCACCATGTCCAGTACTCAGGTCTGAGTTCATAATAGCAGAAAGATCCTCCACCGACAAAATGGAGGCGGGGGGGTTACCGCACCCCTTTTTCCCCCGGGGAAGCACAGAGAGGGCCACAGGAGTTTGGGAAGTCCCGCAGGGTCGGCCTGGGGACCTGTGATTGGTCACCCAGGCATCAGGTGCTGGAGAAGTGGTACCTGATTGGTCAGCACAGGGGCAGCCCCTCCCCTTTGCTAGGAAGGGGAGGTGGAAGTGCCACGCACGCACGATCACCAAGCGAGTCATTCTCACCTGGATCCTCGAGCGTTCAGCACCCACCCACCCGTCCCTCTAAAATTGCGGGTGTAACTGGTTGCCGTTAGGGGACCAAGAAGGAATTTTGGAAGGCACCACTACCATTAATGAGATGCCTGATTGATTTGCCTTCTTCGCAGTATTGGAATAGGTTAAATTAGCTTGATTATCAGTAATTTCGATACAATTGAGCTAATTCAGACTCAACCATTATTGGCAGCTAACTTAAAAGAGTCTAAATTCAATTTGATTATAATTATTTGGATGTTCACCGTACAATTTGGTCATTTAATTGATGTGGCAACTAATTTGGCATATTGTGACTTGTTTTTATGATATTTATTAAGTCGTACTCTGGCAGGCGTCCAGTATGGTTAATAGGCGTGTTGTCAGGTAGTTGTAGGATAGAAGAGTCATCGCCATAAGAATGGGGGGGCGATACCCGGCGATAAGCAGGGCATGGCTAACAACGGGATCGTTCCCCTGGGAGGGGTGTCAAGTGGGGGGTAAGGGCAAGCATGGCCCTCAGCCTTAATGAAATCATTCTCCTTACTCGTGCCCATCCGGGCGTTTCCCCCTCCGGCCTTGGCCATGGAGCTGTTCGAAGGGGAAGGTTGTTGAGATTGATTCGGTGCCGGCATTGAAGGGCATATCCATGCCAGACGCTTGTTCAACAAGTTATTAGATAAAGTTCAGGCAAAAATACTGGACACATGATTGCTTAGTAGCAATCACACCAACATTCTTGCTATTTTTGATTAAAGAGTGCGGCCATTTAATTCCATTTCATGTCTCCGTGTTTCATTGCTGGGGGGTGCACCGGCAACAGCCTCATCTCAGGCTGTGAAGTCAGAGAGGTGACACTGTAAGGCTTCAGAGCAGAACGCAGTGCGGTGTGGCTCTCACATCACACCTCCACTGGCCCCAATACAGAGCAGCATTGCATCCTCAGAGAGACATGTCAGCTCACTGAGCCACAAGTTTTGTGCAGATACTATTGGTGTATGCTTTCCCAACTGTTTCAAATTTTATTGAACTCCTTGTTGGGGTGGAAAGGACTGAGCTTCTCTAGACAATGTTCCTCAACATGAGGCCCAGGGGCCAAATCCAACCCACCAAGTCTACCTGCTCCTGTTACTCCTGCCTCCCCACACACATGAAGCTCAGCCTGAGCTGTATTAGTTTAAACATGAACCGAGACCCATCCACTCTTGCTCCCCATACTTTCCAGGCTGGATGAGAGGAGAAGGAAGTGAGAAGCTTTTGTACCCCAGCCTGCCCTCATTGCTCCTTTTCAACTCAATCCCTCTAATCCTGCCTCCACTAGCCTCCTTACCCACCACAAAAAGTAAATAAACAACACTGATGTAGGATCTCCCAGTCACCTTCAGAGTTTTCACTGACGCTTACTGACATTCATGAAGGAGCAACCCTCTAGGACATCTCTTAGTGGAAATCTGAGTATGTTTCCACTTATGTTTCATGTCCACAGCAAAGCCATTCACATGTGTTGCCCAGATGTGTCGGAGCACTCAGTCCCAGATACTTCCCAGGCACGACTGCTGCAGGCAGAGTGCTCCCAGCCTACTAACAGCAGCGCTAGTTAGGAAGAAAATCAGGGATGCTGCCAGCTGACTGGGAGGAGACTGGTGCTTGTCAGGGGTCAGGATAGATCCCCAGCAGGCAGCAGACCCTTCTATCCACCCCCCACGTCCACTGCAGCCCCAGCCAAGGGCATAGCTAGGTTAGAATGGACCCAGATGCAAGANCTTCCTTGAATCTAAAGATATCTCTAAAGATCTAAAGATTGACAAGATCAGTCAGGAAATTGCCTCCCACCCGCCTCCACTATCTGCTCCCATCCCACCCCCTCCCCTTCTTTCTTCCCCCCTCACCTCTCCCTCCCTCGGCTTACTGCGCCCGAGCTCTGGAGGCTGCAGCTGTGCTGCCTGCCTCATGTTGCCACAAGCACTGGTGCTTGTGCTGCCCGCCAGGTGGGTCCCTCACATGCCACACACTGCAGGCACTTCTGCTCAGCTCAGTCTCCACTCAGCCATGCCGTAACAGGACAGGATTTATGCCCCATCCCCAGCTTGGGCCCTGGGACAAATGTCCCTCCTGTCCCTATAACAGCTAAGCCGCAGGTTCCATGTGTTACCTCCTCCTCTTCTTACTGTGGCACTAACAACCAACTTCATTCTTGGTCTCATTTTCAAGCGTGCCACGTTCCATTGGCTAAATATTAGCCAAACCCCAGGGTGGTTGCTCCAGCTTCTTCATTTGGTCCATAGTTAGACCCATGAACACATAAACACAGGGCCTGGATGACAGCCATAGGTTACTATAATGCGTGGAACCACTTATGTGACAGTGTGGCAGGGACATGACTGGAGGAACAGTGAGGGAGAAATGCCCTGAAAGAAAGCAGAAGCCCTACAGCTCCATTCAGTTCAGTCTAAGGGTGCTTTTAAACGAGCCCTCTCCCAAGTGGGAGAAGGCTCAACCCCGCATTCCTCTCTACGACTTGTCTGATGTTCCCAAGAGCATCAGACACGTCGCAGAGAGTATGTGCGCATGCGCACTCTTCTAGGGAACCCGGACGTGCAGGTTAAAGTCGGCACTTCGGCGATCCGCATTGAAGGGAGCAGGATCGCCGGGCCGGCTTGACGCGGAGGAGACTTGGCTGCGCTCCGCGTCGGGCATTTAAATGGACGGTCTCAATGGCGGCTGTTAAAGGGCTCAGCCGCCATTTCCGTCTCGCTTAAAAGCACCCTAAAGCTTCTAAGTCAGAGCCTCATGGTGATGAACAACCCCGCTTGGGTTCCACATCTGGCTAAGGAGAGAAAACACAACCAAGTGCCTGAAGCCCCTTAACCCTGTATAAAAAGCTTACTTAGATGCACCAAAAAGGAGGGATTTTATATATTCATCCTGATTTGAAAAAGCAACATTCTGCATAACTAGCCTGCCTGTAGGAGCGTGGGTGGCTTTAAAGCTTGCATTGTGAAGCAGGAGTAAATATGGCTTTGAGAAGGTGGAGGGAGGGAAATTGTGTTAGTTCCTTCTGTAGAGTAACATTTCAAAAATTACAGCAATTGTTAATCCAGTAACACATAAATAATGGATCGCAGAATCTTTTGTTGGATAAAATATTAATAGAATGAGCTAACATTTAAGCTACCACCTTCAGATAAACATCCGCCAGTTTTAAAGAGCCACAGGAAAGAAGGGAAGGGGGACGAAATTACCTCTTTTCAAAGAAATGTAGTGCAGTCACTGGCCTCAAGCAATTAAATTCTATAGGTACAAAGGGAAAACACGTCTGGCCATGAGAAAGGCTCCTTTTAACCATAAAAGAGCATTTATGGAATGCATGAAGGGCTTATGTTAGAAAGAAACAAGCAGCAGATTCTTTGCTCATGGCCAGTGGTGAACAGGAGTCCAACTTATTAAGTCACCATTGTTAAACTAATGCAACTTAAAAAGTTGTGTCACATCAGGGCAAGGTTGGATATTGAACTGTTTGTGGACTGTTTGCTGTTGTACATCCCACAAATCAGCACATAGTAATAGTAATTTTGGCAGTAGAGGCAAAAAGGCAGGACCACTTACCATTATAAAATACCAAGTAGAAAAGCCCGTTTTAAAAAGAGACAGCTTGAGGTTTCTTTTTGAAAATTTAACAGTGTGTTCTAAGATCCATTATGGTAATCAAAAGTTATAACTATTTAAAAGTGAACTGGCAGTGGTCAAATTCTCCCCATCCCTACCTTTTGTTGCGATTCATATCTTGCTTGCCTTTGTGAGTTGAGTCCCCAAATTTCTGGCGCTAGCAGCCAGAAAGTTAAAGGGAGGACTGATTACCATTATAAACAGTGTTACACCAAGTAGAAAGGCTCTTTTTTAAAAGAGACTGCTTGAAGTTTCTTTTTGAAAATTTAGCAGGGTGTTTCAGTAGGTGGGAGGGTCCAGAGGAAGCCAAAAGGAGGCGTTATGATGACATGGGACTTGTTGGGATCGCAGCAAAGAGGTCACCGGAAGCAACTAAAATGACGTGGGACTGAGGAATACAAAGAAGAGGACACCAGAAGCAGCTGGANTGTCATTCCTCATCTCTGTGTTTGTGTGTGGGTGAGAGAGTGAGGGGGGGGTTGCTCCCAGGCTCTCTCCCTCCCCAGTACTCTCCCTCCCATGGCTGTCCCCTCTCACATGGTGCCCCCACCTCCTCCTTCAGCAGTGAAGGGATGGGGGGATGGGAAAGGAGAGGGAAGGGGGAAAGAACTACCACTGCCTTCCCCACCTGCTCGCTCGCTCTTCCGCTTGCTCACCACCGGGGCACCCCTGGCTGCAGTAGGATGGAGAAAGGTGAGGTGAGGGGAACACCCCCCTACCTGCTCTGCTGCTTGCTCGTGGCCGACGCGCCCTGGGCTTGAGCTTGCCCAGAGCCACCCCCACCACCAGATTTCTGACTGAAAACATGCTGACGGTATGGGGCCGGCCAGGGCAGCGGGCCAATGGAGGAAGAGGAGAACGGCCTATGAAAAATGTTCACAATCCCTTAACTCTCTCCTTTTGCACAGAATTTCATTGTATAAGTCATTTAATTGTATAAAGGTGTATAAACTTTCATGGAAAGAATTTCACTGTATAAAGTTTATACAACTTCTATACATGTAAAGGACAGAGTTAAGGCTTTGTGCAAGATGTTCATAGGTGACTTATGATAATAAATAAATGACCTGTAAAGAAATAATGTCATAGTTTAGTTAGTGGTAAATAGTAAAAAAGAGTAAGGATGTATGGTAATAAATTAAGTACACATGTGTTAATGTTGATGTTATGTTATTCAGTATAAATAAAGTATAAATAATGTCCATGCTTTTTGGCATTTGTTTTATTACATTGTATGTTGTTAAATGTGTTTTTTAATGCAAGTGTAATTTATTTTTATGAGTTTTGGCATTTAAGTTTTGGTAAACTGTATTTTGTAAAATGTTTGTTTTTAAAGGTACGGGGTTTTCTTTTGTAGAATAGTAATCACTTCTATTTCTATAACACCCCCTGCCAAATGGTGGTCGTAGTACTTTACAACATAATGATAAAGCAATATAAAATCAATTTAAAATACAAATCCATCCAAAAACAATTAAAAAGGAGAAGGTAAAGAGGGAGGAGAAAACACATTAAGGGGAACCAGTAGAGGATCCTACTAAAAGCACCTGTATAACAAATAAGTCTTCAGGTGCTTTTTAAAGGTGAGAAGGGAGGAACCAAAATTGACATCTAAAGGGAGCAAGTTCAACATGGAGGGGCCTGCCACAGCAAAGGCCTGATCACTTGCTGACTTAAAGTGTGATGGAGGGATCAGGTGGTTTCTGAACACAGATACCCACCGATGCAAGGCTCCAGGAACAGGCCTATACCATTCAAGTATAATAAATAGCATTTTAGAGAATTTAGTGCTGTGTGGACTGCAATACTTCTTAAGGGGACGTACCCTCAGCAGGGGGTGGGGATGTTACAAGGTCCCAGTCCAGTTTGGGAACCCCTGGTCTAAAGCTTTTGTTTCTTTGTATATTTTCAGGCAGCGAATATCATCAATATCTCCTCCCCCTGAATGAGTTGAGTCCCCAAACTACACACAGGCTTCGAGAATGAGATCAGTAACAAGTGCTTTTGAAATATGATACTGATTCATGCAGCCAAAACTGAGTTATTTGTGATAAAACAATCAGTTCTGCAGGTTTGCGCATGCACACTTGAGCTCCTCTCTCCTGTCAGACAGTGGGGAAGCGGCTGCATCCCTCCCCCTGTGAGCTCTGTAATTAGCGACGCGCTGAGGAGCGGAACTCTGTAAATGCTACTGTGGTCTCCCCCTGGCTTGTGCACTCTGCTGGAAGGCAAGCATACCTGCCCCCTCCCCCCCCCGCCCTCACTTGCCTTGCCCCCCCAGGCAAAGCGGAGTCAGCACAGCTTGCTGGGGCTGCAGCTGGCACAGCCGCGGCTTGCATGGCTGGGCAGCAGGCTGCAGACAGCTTCTCCCCCAATAAGTTGTTCTGCCTCCCCTCCCTGGCTCCTGTCCCCATCCCTCACCTTCCTCTCCCTCTTAGTAGCTCCAGCAGCAGCAGCAGCGGGACACAGGGACACCAGGGCTGGGAGATAAGGCTGTTTGTTTACCTGGGTTTTGGCTAATATTTAGCCAATGGAACATGGAACGCTTGAAAATGAGACCAAGAATGAAGTTGGTTGTTAGTGCCACAGTAAGAAGAGGAGGAGGCAACAATTGTGCCAGAGTAATTTAAGTCTGTTTCTACATAACTTCATTGTGTACAACGAATTGTATAATGTCTACACTCACGTTCTTTACTTCATTGTATGAACTGTACACAATTTGTATACATGTAAATAAAAGACTTAAATCACTCTGACACAATTGTGTCAGAGTGATTTAAGCACCGTGCTCATTCCTGACCTGCCCCCCC